>CAJQZJ010012348.1:1504932-1544094 GCA_907164525.1 Lophiomys imhausi | reverse complement strand
TTTTTTTTTTTTTTTTTTTTTTTTTTTTTTTAACCATGTTCTTGCGCTGACCTTTTGTCATCCGATGGACCCAGGTGTTATTGTTTGTTTCTTTTGTTACCTGACCTTGGAGCTCAGGAAAATTCCCTGCCCTGGGGGTTGGCTGATCCTGAGATCCTGGTGTTTACCTCCAGATGGCGGGCAGGTTCCTGTAATAGACTGACTGGCTCTCGGAGAGGATGGTGGCTGCCGCTCTCCTCAACTGCTTGTGACCCAATTGGACCAATATAGAGGGGATTGGAGTGGGGAGAGGGCTAGCCTCTGAGGACCTGGGAGCTGACAGGTCTCCTCAGAAAGGCAGGTAGAGCTGTGGTTGGGTCTGTGTTCTCCTCTCACTGACCCAGTCTTTCTGGCTCCCCAGCTAGGCTGACTATGCAGGCAGGGATCTCCACCCATAATAGATGCAGGCCTCAGTGTGCCTGTTGCTGACTGCCTCAGATGCTTGGGTGCTAGGGTGAGTGACCCACCCGCCCCAGTATTTGTGAAGAACACACAGTGGTGGGCTCTGTTTGCAGGCAGTCTTGGCTCCTAATTGCTTTGCTGTGACTGGGTTAGGTCTCTGCCTCTCCGCTACAGTGCACTCTGTGCCGCTATGTTGGAAACTCCGGAAAAAATAATCTCACTTACCTTTGCTCTTGTGGTGCAGCTGATTTTCCCTCTTGGGTGTAAAGGTCCCAGTGCAGGCTGGATATCAGGCAGACAGGTGGGGCCTCTGGTCTGTGGCTGGAGCCGTGGGCTGGATCCACTTCTGAGCTAGATCTCTAGCCCGAGCTCCTCTCCAGACCTGTAACTGAGCTGGCTGATCTCAGGATGGTGTTCCCAAGAACTGCGTGGGCTGTTTTACCTGGTGACCGGTCTCAATGTTCGCCGTGGGAATTAAAACACTGTCTGTGTTTCACTGTCAGCTAGGGGACCTCACATTCACTCCACAGTGACTAATCTCATTCACCTACTACTCACATGCACTGCTCTATGGTCGGCGCCATCTTGGATCTCCCTCCTTTCTTATTTTTTAAAATAAATTTATTTATTTGTTGCTTCAGGTTACATCTCCATCATATTGTCCTCTTACCCCCCTTCCCAGCCCCACCCTCCCATCCTCTACCCCCTAACCTTTCCATCCTGCTCCTCTGGAATAGTGTCCCTACATAATAGTCCCTCCCCCCTTCTATCTCAACTCATTCTTCATTCAGTAATAAATTGTTCAGTTTCCATGAGTTTGTAAACTTCCTGTTGTTGTTGCTATCCAGCTTTAATCCATAGGGGACAGATAGGATGAAGGGTGTTATTTCATTTGTTTCATTTCTGTTGAGATTTGCTTTGTATCCTATTATGTGGTTAATTTTGAAGAAATTACTTTAATAAGGGTGCTTTCATAAGTTTGTGTTTTTCCACCACACCCCTGTTCCCAGAAATAATGACTATGAGATTTTATTACTATTTACAAGTTCCTAGGCCATATGCTTTGGATTATTCCTCAACTAGCTCATAACCTAATTACACCATTATGTCTATTTTATGTATGCCATATGACTGGTTACCTCTCCTTAGCTTCATACTTCCATCTTCCTCAGAGTTCAGGGTAAAATATCCCTCACCTGACTTTACTACCTCAGCATCCACTATTTCTACTGGAACTCCCATCTTCTATTTCCTGCTTCAGACATAGGGCAGTCAGTTATTTCTTTTATATATGTATATATATATTATTATATATACATATATACAATATATTTTTTATTTCTTCAAGTTATTTCTCAATCACAATCCCCTCCCTACTCCCCCCTCCCGTCCCACCCTCCCACCCTCTTCCCCCTCAACCCCCCATCCTCTTCCCTTTTTTTTGTTTAAAGTATATCTTTTCCCCCCAACAGCTCCCCCTTTCAGTCCAACAAATGGTTCTTTCTCTTATAACAATAAATACAATACAAAACAACAGAAATAAATAGGCCACAGTTATGAGAGTTATATGGCTTGCCATACATTCCAAATTTCCAGTCCATATGCATTTGGCACCTGACTTTAACAGGTGAAGCTTCCATACAGATATAGAGATTCTCTCTATAATTCCCTCTTTTAGTTCAATAAAAGGTTCATTATCTTATAATAAACTGTATATGGTAAGAAAAATTAAGAAACAATCATGCAAGATTTACATTCACAATGTCCAGTTCATATGTATTTAAAAAACTTGAATAAAGAAAACCTCTTATCTATACTATGTTAATGAGCTCAAAGTACTGTACCTAAATAGTTTTCTAAGGTAACTTGCATTACCAACTTAAAAATATCTTTTTAGACCTTAAAATTTTTTCTTAAATCCTAAATAACTTTAGCTTACTTGTGAGACTATTGATCTCTAGTATTCAACCCCATCAAAGACTTGAGAAAGAATAAATATTACCTGAGTAAGAAGGAAGTACAGAGCAAGTAGCTTCCAAAACTGTTATCCAAATAACAGATAGCTGGCAGTTTAATAGTCCCCCAATTTTTCTCTGTGACATTGGAATACCATCTTCAGCCTATGGCACAGAATATTTGACATACTTTGCTGTGAAGCAGGAATTATGAAGAAATAGCTCACTTTATCCTTGCAAAACTTAGCAGTCGATTTCCTTGCATCCCAGTTTGTCTAGTTTGGTTAGCATACTGTCAGCAGCTGAAACAAGGGCAGGTTCTTGCTCAGTGGGTAGCTTACAAACTTGAAGTAAGCTCCATATGGAGGTTCTTCAATGCTCATCACCTTCTTTGAAGTAGAATGCAGTTGCTGCCAGAAGCAGACCTGTCTCATTGTCAAAAAAAAAGAACCTTAAATTAATAAAACATCTTTAAATGCCATATTCTGTGGTTCTCTGGGGTTTTTAGAATACTGTCAATTTTTATATTGTCCGAGTAGGTAAATGTTGCTTGTTTCTACCTATTTACTATCTGTTCAATCCAGGAAATGTATTTATATGATAAAATAGACTAGTATCTATCATGACTATGAGTTTGATTGACTATTTACTTGCATTTCTTAATTATCCTAAACAGTTTGTAATAGCAGCTTTTAAAAAGGACTAGAGCATTACATTTTGTCTGTTAAGAATTACAAACTCTGAAAAAGAATTGATACATAGTATGTTGTAACCAAAACGTATCAATATACAAAGATCTATACCAATGTAAGCAAATGTATCCTTAATTCTGTATCAATATGCAAAGGTATATATATATATATATATATATATATATATATATATATATATATATCAATGTAAGATTTTTCGGATGTTAATGTTTTCTAATATAAAAGTAGATTCAGCCCATTTGTTTGTTGTATAAAGAAGGGCTTCTGATTTTTTTGAATTAATTTTGTATCCAGCCACTTTGCTGAAGGTGTTTATCAGCTGTAAGAGTTCTCTGGTGGAATTTTTGGGGTCGCTTATGTATACTGTCATATCATCTGAAAATAGGGATAATTTGACTTCTTCGTTTCCAATATTAATCCCCTTGATCTCCTTTAGTTTTCTTATTGCTCTGGCAAGAACTTCAAGTACTACATTGAAGAGACGTGGTGAAAGTGGATATCCTTATCTTGTCCCTGAGTTTAGAGGAAATGCTTCAAGTTTCTCTCCATTTCATTTGATGTTGGCCACGGGCCTGCTATATATTGCCCTTTATTATTTCTAGGTATGGTCCTTTTATGCCCGTTCACTCCAGAACTTTTAGCATGCAGGTGTGTTGGATTTTGTCAAATGCTTTTTCTGCATCTAGCGAGATTATCATGTGGTTTTTTTTCTTTCATCTTGTTTGTATGGTGAATTACATTGATAGACTTTCGTATGTTGAACCATCCCTGCATCAGTGGGATGAAGCCTACTTGATCATGGTGTCCAATACTTTTGATGTGTTCTTGAATTCGGTTTGCTAGTATTTTATTAAGTATTTATTCATCTAAGTTCATGAGGGAGATTGTTCTGAAGTTCTCTTTCTTTGTTGGGTATTTGTGTTGTTTACGAGTCAGGGTGACTGTGGCATCATAGAATGAGTTTGGCAATGGTCTTTCTGATTCTATTTGGTGAAAGAGTTTGAAGAGTATTGGTGTTAGCTCCTCTTTGAAGTTCCGGTAGAATTCCGTGCTAAAGCCATCTGGCCCTGGGCTTTTTTTGGTTGGGAGATTTTTAGTGATTGTTTCTATTTCCTTAGGGGTTATAGGGCTGTTTAATCTGTTAACCTGATCTTGATTTAGCTTCGGTAGGTGGAATCTATCAAGAAAATTGTTCATTTCACTTAAGTTTTCAAATTTGTGGAGTACAGATTTTTAAAGTAGGATCCAAATATTCTCTGGATTTCCTCAATGTCTGCTGTTATTTCTCCCTTTTCATTTCTGATTTTATTGATTTGGGTTTTTTCCTTCTGCCTTTTAGTTAATTTGGCTAAGGGTCTGTCTACTTTGTTGATTTTCTCGAAGAACCAACTCTTGGTTTCATTGATTCTTTGTATAGCTCTTTTTGTTTCTAAGTTGTTGATTTCAGCCCTAAGTTTGATGATCTCCTGCCTTCTGTTCCTCCTGGGAGTGTTTGCTTCTTTTTTTCCAATTCACCCAGTTTAGCTGTTAATTCACTAATAGGAGCTGTCACAATTTTCTTTTTGAAGGCACTTAGAGCTATGAAGTTTCCTCGTAGCACAGCTTTCATTGTGTCCCATAGGTTTGGGTATGCTGTGTCTTCATTATCGTTGGATTTTAAGAAGTCTTTGATTTCCTTCTTTATTTCTTCCCTGACCCAGAGGTCCTCTAGTAAAGAGTTGTTCAATTTCCATGTGTGTGTAGACTTTCTGTTGATTCTTTTGCTATTGAAGTCCAGCTTTATTCCATGGTGGTCTGATAAGATACAAGGGGTTATTTCAATTTTCTTGTATCTGTCGAGGCTATCTTTGTGTCCAGTATATGATCGATTTTCGAGAAGGTTCCATGAGGTGCTGAGAAGAAGGTGTATTCTTTTGTGTTTGGGTGAAACATTCTGTAGATATCTCTTAGGTCCATTTGGTCCATGATCTCTGTTAGACTCATTATTTCTCTGTTTGGCTTCTATCTTGATGATCTGTCCATAGTTGTGAGTGGGATATTGAAGTCTCCCACTACTAAAGTATTTGGATCGATGTGTGATTTAAGTTTTTGAAGCGTTTCTTTTATAAATGTAGGTGCCTTTGTATTTGGGGCATAGATTTTCAATATTGAGATGTCCTCTTGATGAATATTTCCTTTAACCAGTATGTAATGCCCTTCTCTGTCTTTTTTTATTAATTTCACTTGGAAGTCTATTTTGTTTGATATTAGGGTGGCTACTCCAACTTGTTTCCTGGGTCCATTTGCTTGGAAAACCTTTTCCCAGCCCTTTACTCTGAGATAGTGTCTATCATCATTAGTGAGATGTGTTTCTTGTATGCAGCAAAAAGATGGGTCTTGTTTACGGATCCAGTCTGTACGTCTGTGTCTTTTTATTGGCAAGTTGAGTCCATTGATGTTGATGGATATTAGTGACCAGGGGTTGTAATTTCCCATTATTTTGGTATAGCTGGTCGTCTTGTGTTTCTTTTTGTTTAGTTGCTGTAGAGGTTTCTATTTGCTCTGTTTTCTTGCATGTAGTTTTCTTCTCTGGGTTGGAATTTTCCTACAAGGGTCTTCTGTAGGGCTGGGTTTGTGGGTAGATATTGTTTGAATTTGATTTTGTCATGGAATATCTTGTTTTCTCCATCTATGTTGATAGAGAGTTTTGCTGGGTATAGTAGTCTGGCTGGGCACCTATGTTCTCTCAGGGCTTGTAGGACATCTTAAGTTTCAGCCTTTTGCTACTAATTGTCATAAACTGTTTAGGATAATTAAGAAATGCAAACGAATAATCATGCAAGCCAGTCATTGTGTTAGGCACTATGACAGTCTATTATAGTTATTTTCTAAGCTAATCAGAAATAAAGCTGCTAAGAGACAAGCAACATCTCCTTATCCTAATATAAGAGATTGATAGGGCCTCTTCGAAAAAACACACAAGATCTGCAGAATATGGCATTCAAAGATGTTTTCTTAACTTTAGATTTTTTTTGTATCGAGACATATCAACTGCTGACAGCATCCCCTATTCTACTCCAAGTAGAATATGAGCATCGAAGAATCTCCAGTGGGAAACAATTGAATTAGTCATAAACCTATCTCTTGGTAGGAAAAGCCCCTTGTTCCAAGTGTAGACAGAATGATGTCCAAAAAGGACAAAACTTGTAAGCAGGTAAGTCGACAGTCTAGCTCTGCCAAGACAGGGTAGGTAAGTCCTTCATAACCCCTGCTCTACAATCAATGTCTGTCAGAGAAATGGGGCCAAATGACTGAAGATAGATGCTGTAGTGTATGGAGAGAAAATGGGAGCTGTCCAGGCAGCCAATGGTATGTCATTTCTTAGTTTTGGAAGCTGCAGGCCCTGTACTTCCTATATAAGCAGATATATTTATCCCTTTCAGGTCTCTGAGGTGGTTGAAGAATAGATAGCTAGAGTCTCATAATTAAATTTTGAGTTGTTTAGGTGTCTAGAGAGTGTTATAGATCTAGGAAGATGCTTTTAAAATTGTGTTGCAAGTTAGTATGAATGTTGAGTTAGATATAGAACTTTAAACTTGTGCAGATGGTTAGATGGTAGAAAGTTAAAGTCAGGTGCCAAATACATATGGACTCGACATTGGGAATGTACGCTAAGCCACATAACCCTCATAACTGTGGCCTAATTACCTCTGTTGTTTTGTATTGTATCTATTATTATAAGAGAAAGAGGCAATTGTTGGACTGAAAGGGGGAGCTCTTGGGGGAAATAATATATACCTTAAACTGTAAAAAAAAAAAGAGAAGAGGATGGGGGGTTGAGGGTGTGAGGGTGGGACTGGAAGAGGAGTATGGAGGGGATTTCCATTGAGATATAACTTGAAGAAATATAAAATAAAAAATAAAAAAAGTAGATTCAGTAATCAACCCTTTTATTCCTATTCTTCCTATATAATTCATATCTTCCCCCTTTTTCTTTTTATCTTTTCTCTGTCCCCTCTCCTTTAACACTAGATAGAAGAGAAAGGATAGATGAAAGAAAGAGAAAGAGAGAAACCCTTGAGTCCAAACTTCTATATTTTGTTTCTTCCCTGATTGTGAAAAAAATCAACTTGCACAGAACCCTGCTAAATGACAACAAATATCCATTACCCACCAAGCAACCAAAAACAAAACAAAACAAAAAAACACCTGTTTTGGGAATGTATATCACTCTCTTAAAATTCTTTACTGCTTATTTGTGATATAGTTTTCCTTTTTGAGGGGCCCAACTGAAATTTGTGCAGTGGTCAACTTCTAAGAATGCTAGCTATAACATTTTCTGTCCAGTCTCTATATGCTGTGAAATTGCAGGCTTAAATGGAGTCCTGACTGGAATGGTCTTTGAGGCTGGACCAAATCAGATAGCTTTTTTGAAGTTGTCCTGGATGCAATTTTTGAGAAAACAACTATGGAGACAGTGTATTAGGCTGAATCACCTGGGCTAGTTGATCCTATTTCCTTGGTGCCTGGTTCTTTTGCTCTGAAAATATACAAACTCGTATAGGTAACATATTTCTATATTAACACATGTATGGAAAGTGTGGAGTGCAGAGATCAGTTAAAGATGATTCTCTGCTCTTTACATGATCAGGTGAAAGGCATCTCTCTTTATAGGTTATGTAAGATTTCTAACCAAACTGTAATATAAATCTGTACCCATGCCATATGAAAAGTAGGCACATAATAATAAGTCATAAGGGCTCTGTAGCCAACAAGATTTATTGGCTATATATAGACCTTCATGTCTCAGCCAGTCTCAGATTTTTGTCCATGTAAATGAATCAGTGTATGTCATCTGTCATTTCTTTCTCCAAATTACACCCAAGTTTTCAGGTGGTCAAATATATTGTTAATTAATTTTGAAGGAAATCACATCTTTTCAATTTGTGAAGAAGCAATAGCACTCCCTCTTCCCCACCATAACACTTTCTCTTTTCTCCATTGTGAAGTTAGGAGTTCTATAGGCTGATCTGATTCAACAGTTATTTTCAAAATCCAGAGCTTTTAATCACCTTTGTTTTTTATCATTGTTTGTCTCATTGACACTTAAAAAATTAAAGTCAATAAAGCATTACTTAAACTTTTTCTGGGAGATCTGAAATCTCCCTTCTGTTCAATGAGCATTTCCCAACAAGGGGCTATTCAGTCTCTTCTTGATCTACATTCATTAGTCCAGTGTCACCCTTTGCCACACTTAACACATATTCCAGAAAACTGGAGTCTTCTTTTTGGATTATCTCAAGAAAAAAATTGTTTATAGGAACACCTTGCCTACAATCTGTTTTTAAATTATCATGGCTACTACAATTAAAACACCAGAGTTTGCTGATGATCTACCAGTAGTGGCTCCCCATATAAAGTTGAAGAGTCAGCCTCTGTATCCTGCTTATGGACAGTTTTGACAGTCTATAACTCTATTCGATAACATCATTTAATTTCTTTATTATAAATATGTCCTCCTTTACAGCCTGTCTTTAAGGCTGGAGGAATACTAATCTTTCCTTCCCAGAGTTGCAGCAGGTCTCTTCCCCATGAGTCCCTGGCTATATCTGCCACATATGGCCTTAACTTTCATATCTGACCTTTTGGTCCTATACATTTAATAATCCATTCTGACTTTGTTTTACCGGCAAAACTGTCCCAATTCATATGAGTTGTGCAGGTACCCTTTGAAGCGGTCAACCTGGATTCCAGGAATCTTGTGAGATTAAAGTTACATCGACTTCAATATCCACTAATCCTTCAATCTCAATTCCATGTAACTGCAATTTTAACTTTGGACTCTTATCATTTATAGTAGTTTGCAAAATATCTGGGTTTTTTGGTACCTTTAAAATTTCTTATTTTATTTACTCTATCTCTGTTACATGGTTTCTTTAAGTTTTGAAAAATTCTGTTTGTCCTATCATTCTTCGATTTTTCTAGTTGTTTTTCAAAATAGTCTTTTCTTGATGGAAAGAAAACAAATGGCTCATATTGTTTTTGTCGGGCCTTGAGCAAAGCCTCTTAATCATTTTTCCAACATTAAGAAATCACCTCAGATGTCTTTGGATGACCTACATTCATATGCCTTACTCTGTTCCTTCCACATTTTCTATGTTTTATAGGAAACTTTCTCCCTGAATTATTTTTCTTTCTTTCTTTATTTATTTATTGCTTCAGGTTGCATCTCCATCATAGTGTCCTCTTTCCTCCCTTCCCAGCCCCGCCCTCCCACCTTCTACCCCCTAACCCTTCCATCCCACTCCTTTGGAGTGGAGTGTCCCTACATAAAAATCCCCTGCCTCAGTTCAGCAGTCATATGAGGGCTAAGAGCCTTCTCATATACTGGGGGCATATAAGGCAGTACCATCAGGGAAAAGTGTCTCAATGACAGGGAGAGAAAACAAACAAACAAACAAAAAAGTCTATGTCCATGTTTCCTTTGGTGTGTTGGTTGTAGTATAGATATCCTGTACTATAAAGCTAAAATCCGACTATAAGTGAATAGATGCCATGTGCATTGTTCTGAGTCTGGGTTAGCCCACTCAGGATGAGATTTTAGTTCCATTTGGCTGCAAATTTCATAATTTTTTTGTTTCTGATAGCTGAGTAATATTCCATTGTGTAGATGTACCATAATTTTTTAATCCATTCTTCAGTTGAGGGACATCTGGGTTGTTTCCAATTTACAGCTATTACAAATAAGGCTGCTGTGAACATAGATGAGGAAACTTCCTTGTGATTCATTGAGGAGTCATTTGGATGTATACCTAGAAGTGGTATGGCTGTGTCCATTGGCAGAACTATTCCAAGTTTTCTAAGATATTGCCATACTGACCTCCATAGTGATTGCACAAGCCTGCACTCCCACCAGCAATGGAGGAGGGTTCATCTTTCTCCACACCCTGGCCAGCATGTGCTGTCATTTGAGCTTTTGATCTTAGCCATTCTGACAGGTGTGAGATGGAATCTTAGAGTCGCCTTGTGTTGCATTTCTCTGATGATTAAGGATGCTAAGCATTTCTTCAGGTGTCTCTCAGCCTTTATGAATTCCTTCTTTGTGAATTCTCTGTTTAACTCTTTCCCCCATTTTTTGATTGGATCATTTGGTTTCTTGGCATTTAATTTCTTGAGTTTTTTGTAAATTTTGGATATTAGCCTTTTGTCAGATGTGGGGTTGGTGAAGATTCTCTCCCAGTCTGTAAGTTGCCATTTTGTTCTAATGACAGTGTATTTTGCCTTACAGAAGCTTTTCAGTTTCATGAGGTCCCATTTATTGATTGTTGGTCTTAGGATCTTAGCTGTTGGTGTTCTGTTCAGGAAGTTGTCACCTGTGCCAATGATTTTGAGGGTTTTCCCACTTTCTCTTCTAGTAGATTTAGTGTGACTGGCCTTATGTTAAGTTCCACTTGGACTTAAGTTTTATACAAGGTGATAAGTATGGGTCTAATTTCACTCTTTTAGAAGTGGTCATCCAGTAGGACCAGCACCATTTGTTGAAGATGCTGTCCTTTTTCCATTGTGTGGTTTTGGCTTCTTTGTCAAAGATTAGGTGACTATAGGTGTGTGGGTTCATTTCTGGGTCTTCAATTTGATTCTGTTGATCCACTGGTCTGTTTCTATACCAGTACCATGCTGTTTTTATGACTATTGCTCTGTAGTACAGCTTGAAATCTTGGATGGTGATACCTCCACATGTTTGTTTGTTATTGTACAGGATTGATTTAGCTTTTCTAGTTTTTTTGTTGTTCCATATGAAATTGAGAGTAGCTTTTTCCAGGTTAATAAAGAATTGTGTTGGTATTTTGATAGGAATTACATTGAATCTGTATATTGCTTTTGGTAGGATAACTATTTTTATTATGTTGATTCTACCTATCCATGAACATGGGAGATCTTTCCATCTTCTAATGAAGAGATGCAGATCATTCTCTTAGAGGTCTAATAGCCTTTTTACATTCAGTATTTGCATTTTCGAAAGTTAAAGATTCAACTAAAATTGCTCAGAATTTGGATCTGATATTTCTCTATTCAGAGCTATAATCAATCTTTGTAAAACAAAACAAAACCAAACAAAAAAAACAAAACAAAACAAAGCCCTGTGTTATCATTGTAAATGTTTCATCTTGTCCCTGTTGTTTAACCTTGTCCTAAGCAGGTAAGGCTATTTTATGACATTATTCTAGGACAGCATCATCAAGAGTAATCTGTACTCTTAGATCAGAATACAGAACTTCACATAGTAATTAATCCTTGACAGTATCAATGCCTCTAATCCTACTTCACTGTTCCATGATTGAAGCCTTATCTTTCCACCATGATAGCCATTGTATTTGAAGGTCAGACTCCTGGATGTCTGTTATCAAATCTCTCCAATCTTTTGGAATTATGGTTCTGTGTGGCCTAGTTATTAAATATCTGTTTGACATGTGGTGAATGCAAATCATAGCTCATTACTGCTTCCTTAAACTTTTAAAAATCTTGTGCCTCTGTAGGTTGCCAGTCAAATTCTTGATAACCTTGTGGGTTTCCCTCATCTTCTTCTCCTCTTATTGAGGCTGGGAAAATTATTTTACTTTTTTTTAGAAGATTTAGACAAATTTTTTGAAGTTTTGTTACAAGGTGATCTTGTAAGTTCTGGTCTTCCTCTATCTTTTAGAAGATCTACCTCAATTTTATTTATATATTTTTGTAAATTTTCTTCTAACATGTGTCTCTTTTTTATCCTTTTTTTGAATCTCTATCATCTTTATATCTTTTTCATTCTTAATAATAAGTCTTTCTAATTTTTCTTCTAAAGCTTTTCTCCATTACTTATTTTTCTCCTTTCGTGTGTCTCTTATCATCAGTATTGCTCTGTTTTGTTTTTGTTGGGATGACTTGTGTGTTGACGAGAGAGGAGTATTGAGTCCTCCACTATAACTCTGTGAAGTTTAATATGTAATTGTGTCTATAATACTCTATAATACTCTTTCTTTTATGAACTTATGTACCCTTGAGCTTGGTGCATAATGTTTATACTGCAATAGCCTCTTGGTTGATTATTCCTTTGATGAATATGAAGTTCCCCTCCCTATCTCTTCTGATTAGTTTTACTTTGAAGTTCTTTTTATAAGAATGAAGTATCTACACCAGTTTGCTTCTGGGGTCCATTTGCTAAGAATATATTTTTTACCCCTTTTCTTTCATCCCAAGGTGATATCTATTCTTGATGTTGTGGTGTATTTGTTGACTGCAGCAGTAGCATTGATCTGTTTTTAATCCATTCTGTTGATCTATATATTTCTATTGGAGAATTGAGATGAGACAAGTAAGAATAGGGTTTGCCTAGAATATATGTAAAGATGTTAGCAGTAATGTCATTTTTTTTCTATGCTTCAGTTGTGGGGACATAATTGTTTACTCTATTTTCTTACCCTGAACACATTTAGATCTCAGTCTTGACAGTGTGGATTTATTGTAAAAGTTTTCTTCAAGTTATAAATTCAGCAGCTAGAACATATTACTCAGAAATTATACTTAGGCCACAGTGGGCTAGAAATTAAATGAAAACCAAATGGTGATAGAAGAAAATAGATGTGGTTTCCATTAATTGCAGAAGAAATGACAGGGTGGATTGATTTTTTTTTTCTCATCAGAAATAATGGATGCATCTCTGGGTAACTTAATAACTCCAATGGAAAATCCAATGCTGTGATACAATTGTACACACCTCAAATTCATGGTAACAATGTACAATTCAATCCATCACTTTGTCCCCATTTTATCTCTATTAATTCCATCACAGAAGTTAGGTATGTCGATAAAAAGATCCACTGAGTCATTCTATTTTTCCTAAGAGACAGATTTAAATTTTCTACTCATGGTATTATTCAAATGTGTTCTCTAATACAGGTAGTTGGAGATACCTTTAGTAATAATCTTTCACCAAAAATATGTTCTATATAAACACTTTCCTGGAGGAAACCTAATGCAAATATTGGAGTTGTGTCTGATCAAACCCATACAACAAAGAAATAGAGACCGGTAGTCACATATTTCTTCCTAGTCTTTTCTCTTTCTTTCATTCCTATTCAGGAATCATTGGTCTATAAAGTGAGTGCTGAGAATATAGTAGTATTAAAATTAAGTCCAATAATATTCAAGAATTATCTCACTTTCCTGGCTGATTTGAATGAAATGTGAAGTTTCAGCCTTTGGCTACTAATTGTCATAAACTGTTCAGGAAAATTTAGAAATGTAAACTAATAGTCGTGAAAGCTTGTCATTTTGTTAGGTGCTATGACAGTCTATTATAGTTATTTTCTAAACTAATCAGAAATCAAGTTGCTAAGAGACAAACAATTTTTGCTTATCCTAATATAAGAGATATATAGGGCCTCTTCAAAAACCTCAAGAGATCTGCAGAATATGGCATTCAAAGATGTTCGCTTAACTTCAGTTTTTTTTTTTTTGATATCGAGACATATAAACTCCTGACAGCTCCCCTATTCCACTCCAAGTAGAAGATGAGCATCGAAGAATCTCCAGTGGGAGATGATTGAATTAGTGGCAAGACAATCTATTGGAAGAAAAAGCCCCTTGCTCCAAGTATAGACAGAATGCTGTCCAAAAAGGACAAAACTTGGAAGCAGGTAAGTCGACAGCCTGGCTCTGCCAAGACAAGGTAGGCAAGTCCTTCATAATTCCTGCTCTACAATCAATGTCTGTCAGAGAAACAGGGCCAAAAGTCTGAAGATCGATGCTGTAATGTGTGGAGAGAAAATGGGAGCTGTCCAGGCAGCCAGTGGTATGCCATTTTTTAGTTTTGGAAGCTGAAGGCCCCGCACTTCCTATATAATCACACATATTTATCTTTCTCAGGTCTCTGAGGTGGTTTAAGAATAGATAGCTAGAGTCTCATAATTAAATTTTGAATTGTTTAGGAATCAAGAGAGTGCCTTGGATCTAAGAAGATGGTTTCAATATTGTGATACAAGTTAGTATGAAAACTGGGTTAGATATAGAACTTTAAACTCATGGAGATGGTTAGATAATAGAACATTAAAGTCAGGTGCCAAATACATATGGACTGGACATTGGGAATGTATGCTAAGCCATATAACTCTTATAATTGTGGTCTAATTACCTCTGTTGTTGTGAATGGTATTTATTATTATAAGAGAAAGAGCCATTTATTGGAATGAAAGGGGGAGCTGTAAGGGGGAAAAGATATACCTTAAACTTAAAAAAAAAAAAGGATGGGGATGGGTGGGTTGAGGCGGAAGAGGGTGGGAGGATGGGACTGGAGGGGGGAGTAGGGAGGGTATTGCAATAGAGATGTAAATTGAAGAAAAAGAATAAATTAAAAAAATGATTCAAATTGCTTAAAAAAAGCTAAATCCTCAAATGTTTCTCAAAGTTAGAAAATACTTATAGATGACTAGTGAGAAGAATAATTCAATCCAGAGGGAATTGCCATCTTTTTTTTTTTATAAATACCTTACATATGAAACTTAGAGATTGAAATTATGCTTGAGTAGAACCAAATCCTGAGTCAGTGTGCTCATGACATGCTTACTTCAGTTATTCATAGAAAATTTATATTCTAAATGTGAGATATTTGAAATGGTCACTGAGCTCAATGAATTTTCTTAGGTTTTTATACTTTTAGTGAGGCCTATTTTCCTATCCACCAATACTTATTGACATTAAAAAGTTATGTAATTAGACTATTCAAACAAGACAGATGTAGAGAGATAGTTCAGTTGTTAATAGTGCTTTCTGAGCATTGTGTGACATGCTGGGCCTTTCACTCATATGAAACCACAACTTCAAGTGGTACAGAGATAGGATCATTATTGGAGCTTGCTGGCTTCCAGGATACTTAAGAAAACATAAGCCCAAAGTTGATAGAAAGATCTCGCCTTAAAGAAAAGAGTTCAAGGTGATAGAAGAGAAACATGACACTCTCTTCTAATTTGCATATGGTCAGGCAAACATACTTGGACAAACGCATCCATGTTTACTGAAACACAAAGACACATACACATATACTCACACACTAATTAATACATAAATCCTTTTAAAAATAAAATACAAATACTAATCATAAATAAGAGGTAAAAGTTGAAAGCTCCATATCTATTTAGAAATACTAAAATTTCAAACAATGATACCAGAAAATACTGGCATGAGTATGGGACATTGAGAAGTACTATTTATTGTTGTTAAGAAAACAAAATAATATAACTACTTTGGAAGATAACTTGATAGTCTAACAATTTGTTTATAAAGGTATAAAAATTATTGGTCTGCAAGACACCATTTGTGCTCCTTAATATTTAGTTACATAAAATGAATTGTTAAGTGTCGCGTCCCCCCTTGTCCAGCAAGGATGACGCAACTCACAAAAGCTCTTCTCCAGCAGTTTATTCAGGTCCCTTGAAAACAGTGTTCTGAATTCCGAATTCCGAATGCCCGGGCAGACCCAACCCACAGGCTAAATACTAAAATGAACAGCCAGTCAAGTAAAGCCAAGTGGTGCTATCTTAGAGGCCTATGTATGCAGAAGCAAGCCAGATCAGCGGTCTATGCCAAATATGAACTTATTATCACAGAGAGCGCTCACCGTCGGGCTGGTGGAAGGCGGAGACCAGCGCCATCTTTAGGGCGCGGCACATTGCAGCTCTCTACAGTTCCTCCTTTTTTATTTTTTCTAAAGTTGGTAAAAGTCCCTGGAAAGGCTTCGTAATCCCTCTATCTGGGGATCTCACGGTGGGCCTGAGCCTGTAGGAGGGCGGTGCTCAAACTCTTACCCGTCTCTGGGTCAGCCTCCCCACTCGGGACTGCCCTGTCTTAGGTGGCCGAGACTTACCCGTCAACTCTGTCACTGACTTGCCAGACCCTAATATCCGTGGAACGAATACCTCAGTGGGCAGGGACTATGCTTAGTGAAGATTTACTTCACGGCAGCAAGCCATGCCTGAGGGGACTGGCCCGCCTCAATGGCAACAAGGGCTTGTATAATCATGGCTGCATTACGCTTTTGTGTGGTTCTCATTTTGTAGATGCACCATAGGCAAACCAGAGAGGCTAGTATCATTAGTATCGCCAAAGAGCCTATGCCCGCCCACTCCTTAAGATGATCCATAGCTGTCTGTATCCAGGAAGTCAAACCAGTAGCCAGGCTCAGATCCACCCGAGTGGAGTTGATGTGTACGATTGTCGCTCTCAGCTCTCTCATCAAATTTTCAAATTCAGCCGACCAATCCTGTAAGAGGAACTTTGACAATTGTCTAGACAACTTAGCAGCCTTTGTATAATTTTGATATTGTACGGAAGTAACACACAAACCTTGCAATTTCCACTCACACCCCAATTGTGCTAGTTGCCAAAGAGAATCAATCTGTTCTTGTATTAAATCTATGCGTTGATTAACTATCATAAGACCTCCTTTGAGATGAGAATTCATAGAGGTCTGAGTATCCAATGCCTGTGCCACAGTGGCTGAGATGTTATTCAGGGCATTGGCAGTCTGTATAGAACTAGACAAGGCAATAGCTGAGGCAGTAGCTCCCACAGCAGCAACACTGATAGCAGTAACAATAGCTGCAGTGATGCCAAAATCTCTTTTAAACCTGAATAGCATCATGGTATTAGGGGCCTCTACAGGAACTGGTACATATCGAGGCATTCTAGTCACCACAGCCACAGGAAAGGCTGTGGCATTCCAGCATAGGGCATAAAAACATGTGCCCGGAGTGCATACTAACTTTTCTTCACCCAAGGATGCACTCCCATTACTTACAATCCACAGAAAAGGAGGCCAGAGACATACTGGTGAAGCTAAAAAGGTCTTATTGCAGTAAGAATGAAACAAAGAATTCCAAGTACCAGAGCCACTACTGCTAGAGAAATCCAGATTGGTAGCGGACCCTAGGGAAAAATTACCTCTTTGATAAATTCCTCCCCCAAGCATAATGACAGGTCCCAAGTCCATGCAACTTCCATTTACTCCACACAAAAGCCACAAATCAAAAGGATTGGTGGCAGTCTGCTGAGGATCCCTAGTAGATATATCAAGCATTCCTGTACAAGACTTATTCACTATATTACTAATCATGGGGCTAAAGGAAAAATAATCTTGTTGAACCCAAACTGCTCTGCGCTCCTGACATACTCACTGCTACTATCACCAGGATCCTTAGGAAGGTCATCATGACGAATCTTCCTCACAAGGCGTTCAGGCACTCACACTGGATCTTGTTGATCCTGAGGAAAAACACAAACAGACCCTCTCGCCCATGTTAGCACGGGGTCAGGCCCCCGCCAAGAGCCTGTCAGAATGTCCTTCCACTTCACCATGCTTTTAGGTGAACCATGGGAATCCTGATGTCTGTCCGCTGCTGAGCGGCCTTGAGCATCCAAATTGAAAAAATTTAAAGTAAATAAGGCTAAAGACATTCTCTCCTTGGGGGTACGGCCTTGGCCTATTCCCCCTTTTTGTTTTTGCAAGCATTCTTTCAAGGTGCGATGAGCACGCTCCACAATTCCTTGTCCTTGAGGATTGTATGGTAATCCATGATTAAGCTGTACCTCCATCTGGTTACAGAAGGAGACAAAGGACTGAGCCGTATAGGCTGGTCCATTGTCCGTTTTCAGCTGCTGTGGTTTTCCCCATGCAGCCCAGGCTTCTAAGCAATGTCCTATGACTTTGCGAGCCTTTTCTCCACTCATAGGTGTAGCATGTATGATACCTAAGCAGGTATCCACAGATACATGAATATATTTTAATGTGGGTAACGTCCATTTGCCAGATTTTGAGTGGCATCAACCCTCTAGGGTTCACTCCCACACTGGGAGGATGATGATGAATCACACACTGAGGACAGTCCAAAAATACTTGTCTAGCATCTGCTCTAGACAAATGGAATTTCTGCTGTAGAGTTTTTACATTTACATGAAATAATTGGTGAAACTGTCTGGCTTGATCCAGGAATGAGCTCCAAAAAATGCATTCCATCCTGGTCCATTGATCAACTTTATCATTACCCTCACTTAATGGTCCAGGTAATCCTGTATGTGCTCTGATATGTTGAATATAAAAACATCTTTTTCTCTGCCAGATTAAAACTTGTAATTCTTATAATAAGGCACATACAGTACTACTATTCTTAATAGGACCTGCTAATTCTAATACTTTCACTGCGTTGACCACATAAACTGAATCTGAAATCAAATTGAATGCAAATTGACATCTTTTAAACACCTCAATTACTATTTTTAACTCTACTATTTGGGGGGAGCCCTGTTGAAATTGACATAACACAGGCTCTTGTCTTTCTATCAAATAGGCTCCACAGCCTGTCTTTGAGCCATCAATAAACACATTTGGTGACCCTTGAAGTGGTACTGCTGAAGTAACCTTAGGGAATATCACTGGGTGCTCCTTAAAAAATGATAGCAATGGATGTTTAGGATAATGGTTATCAATCACTCCTTCAAAGCTACATTGCAATATTTCCCAGTCATCTACAGTGCCACACAAAATCTTAATTTGATAACTGGAATAAGGCACTATTATACTGGCAGGAGCAACTCCAAAAGACTGCAAGCATTGTTGGATACCATTCAAGGCTAAAGCAGCAAGTGCAGTGGGATAATGTTCTATTCTGTTCTTACTTGTGTCCACATCCCCGGGCAGAAAGATCTCCCTACTTTCAGGGACTGAACTGGCTGCTCTGTCTGAGTGGCTTCTGGATATGGGGGAGGAGTTGAAGGCGCCGTGGCAACGGCTTTGTTTACACGAGCTGCCGCCACTGTGGCTGAAGGCGCTGTAACAACAGCTCCACCCACACCGATTGCAGCAGCGGCTCCTCCCACACCGACTGCCGCCTGCGTGTCCTTCTCTTTTACCTTTTTCTTTTCCTTTTTTCTAATAACAGTCCTCTCCAACTGTTCTATTAGAGCGTGTAGCTCTCCTTCAGAATCTGTGCTCTCTGAGTCCTCCAAATCTCTAAAATCTCTAAAATCTCTAAGATCGGGATAGAGAGGAACTTTCTTTTTGCCTCCCTTTTCACTGTCTGCCTGCTCAAATCTTTCGCCTTTGTTACTTTCCTTTTCACTGTCTACCTGCTCAGATCTCTCCCCTTGCAGCAGTTCCAAGGCTGATTCTCCCTCTTTGATTGCATTACAACACCTCTGATCTTCTAAACAACTCCTCACCATTTTCCAAATCGGTCTTACTCCATGCTTCAGAGTCCCTTGCTCCCAAGCAAAATCCAAGTCCCTGCCTAATTTGTCCCAGCAGGATACCGTAAGATTCCCGGACACCGCAAACCACGGAGCCACAGAATCACATTCATTTAAAAATCTTTCTAAGGTAGACTTCTTAATCTTCAAATTCCTAGCTAAAAGTAGCTCCTGAAGAGCCAGAAAAATTGGGTGTGACTCAGACAATCCCATGTTTAAAAATTTTACTTTCGGTTCGCTGCTTCCCCGTGAAACTTTACTTTTTGTTCGCTATCTCCGCGAAACTTTACCTTGTGTTCGCTATTTCCGTGAAACTTTATTGTCCTGATTTATCCCAGGAACTTACCAGCGCTGCACCTGACTGCAGGAGTTCTGAGTCTTTTCTGGGTCCCCGTACGGGCCACCACTTTGTCGCGTCCCCCCTTGTCCAGCAAGGATGACGCAACTCACAAAAGCTCTTCTCCAGCAGTTTATTCAGGTCCCTTGAAAACAGTGTTCTGAATTCCGAATTCCGAATGCCCGGGCAGACCCAACCCACAGGCTAAATACTAAAATGAACAGCCAGTCAAGTAAAGCCAAGTGGTGCTATCTTAGAGGCCTACGTATGCGGAAGCAAGCCAGATCAGCAGTCTATGCCAAATATGAACTTATTATCATAGAGAGCGCTCACCGTCGGGCTGGTGGAAGGCGGAGACCAGCGCCATCTTTAGGGCACGGCACATCGCAGCTCTCTACAGTTAAGTTCACACAAAATAGGGATTTAGTCATAATTGTCCAACCCTGGAAAAAACTAAGAGACAACTTTTGGTAGGTGAACAAGTAAATAATGAGGAGGTCAAATACTATTACACACACACACACACACACACACAGCTAACCAAAACAAGAAAATAAATAGAAGAAATTTAGAAGCCCATTATTGAGTAAATGAAGTCAATCTGAAAGGTGAAATTCTGGATTATTCTTGAAAAGGCATAACTATGAAAACAATAAAGAAATGAATGGTTGCCAGAGATAGAGAAGAAGATAAAGGGACAAAGGAGAGTAGATTTTTAAGCATTGAAACTATCTTGTGTGATCCCATGTCATTATATAGTTGCCAAAACCACAGAACACACAAAAGCAAACCTTAATGGAAATTGTGGATTTAAATGGAAATAACTCTTAACAAATGTCTGTGTACAAAATTTGCTGACTGTATAGGGGCTGAGTGTGCTGGTAAGAGAGGAAGCAGAGCAGACCATTGAGTACTTGCCACTCAATCTTGCAGAGACCTTAAAGACAGTCTATTAAAATGTCTCTTTTACACACATTTAAGTCTATTAGACAGCTGAAAGGTATATTATAAGTTTTTCTGTCTATACAGGTGTGAGATAGTTTCACTGTCATTTGTAGGCAGCTGTGCTTGGCTGCTGTGGTGAAAAACTTAACATTAGAAATGGTTTTCTACATGTATTGACTCATGCATCTTAATTTTTTCATTAAATTGTATTATAAGACATAATTATTGACATTTTTTAGGACTGAGTGTATTAGGAATGAAATACATATTAAAAAATAACCTGTATAGTGTTCCAAACCACAACCTGTCCCCTCCATCCCCATATACCCAGAGCTTATTTAGGTAACACAGCTAAAACACTAGACAAGCTTGATGATTTTTCCAAACTCCTGCTCACCTCACTGTTTCATGAGGCATGTGCAGATGTCCAGCTGGGTGAGTGTCCTGACCTCTATTTGTCTGACTGTCCTCATACTCCCAGACCTATCTTTAATAGTGAAGATTGTGCAGCAACCCACCAGTACACAGATTGGAGTCACAGTAGTATGTGTTCTTGATTATAACTGATTGGGAATCATCTCATTATTACAATTAAAAAATCAATACCAAGAATGTGAGGATTCATGGACTGTTATACCTGATCTGAAATCAAGCAAGTTTGGACAACAGCAAATACAGAGCGATCTTTATACTTAGCATAGGCATACTAGAATCAATTAGCAGCTGAACAATCCATAAAAAATCCACATGCTCAAATCATATATAAAAAACAAAACACAAAGACTATGAAAGGTCAAAGTAATATATACATTCTCTCAAACTATTAGTCATACATAAATGTTCTCCAATGAGAGTCACCTAGATGAAATCCTAGACACTAATTAAATAAACAATCACAAACATGATCAAGCCGTTCAAGGGTTTAAAGAGTATATGAACAAATCCCTCCAGAG
The DNA here is from genome assembly GCA_907164525.1 of Lophiomys imhausi. Taxonomy (NCBI): domain Eukaryota; kingdom Metazoa; phylum Chordata; class Mammalia; order Rodentia; family Muridae; genus Lophiomys; species Lophiomys imhausi. Next base: position 1,522,496 of record CAJQZJ010012348.1, on the reverse strand, counting down.
GAGAGAAACTCCTGATCAAAGTCTAAGAAAATAAAAATACACAGCTGAATTAAATGATGATAGCAATTCAGGATTTTAAAGAAAGTGAATTCAATAAATATCTAGAAATATTGAACTCAAGCAAGGATGAAGATAATATAGAAAAGTTCAATAACCCAAATTGAAAACTCAAGAGAGTGCCTTATCAATAGAATGAGTCAAATAGAAGTTAGAATATCAGGAATTAAATAGGGGAATTAGATCATCCAACTTAATAATAAGATATTTTTAAAAATCACATAAAAAGAATATACAGAAACTTGGAGTTGAGATGAAAGGTCAAAATTTTTAAGCAATAGAAACAAGAGAAAACATCTCATATCTGTGGAACATAACAGAACTTTAAAATAATCATAGAGGAAAATATTCCAAAACTAAGTAAAGATATAACCCATACAGTTACAAGAAGCACACAGAATACCAAGCACATAGTCCAGAACAAAAACTGTGCACAATATACTATAGTTAAAACACTAAATATACAGAACAAAGAAGTGATTTGCAAAGTTGCAAAGAAAAACCTATAAGTCACATAAAGAACATACATCAATCAGAATAATGACATTTCAAAAAGATCGCATATACAAACCTAGACTATTACAAGCAGTAACCTATAATATTTAATGGGAAAGAAAGAAAACTTTCCATGTTATAAGCAGGCCAAATTAATTCATATCCACAAAACCAGCCCTATGAAGAATACTAGAAGCAATAATTCAAAATGAAGAGAAGGATACAGCCAAGAGACTACAGAAAGAAAACAAATGAAGCAAAAGCCATTGAAATGAATAATAATGAGAAAGTAAACAGAAAAAAACCCCAACATACATGCCTTACAATAACATTAAATATTAATGACCTCAACTTTCCCATAAAAAGACATTGCTAAATGATGAATGGGCCAAAAACAATTCAAGAAAGAAATTTAAAAAATTTTTCTGTAAATAAAGCAAAAACTTCAAAGACATATTAAATGTATACTTAAGAGACAAATGTATAGATCTAGGTGTCTTCATTTAAAAATTATGACATGTAATAAAATGATACAACTCAAAAATCTGGAAAAAAAAGAACAAATCAAATTCAAATTAAATCGGCCAAGAAAAAACAATAAAAACTGCAGCTGAAATTATTGAAACAGAAACAAGAAAACAATAGAATGAATGAACAAACCTAGGCGTTGATTCGGGTAAGAAGGTAAACAATGTTGATAAACCCTTAGGCAATTTAACAATGAGAGGTGTGTGTGTGTGTGTGTGTGTGTGTGTGTGTGTGTGTGTGTGTGTGTGTGTGTGTGTGTGAGAGAGAGAGAGAGAGAGAGAGAGAGAGAGAGAGAGAGAAGAAAATGGTCTTTAAACATAATAGAAATAGTGAGCTTCCCTGATAAAGATGCATGCAAGTGGAACAGTTAGCTTCTGGACCAAAAGGTGTGCAAGTGAAACAGCCAGGGGCCAACACACTCAGCTCTGCCTGCCATACCAGGAAGGGCTTCTGGGCCCCAGATACACATGCTCGGTTCCAGCCACTGGTCCCCAGAGAACACAGCAGTGAACCATCTCCCTAAAGAGCAATCACAGTCTCAAAACAACAACAACAACAAAAACCAAAACCCCAAACAAAACAAAAACCACCCTCATGTTCTCTCTACTCTACCAACCAGCCTGAAAAGGAATTCTGGGCCAGAGTGACCCACAGAAGCAGCTTCTACCTGACTCCTGAGTTCCAGGCTCCACAAGGACCTAACCACCTTCCTGAGGAGATCACATGGACTTCCCGATCTTCCAGGTTAGACACCCTCAAACCCAATCCCATGCCCTTGGATCTAACTGAGACAGAGCCAGCAGAGGTGAATTGCAGGCTCCTCCATGAGATCCAACCTCCCGCCCTACCCAGCACCCCAAAGAATGTTCCCATTCTAAGGACCATCCAGTCTCTGGTCTAAGGCTCAATGGTATTCCTGAGGATCCAGTGGGCAACAGGAACAACCACTCTGCACCAGGGACAATCAGATGGCTAGAGGTCAGCATAAGAACACAAGTAATAAAACCTAGGACTGCATAACACCACAAGAATACATCTATCCTACAACAGGAAACCCTGGGTGACCTATTACACCTAAAGCACAAGAAAATGGCCTTAACTCTGATGTTATGAAAATGATAGAGGCTTTAAAAGAAAAAATAAATCCCTCAAAGAAATTCAGAAAAATGTAATCACACAGGTGAAGGAAATTAATAAATCTCTTAAAGGCATGCAGGAAATGACAAAATCTCTTAAAGAAATACAGACAAATATAATCAAACAAGTAAAGGAAATGAAAAAAACTGTTCTAGACCTTAAAATGGAAATAGAAGCAATAAAGAAAGTGCAAACAGATAATTTGAGAGATAGAAAACCTAGGCAAAAGAACAGACACAAGTATGACCATCAGAATACCAGAAATGGAAGAATATCTCAGGCATAGAAGATATGTTAGAAGAAACTTAAACATCAGTTAAAGAAAATGCTAAATCTAGAAATCATCTAACATAAAACATCCAAGAAATTTGGATGACTATGGAGAGAACAAACCTAAGAGTAATAGGAATAGCAGAAGGAAAAACTTCCAGCTCAAAAGCCTAGAAAATATTTTCAACAAAAATCATAGAAGAAAAGTTCTCTAACCTAAAGAAAGAGATGGCTATAAATGTACAGCAAGCTTCCAGTCTATTTGGTAATAGACTGGACCAAAAAAGAAATCCACCCTGCCATATACTAATCAAAACACTAAAAGTGCAGAACAACAACAAAAAAAAGAGTTAAAAGCTGCAAGGAATGTGGGATAAGTAACATACAAAGGCAGACATATTAGAATTATACCAGACTTCTCAACAGCAACTTTAAAAGCCAGAAAGGCTTGAGTAGACATCATGAAGCCTCTAAGAGAACACAGATTCAAGCCCAGAACACTATATCCAACAAAACTTCCAATCATTATAGATGAAGAAAACAAGACATTACATGACAAAACTAAATTTAAACAATAGCTTGGCACCAATTCAGCTAACTCAAACATGTTAGCTTCAACGTGGAAAACACAGGTAACAAATAATTCCTCTGCAGCAAAGCCAAAAGAAGTGAAGCACACACACTACCAACATCAACATCAAAACAACAGGAACTAACAATCACTGGTCATTAACATCACTCAACATCAATGGAGTCAATTCCCCAATAAAAAGACACAGACTAACAGAATGGATGTGAATACAGGACTCATCATTCTTCTGCATAAAAGAAACACATAGCTGCAACAAAGATAGACATTACCTCAGAGTAAAGGACTGGAAATGATTTTCCAAGCAAATGGACCCAAGTAGCAAGCTGGAGTATCATTTTAATATCTAATAAAATAGACTTTCAACCTAAATTAATCAAAAGATATGAGGAAGGACACTTCACACTGATCACTGAAAAATGCACCAAGAGGAGATATCAATTCTGAATATCTATGCCCCAAATAAAAGGGCACTGCACCCAAATTTGTAAAAGAAGCATACTAAAGTTTAAATCATACATAAGTCTCCACACATTATTAATGGGAGACTTTAACATCTCACTATTACCTAGGGACAAGTCCTCAAGACAGAAACTAAACAGAGAAATAGTGAAACTAACAGATGTTGTGAACCAAATGGATTTAATTGATATCTACAGAGCTTTCTACCCAAACACAAAAGAACATACCTTTTTCTCAGCACCTCATAGAACCTTACTCAAAATTGACTATATACTCATCACAAAGCAAGCCCCAAATAATATAAGAAATTTGAAATAACTGCTTATATTTTATCAGACCACCAGAAAGCCTACACACATGGAAACTGAACAACTCACTACTCTATGAGCAATGGGTCAGAGAAGAAATAAAAAAAATAAATTAAAGACATCACAAATTCAATAAAAATGAAGACACAACATACCCAAACTTATGTAATACAATGAAAGCAGTGCTAAGAGGAAAGTTCATAATACTAATTGCCTTCATAAAAAAATTGGAGAGATTTCATTCTAGCAGTAAAGAAACTGTTGTACATTTACACAATGGAATACTATTCAGTTATTTAAAACAAAGAAATCATGCAATTTGTAAACAAATGGATGGAACTAGAAAAGATCACCTTGAGTGAGGTATTCCAGACCCAGAAACATAGACATGGTATGTACTCACATAGAAGTAGATACTAGCCATATAATACAGAATAACCTTCATATAACCCACAGACCCCAAAAAAGACAGGGACCTAGCAGAATTTTCCTCTGAGAGACCCTACCCATCAGCAGACTGAAACAGATGCTGAGACACAGAGTTAAACATTAGGTGGAGTTCTGGGAATCTTGAGGAAGAGAAGGAGGAAGAATAGAGGGATTTGGAGGGGACAAGAACTCCACAAGAAGATCACATAACCAACCAACCTAGGCCTCTGGAGGCTTACAGTGTTTGAAATATCAACCAAAAAGAATATACAGACTGTATCGAGGCTTGTTAAACATATGTGGCTTATAGAAAGCTTGTTATTTATGCAGATCTCTTAGCAAGTGAAGTGGGGGTAAGGGGTGGCTATCTCTTACATGGATTCTGTGGCCTGTTTGTGGAAAACTTTATCATAACTGGGTTGCCTTGTCTTGCTTCAGTGGAAGAGGATGCTCTTAGCCCTGATGTGACTTGATGAACTGGGGTGGGTTGATAGAGGTGGGTGCTCCCCTCATCTGTGGAGACAGATAGGAAGGAAAGGGAGAAGGGACTAGGTGGGCAGGAGGGAAGGGGCTAAAATCAGGAGGTAACTTGAATAAATAATTAATTAATAAAAAGAAAAAAAGTTAACTATAAATTATTTATATATGTGACTACATTTAAGTTGTCTCTACGTGTCATGTTGTCTCATGTTGCCATGAGCACAAATTTCTTCTAGTGAAGTACACATAAGCAGCAAGTAGTTTCTCATGCTATAGGGTTGAAGAAAGTCCCAAGACCTAAAAGATTAAAAACAGACTATGAGAACATACATTACAATATGTTCCTGTATAGTGTTGGTCCTAGTTCAAAGGTACAAGGCATTGATTGAGTGGGTGTCTGGAAAGTAGAATGCCTGATAGGAGAGTGGAGATAAGCAATCATGTGATCATTGACTTTCTGAGATTAGTCCTATTTTATTTCTGTTCATTTAAATATCTTTAGTGATTTTATATTGTTTTATTTAGTAATTTCAGTATTATTAATTGATTGATGTCTCTACTATAATTCATTAAGCTTTTTAGATTTCATAGGTGCTCAATAGTCTTTGATTCTGACCTCTTTGGTTAACTGTATCCAAGAGAAAAAATGACAACATAAATAAGTGATTGATTATGTAGAAGAAAAAAAAACCAATACAATCAGAGATAGAAAAGAAAGATTTCTAGAGACACCAAAGAAATTTGAAATATTTAAGGTAATATTTTTAAGATCTATACTATATTAAGTTGGAAAATCTAGGAGAATTAGAAAATTTCTGGGTTCAATGCACTATCAAAGTTTAAAGTTTAACCAACAAAGTTTCAACAATTTACAGAGGCTGTAAAAATAAAGAAACTGAAACAGAAATAAAAGTCTTCTGTCAAAACCCAAACAAAGCCAAACCAATACAAAATAGCAGCAATGGATGTATTTATAACAGAATTCTAATGCAGTTTCAAAGAACTACAATAAATAGTTTTTTAATTACTTAAAAAAGTAGAAACAGAAATAACATTTCCAGCATCCTTCTATGAAGTTAATGAAATTCTAATACCACAAGCAGGTAAGGCAAAAACAAACAAATAAACAAACAAAAACCAAACAACAATCATAGGCCAATATTTGTTAGTAATGAAGATTCAAATATCCTCAATAAAATATTTACAAACCAAATACAGGTATACATCAAAGAGTCATTCACCATAATTATGTTGCCTTTATTTCAGAGATACAGGTATTATTTGATATATGTGAGTAAGTATGATAAACCCCAATAAATGGACTTAAAGGCAAAAACTGCATCATCACCTTAGTAGATGCAGAAAGGTCTTTGAAAAAACCCAACATTCCTTCATGATTGAAGAAATAAATAAAGGGAAAGAAGTTGAAGAGAACACACTTCAAGATGATAAAGGCTATACATGCAAAATTCACAGTCAACATCATTTTAAATAAAGAAAAATTTGGTATTCAATTTCATTCCATTGATCCACTGGTCTATTTCTATACCAGTACCATACTATTTTTATTACTAATGCTCTGTAGTGCAGCTTGAAATCTGGGATAGTGATACCTCCAGATGTTTTTGTACTGTATAGGACTGATTTAGCTATTCTGGGTTTTTTGATATTCTATATGAAGTTGAGAATTGCTTTCTCCAGGCCTATAAAGAATTATGGTGGTATTTTGATAGGAATTTCATTGAATCTGCATATTGCTTTTGGAAGGATAGCCATTTTTATTATGTTCATCCTACTTATCAATGAGCATGGGAAATCTTTCCATCCTCTTCAGTTTCTTTCTTCAACGACTTGAAGTTCTTGTCATACAGGTCTTTCACTTGCTTGGTTAGAGTATGAGCTAACCCAGTCTCAGAAGGATGCACATGGCACCTATTCACTTATAATTGGATTTTAGCCATATAGTACAGGATAACTGTACTACAACCAATACACCAAAGGGAACATGAGCATAGACTTTTTTCCCTGTCAATGAGACACTTTTCCCTAGTGGTGCTGCCTTGTAGGCCCCCAGTGTATGAGGAGGCTTTTGGCCCTCATATGACTGCTGAACTGAGATGGGACTGTTATGTAGGGATACTCCACTCCAGAGGAGTGGGATGGAAGGGATGGGGGTAGAGGGTGGGAGGGGAAGACTGGGAGGGGTAGAAAGAGGACACTGTGATAGAGATGTAACCTGAAGTAATAAATAAATATTAAAAAAGAAAGAAAAACTTGAAGTAATCCCATTAAAAACAGGAATGAATCAGGGTTACCCACTATCACAACTCCTTTTCAATATAATGTTTGAAGAATTAGCTAGAACTATAAGACAAAAGGAAGAAATGAAAGAGATAAAAATAGGAAACAAAGTCAAATTATCAGTATTTTCAGATTGTATGATATTTTTTATAAGAAATCCCCAAAATTCTGTAAAAAGCATAGAGAGATGATTAATACTTTAAGTAAAGGTGAATGATACAAAAATACTTAAAGAAATCACTAGCCTTTCTATGTTCTGATAACAAGTCTATTGAAAAAGAGATCAAGAAAACATTCCCATACATTACAGCTTCAAAAAATTAAAAATAAAAGATCTCTAGGAATAAATGTAAACAAGGAGGTAAAAAAAGTCTGTAAATGAAAACTTTAAGTCTTTGAATAAAGATATTAGGAAGAATGTAGAAGATAGAAATAATGCCCATGCTCATGGATTGGTAGCAATGATATTTGAAGATTATCATCATGCCAAAAGGGATTTACAGATACATTATAGTCCCAGAAAAATTCTTATACCATTCTGCAGAGAAATAGAATAAAGCATTCTAAAATTTTTAGGGAACTTCAGAAGACCTCAAATTAATACTCACTGAAAAGAACAGTCCTGGAGGGATTATCACACCAGATCACAAACTAATTTACAGAGTTTTGGTAATAAAAAGAGCAGTCTGAAACACAAAAAAACACACATACAGATGAATTGAACAAATTTAAAGCCCCAAACTGAATTCATGTAATCATAACCACCTGATATTTTGCAAGATGCCAAGAATATACACTGCAGGAAAGGCAGTATTTTCAATAAATGGTATCAGAAAAACTGGGCATCTGCATCCTGAATAAGAATCACTCCAAATGGATCAAAGACCTCAAAGGTAAAACTGAAGTGCTCAAAGTGCTAGAAGAAAACCTAGGTAGTAGCCTATAAACTATAAGTTAAAATATAGGTAAAGGAAAGACTTGCTGAATCAGACTTTATCAACACAGGAATTAACACCAACAATGGAAAAATAGGACTCCATAAAACCAAAAAGCTTTTGTATAGCAAAAGATATAAACAATTGAAGAGAAAACCCACACAGTTGACTAGCACTGTTTTCCACTATACATCTGATAGAAAGTTCATATCCAGAAGATACAGAGAATTAAAAAATCAAGATTCATAAAAACAAATGACCCAATGAAAATGGGTTATAGAACAAATAATTCTCAAAAAAGAAATAAAATGCCAAATAAATATATTTAAAAGCTAAGATTTATTACATGAACTTGGCATATGCCCTAAGGATCAATATCTTACTAGAGAAATACTTGCTTAGTCATGTTAATTGCCAGTCTATTTAGAGGAATGGAAACCTAGATGCTTGTCAACACATAGGTGCCTAATGAAAATGTTGTATACAATGGAATTCTATTCAGGTGTAAAAAAGTTAAATAAAATTTCTTGCCAAATAATTTAGAATAGGAAAATTTTATACTAAACAAGGTGACTCAGATACCAAAAGATGAACCAATATCTTATCTCTTATTTGTAGAAGTTAACTCTAAATCTTCAGATTTGAATATATAATCTTGAGTTACCACAGAAGTTAGGAAAGTATGATGGGATCATGGGGACAGTTGAGAGAAGTTCTAGAGATGGAAACAAAGACAGGTACTATAAGAATGGAAAGTGATATTCATATTCTATGATCTATTTATCTCAATGAGTTTAAAGTTATGTACTTAATATCAGTTGCCAAATATGTATGGACTGGACATGGAGAATGTATATTATACCTTATAACTTTCATAATTGTGGCCCAAGTATTCTTATTGTTTTGCATTGTATTTATTGTTATAATAAAAAGAGTTGTTTATTGGACTAAAAGGGAGAGCTTTTGGGAGGAAAAAGATATACCTTAAATAAAAAAAAGCAGATAGGAGGGTGAGGGGGAAGAGGGTAGGAGGGTGGGACAGGCATGAAGAGGAGGGAGGGGATTATGATTGAGATGCAACTTGAAGAAATAAATAAATGTAAAAGATAAAAATAAAAAAATTTTCAAAGGAACAAAAAGAATTGAAAGTGGCAAATGCTGTGTTTATGGGGGGTTGTTGGTTAGTTTTTGTTGTTGATTTGCTTTGCTTTTTGTCACTTAAGACAAGGGTCATCTAGTAAGAGAGAATCTCATCTGAGAAAACGCTTCTATCATATTGGTCTGTGGGCAGGTCCATGAGGCATTTTCCTGCTAAAAATGTACCACATGGTACAGATATATCATTTTGTGTAGTAGGATCCAGCCCACTATTCCATCACTTGGTGGATGCCTCCTTGGAAGCTGCCTTTCTCTGCTCTAGTTCTTGCCTTTGGAACCTTAACTGAACTCCTGTCTAATTTTAACATGGACATGCAAACCAAATAAACCCTTTCCTCCCAAACTTGCTTTTATCATGGTCTTTTCCACAACTTTAGAAACATTAGTAGGATAGGAGAAAATATAGTTGGGAGTAGGGTAATACACATGGGAAGGGAAAAAGGGGAAATAAATAAAAATAAGGGTATTTGAGAAAGCATATGCAAATATTGCTTTACAAATTTACTTAATATACATTATAATAGAATATATAATATATAATGGTATGCGTAATATATAACTATATAACATATATGTATATATGTGTAACTATATATTATATGTATATGTATAAATAAGTACATAACCAAGGGGCCTAAAATCTAACCTAATTCCAGATTTGATAAACCTCTCTTTTAGTTGCTGATTAGGGAAATTCAGGAGACGTTCAGTGTGATATATGCTATTGCTTTTGTCCTTGGTTGCTTTTCATCATTTGAAGGTCAGGCTCTATTACTGAAGACACCATAAACTTCTTACCCAGAACTTGGAGAGGTCAGACTGGAAATCTCCCTGAAGACTATATTTTATAATATTTGAGGTTGCTATGCAAGCTCCAAGAGAGAAAAATGATCAATGGTCATACCTAGTTTTAAAGCCTGCATGTCACAACAATAAGCAGCCTAGAAAAATACCCCCAATGTGCAATAATGGCAATTTTATTTTGTAGTAACCAACAGCTGTTGAATTAGACTTAAGGCCCACATAATGGGAGAGAATCCATTCCTGGTATTATAAATCTAGACAACTATCTGTGGCTGGAGATATCATGGACCATGGAAAAGAACCAAATCTATGATTTCCTGAATCATAGTATATACGTAGTAATATAAACACTAATTTCATTCTAAATACTTATTTTTACATCAATAGATAAATGTAGCTTTTACTACTAATCAAAGTAACACTCTACAGAGGCTCAAAAACAGGCCCACAGCTGGTCAGAATGGAAGGTATAAGTGGCTGTAGGAAACACAGTCCCAACTGGTAGATTTACAATACAATCCTTACACCTAAAGCTCTGTTACCTTCACTAAAAAAGTAAATGAAAAGATTCTGAGAACCAGAGAACAAGGACAACCATGGCTAGAAAATATCTTCTAGAAATGATAAGGATGTCAAATCTATTAAATCTCAACAAAAAGCCTGCCTGTCAAAGACCTTCATGATTGAAATTGTCAGTGGACATGCCAGAAAGACAGGATGTGGCTTCAGACATAGATTAAATAATACAGGCAGGTAATGGCTGTAGAGAAAACAAGAGTTAGTTTTCTCCAGGAATGAGCCTTCTGATATACAATCTCAAGTGGCTAGTAATAAAAATATGTACATATAAGACACTAAAAGGACTTAGTAAATGTTTGTTTGTGTGTCTGTGTGTTGTGTGTCTGTGGTTTAGTGTGCTGTGGGTGAATGTGTGTGTGTGTGTGTGTGTGTGTGTGTGTATGTGTGTGTTAACAGGGATTAAAGAAATCACTGAATCAATCCAGTACAAAAAAAAAAAAAAAACATCTGGAAGTATCACCATCCCAGATTTCAAACTGTACTACAGGGCAATAGTAATAAAAACAGCATGATACTGGTATAGAAATAGACCAGCGGATCAATGGAATCGAATTGAAGACCCAAACATGGACCCACACACCTATGGTCACTTAATTTTTGACAAAGAAGCCAAAACTGTTCAATGGAAAAAGGACCCCATCTTCAACAAATGATGCTGGTCCAACTGGATGTCCACATGTAAAAGAATGAAATTAGACCCATACTTGTCACCTTGTACAAAACTTAAGTCCAAGTGGATCAAAGAACTTAACATAAGGCCAGACACACTGAATCTACTAAAAGAGAAAGTGGAGAAAACCCTCAAACTCATCACCACAGGTGACAACTTCCTGAACAGAACACCAACAGCTCAGAATCTAAGACCAACAATCAATAAATGGGACCTCATGAAACTGAAAAGCTTCTGTAGGGCAAAAGACACTGTCATTCGAACAAAACGGCAGCCTAGAGATTGGGAAAAAAATCTTCACGAACCCCACATCTGACAGAGGGCTAATATCCAAAATTTACAAAGAACTCAAGAAATTAAATGTCAAGAAACCAAATAATACAATAAAAAAAAATGGGGAACAGAGCTAAACAGAGAATTCACAAAGGAAGAATTTCTAATGACTGAGAGACACTTTTAGAAATGCTCAGCATTCTTAATCATCAGAGAAATCCAACTCAAGATGACTCTGAGATTCCATCTCACACCTGTCAGAATGGCTAAGATCAAAAGCTCATATGACAGCACATGCTGGCTAGGGTATGGAGAAAGAGGAACACTCCATTGCTGGCAGGAGTGCAAACTTGTACAACTACTATGGAAATCAGTCTGGTGATATCTTAGAAAACATGGAATAGCTCTACCTCAAGAGTCAGCCATACCATTTCTGATTATGTATACAAGTGATTCCTCACCAAACCACAAGGACGTTTCCTCATCTATGTTCATACCAGCCTTATTTTTAATATCCATAAATGAAACAACCCAGATGTCCCTCAACCAAGGAATGGATTAAAAAAAAAACTGTGGTACATCTACACAATGAAATACTACTCAGCTATCAGAAACAATGAAATCATGCAATTTGTAGCCAAATGGATGGAACTAGAGAAGCTCATCCTGAGTAAGCTAACCCACAATCAGGAGGATGCACATGGCATCTATCCACTTATAGTTGGATTTTAGCTATATAATACAGGATAACTATACTACAACGAATGCACCAAAGGTAACATGAACATAGACTTTTTTTCCTGTCAGTGAAACACTTTGCCCTAGTGGTGCTGCCTTATAGGCCCCCATTGTATGAGGAGGCTCTTGGCCCTCATATGACTGTTGACCTGGGGTGGGGACTATTATGTAGGGACTCTCCACTCCACAAGAGTGGGATGGAAGCGATAGGGTGTAGTGGGTGGAAGGGCGGGACTGGGAGGGTGGAAAGAGGACACTACAATGGACGTGTAACCTGAAGTAATAAATAAATAACTACATTAAAGAATTAATTAACGAATTAATTAATGAATTAATTAATTGAAAAAAACACAAGTTTGAGTAGGAGCTGGAAGAAAATGTTATGAGGAGAGATGAGAATGATGTAAATATCTATAAAATACTAAAGAAAACTGATTGGGAAAATTCTGAAGCATAATATTAAATAGACACAACAGTATTAGATGTTCTTGCCTCCTTGTCTAGTTTGAGGAACAGTTTCTTCATTAAGGTCGTTTGGTATAGATCTTTTGTAGATATTCTATGGTGTTCCTAGTTTACAAAGACTTTTCTCACACAGGTATGAGCATTGCCAGAATCTTCAGTACCACAAAAGCTAGTTTTTATTTATGTTTTTGCTTATTGTGAATAGGATTATTAAGTCATTTAATATGGAAGGAAACTTCCAATCTCAGAATGAAGCCAGTTAATTGTGATTTTACAGCTTCTATCTTTGGTTTGCTAACACTCCATTTATGACTTGGTAAATCTGAACTTACGGGAGAGATTAGCTTGGAATTCACCTATCTTGACCACAGTCCCTTTCTGGTGGTGCCAATAAAACTACCTCATCTCAATTCAAATTGAAGAGTGTTACTTTCATTTTCCAGTGTGAACAGATTGTACTTTTCTTTGTTTTAGAATTAGGGGTGAATTAATAGTTTAGTTGATTTTTTTTCTTTTTCTTTTATTTCTACAAGTTACATCTCAATCACAATATCTTCCCTACTCCCCACTCCAGTCCCACCCTCTCACCCTCTTACCCCTCAATCCCCCATCCTCTTCCCTTTTTTTTTAAGATTAAGGTATATCTTTTTCCTCCCAACAGCTCCCCCTTTCAGTTCAACAAATGGTTCTTTCTCTTATAACAATAAATACAATACAGAACAACAGAAATAAATAGGTCACAATTATGAGAGTTATATGGCTTAGCATTCATTCCCAATTTCCAGTCCATATGTATTTGTCACCTAACTTTAACATTCTACTATCTAACCATCTCCATGAGTTTAAAGTTCTGTATCTAAGTCAGCTTTCATAATAACTTGCATCACAATTTTAAAAACCTCTTCTTAGATCCAGAACACCCTCTTGATTCCTAAACAACTCAAAATTTAACTATGAGACTCTAGCTATCTATTCTTCAACCACTTCAGAGACCTGAGAGAGATAAATATATCTTATTATATAGGAAGTACAGGGCCTACAGCTTCCAAAACTAAGAAATTACATACCAGTGGCTGTCTGGACAGTTCCCATTTTCTCTCCATACATTACAGCATCAATCTTCAGCCGTTTGGCCCCATTTCTCTGACAGACATTGATTGTAGAGCAGGAATTATGAAGGACTTGCCTACCCTTTCTTGGCAGAGCTAGGCTGTCGACTTCCCTGTTTCCAAGTTTTGTCCATTTTGGACAGCACTCTGTCTACAGTTGAAGCAAGGGGTTTTTCTTGCCAAGATATAGGCTTTCCACTAATTCAACCATCTCTCACTGGAGATTCTTTGATGCTCATCTTCTACTTGGAGTAGAATAGGTGGTGCTGCCAGGAGCTGACATGTCTCGATATCAAAAAATCTAAAGTTAAGAAACATCTTTGAATGCCATATTCTGCAGATATCTTGAGGTTTTTGAAGACACTCTATCTATCCCTATTATTTAGATAAGCATATGTTGCTTGTCTCTTAGAAACTTGATTTCTGATTAGCTTAGAAAAAAACTGTAATAGACTGTCATAGTACCTAACAAAATGACAAGCTTGCATGACTATTAGTTTGCATTCCTTAATTATCCTAAACAGTTTATGACAGTTGGTAGCAAAAGGCCAAAACTTCACATTTCATTTTTTTTTTAACCGCCTAACCCTTCCATTCCACTCCTCTGGAGTAGAGTGTCCCTACATAACAGTCCCTTGCCCCAGTTCAGAGGTCATATGAGGGCCAAGAGCCTCCTCATACACTGGGGGCCTACAAGGCAGTACCACCAGTGAAAAGTGTCTCCTTGCCAGGGAGAGAAAACTAAAACAAACAAACATATAAAAAAAAAAAAGTCTATGTCCATGTTCCCTTTGGTGTGTTGGTTGTAGTATTGATATCCTGTACTATATAGCTAAAATCCTACTATAAGTGAATAGATGCCATGTGTATCCTTCTGAGTCCAGGATAGCTCACTCAGGATGAGCTTCTCTAGTTCCATCATTTGGCTGCAAATTTCATAATTTTCTTGTTTCTGATAGCTGAGTAATATTTCATTGTGTATATGTACCACAGTTTTTTAATCCATTCTTCAGTTGAGGGACATCTGGGTTGTTTCCAGTTTCTAGCTATTACAAATAAGGCTGCTATGAACATAGATGTGGAAACTTCCTTATGATTCCATGAGGAGTCATTTGGGTCTATACCCAGAAGTGGTATGGCAAAGCTATTCCATGTTTTCTAAGATATCACCATACTGACCTCTATAGTGGTGCACAAGCCTGCACTCCCACCAGCAATGTAAGAGGGTTCATCTTTCTCCACACCCTCGCCAGCATGTGCTGTCATTTGAGTTTTTGATCATAGCCATTCTGACAGGTGTGAGATGGAATCTCAAAGTTGTCTGGAGTTTCATTTCTCTGATGATTAAGGATGTTGAGCATTTCTTCAAGTGTCTCTCAGGCATTAGGGATTCCTTCTTTGTGAATTCTCTATTTAACTCTGTCCCTCATTTTTTGATTGGATTATTTGGTTTCTTAGCTTTTAGTTTCTTGAGTTCTTTGTAGATTTTGGATATTAGCCCTCTGTCAGATGTGGGGTTGGTAAAGATTTTCTCCCAGTCTGTACGCTGCCATTTTGTTTGAATGACAGTGTCTTTTTCCTTACAGAAGCTTTTCAGTTTCATGAGGTCCCATTTATTGATTGTTGGTCTCAGGTCCTGAGCTGTTGGTGTTCTGTTCAGGAAGTTGTCACCTGTGCCAATTAGTTCGAGGGTTTCTCCCACTTTTTCTTCTAGTAGATTTAGTGTGACTGGCCTTATGTTAAGGTTTTTGATCCACTTGGACTTAAGTTTTGTACAAGGTGATAAGTATGGGTCTTAGCTAGTCTACAATGTTCTCTTGTAAAATGTCCATTCAATGCTTAAACAATACTTTGCTTGGGTTATTTTTTCTTGGTTTTGTAAACAATTTATGGTTGATATATGATAATTTATAAAATGTAAGTCATGGAGCATTTAAGGTATCTAAAGCCATTTCAGGGAATTTGAGTCTAAATCTTTTTTATAATAATTCTGAGGAGTTATTCATTTCATTAATTGACATTTGCACTGATGGTGCAGAAACAATGACAAGAGTTAACTTCACCATTAATTAAATCAGTGTCACCAAAGTGGAATAGCACTTATCCGAAAGTCATTACATTTTTCATCAGTAAATAGGTTTATCTATGTTGGTATTGACTTTCATTGATTTGCTAGTATATACTAATGGTTAAAAAGCTTTAATTTTATGATTAAAGATTTATTATAAAATTACTAAGGTCTAACAATTTATCATTAATTTGTTTAGACATAATTAGAAAGTATGTGGGTGAGTGTGTGTGGGTGTGCATGTGTGTGTGTGTAAAAGAGAAACAAAATCTTAGAGTGATGGTGTAGTGTTAAGTATTCTAAATATTAATTAGTTGGTCCTGCTTGCTGTTTGTTACTTTCATTGACTCTGATTGGTTAAACAAAATGGCTAAGGCCTGAGATTGTGTAAAGACAAAGGTGGGACTTCCTGAGATTAGAACAGGAAGCCTGTGCTTTAGACAGAGGATTAAAGTATTCCAGCCAGGAGCAGCAGGAAAGAGGACACACACCACGTGTTAGAAAAAAGAACCTCATTCCACATGGCCAGGAACATTGGCATATCATGGTGAATGGCAGTCCAAGGGGATGTGTGTATATATGGGGTCATATTTGGGTAGTAGAATTAAGAGCTAGCTTAGATGGGCTAGGATTGCTCAATTTTTCCAAGGCTTTTTAAAATTCATCCTGTGTCTCTGTGTTCTCATTTATAATGGCTGGTTAAGAATTAACAACCTTAATTTAAGACCACATCTTTGAACGCCATATTCTGCAGATCTCTTGGGGTTTTTGAAGATGCCCTATCTATCTCTTGTATTTAGATAAGCAAATGTTGCTTGTCTCTTAATAACTTGATTACTGAGTAGCTTAGAGAATGTCTGTGATAGACTGTCTTAGTAGCTAACAAGGTGACATGCATGCATGACTAGGAGTTTGTTTTTCTTAACTATCCTAAACAGTTTAAGATGGTTGGTATCAAGAGGCCAGAACTTCACATTTCATTTTTAAGTATCTCTAAGTACGATACCATTAGGAAGCGTTACCTTAAATTTTTCATCAATATACAAAGATCTATTCAAATGTGGCTAAATATACTCTTAATTTTGTATCAATATACAAAGATCTATGCCTATGCGGCCCAATACAATCTTAATATTGCGTCCATATACAAGGGTCAATACCATTGTGACCAACTATAATCTTAGTTTTGTATCAATATACAAATATCAATACTGACGTAGACCAATACAATCTTATTTTTGCACAATAAACAAAGATTTTTTTTGTTATCATGACATATCAGCTCCTGACAGCACCCCCTATTCTACTCCAAGTAGAAGAAAAGCATCGAAGAATCTCCAATGTGAGATGGTGGAATTAGTGGCAAGCCTATCTCTTGACATGTAAAAACTCCTTGCTTCAACTGCAGACAGACTGCTGTCCAAAAAGGACAAAACTTGGTAGCAGGGAAATCGACAGCCTAGCTCTGCCAAGACAGGGTAGGTTAGTCCTCCACAATCCCTGCTCTACAATAAATGTCTGTCAGAGAAACAGGACCAAAAGGCTGAAGACTGATGCTGGAATGTATGGAGAGAAAATGGGAACTGTCCAGGTAGTCATTGTTTTGTCATTTCTTAGTATTGGAAGCTGCAGGCCCTGCACTTCCTATACAATCAGATATAGTTATCCTTCTCAGCTCTCTGAGGTGGTTGAAGAATAGACAGCTTGAG
>CAJQZJ010012348.1:1436992-1499932 GCA_907164525.1 Lophiomys imhausi | reverse complement strand
CGACTGAGATGTAACTTGAAAAAAAAATAAAGTACTTATTAAAAAAAAGAATTAACAACCACCAACCAATTAACAATAATATAAATACTAGTAAACAATTCAACTAATTATTTCTACAAATGGCACCCAATGTAATCTAATTAATGTTTTTTTACACTAGAGCATGAGAATGTACTGAAACCATCATTTGGTTACTGCAGTCAATAGGAGGAATACACAACTGATTATTTCCATTCATTATAAAATGATCTCTGTCCTCAGTGGAGTATTTCTGCTATTTTGGTGGTCCTACTCTGAAACGTAAAAAACAAAAGTTGATGTGTTCCTGTAATGCAATCCGTTTCTTTCACAGCCTGGAAACAGAAAAGTCAATCATAATAGGTAATCAGAGATAATGTATACAGTTTTCCTCCTAAAATTCAGATGGAGTAAACCAGTCTTACTGGGGCAGTAATAGTAAGAAATCTGCTTATAATAGACAAGAATATGTTCAAAGACCATATTCAAGATCCCTCCCCCCAGCCCCGTCAGGGTAGGGGAGGACAGAGTGCACTCAAACACCCATACTGGAGATTTGAAGAATGGGCATTTTAAAGTTTCTGTTGGATCTCAGCCTCACAGTCTATGCCTAATAATCAGAATATAATGATATATAATGATCATGTAGTGGTAACTAAACTAGAAAATTTTTAAATAAATTGATCTAAAGATCCAGAACTACAGAGTGAGGCTGAGGTGTCCCTAACTTGGAGTTGTTGCACTCAATCCTAATACAGCAGCCACCTCATGTACTTAACGGCACTGTGCATGTATTTTCTTTTTTAACTAAACCTTTATAAATGCTCATCTTCCAATCAAATTAAACTGCTCATTTCGTTATTGCCTTTCTTAAAATTATATAAGTATGAAAGTCACTATCCAAACTTTTGCTTTATAAAATAATAACAGAAATTAAAAACTGACTATTAAAATCCTTAGCTGTGTCTTTTCCATTTCCTTCTGATGCTTCTAGTTTAGATTTATCAAATGAAAACTACTTTCTTCATCACCAGTACCATTGTCAACAACTCACTTTCAATTCTCATGCTTTCTGGGGAAAACTACATGATCCCTAAATTGGAGAGTATTAGTCTTTTAAAGCTGTAAAGACAGCTGCAAGTGATTGTCTAGTGTCTCTGCTATTTCCTTTTCCTTTATCTCTAATTCCCTGCTATTATTTTAAGAGCACATCACTTTTGCTTGATTGATTTTCTCCTCAAAAACAAACAGTGCTTGCAAAACACTTTTAAGTTCTTGGTTGGAATGCTTTGCTGTTCCTTTTGCTCACTACCTAGTTTAATTTTCTGGTTTTTAATGTGTATAATTTTTCCCTTTAAGCCAGACCTTTTCCTATTAGATTAATGGCTGGCTTTTTGCCCTTTTCTTTTTCTTGAGGAGTACCTTTGCATAATGTAGGTAATTCTATAACAGAAGAAAAAGGCAAGACATTTCCATATTTCATGGCAAGTTCAATCATGCAATATTCCCCAACCACAAACAAACCTTCCAAGTGACCAGAAAAGTACTGTTTTTAATCTCTTGTAGCCACTGTTCTCCTTGGCTTCCTCTGTGTGCCACTTTTCCTGACTTCCAACCCTCAGCCTTTCTGACTAATATTGCTGAATATTTGAACTCCTCTCTCTGTGGCCCATTCCAGCTCTCCTTGTTCTGGGAATGGTTTCTTTTAAAGGCAAAGTTGTTTGTAGATCACTATAACCCTGAGGTAAGTAATTTTAAAGTTTAACCTCACTCAAAATAGTAGAGAAATCATCCCAGACTGAGAATGCCCTCTTCCCTTTAAGCCCTCCTGAGCAATGACCTTTCTTTTGCCCTCACCCTTGATTTTTCTTTTGCTACCTTGTGTATGAAATACAAGTGCCTTAGAAGAAAATATAGAGACGTACTCATAATCCAAACTTTACATTCCTACACTATAACTTTGAATGGAATCTCCTAGTATATCATATTGTGATGATGCTTCAGTCTTTGAAGCCTCTGTTGGCAATGTACCTTGCCTCTTAGTGTTCTACTTTTTACTCTTACTTATATAAGGAAAACTTTCAATTCTGTTAAAGACATATCTGCTTAGTTCAGAAGGCCAAACATTGCAATAACAGGGACAATTGACAGCCCTCAACTTTCTCTTCCTGATTTCCTACACAGAAGCACTTGCCACACTCTCACTGTACTTGTTTAGAATTTATCTGGCAGATATTATCTGTTGGCTTTACAATATGGAAAATGAACATTTTCTTCCTCTTGCTGCCTTCTCCCTAATAGCTCCATCCCCTCCTCACAGTGAATAAAAAAATCATAGTGTGTATCAGATCTATAATGAGAATGTACATGATGGTTACCATTAGTGCCTTGTAGCTATGAGTTACATAACAAGAACTGCATTTTTTCTTGCCAGTGTGATCTGTTTCTTCCAGTGAATAAGTTGATATATATGCAGGAGAGATGTGTGTATATATTGTCAAGAAACAGACCTGAGGAGATGTTGTGTTACTTCATAGTAACCTACTATCTCCAGGGCTAGACCTTTCCAGATAGAATTGACTAGCCTTAAAAGAAAGTCATTATCCCCCTTAATGATCCCAACATCTCTAAAGACCACTGCACTAGAGACCAAACCATAGCATACCTTTAACTTCTTTCCTTGCTTTGCTTGAGGTTGTTAATACAGTAGCTTGTCAGTCTAGATTCTTAGGCCTTGTGGTAGATTGATTAAAAATCTTTTAGGTCCTCTTTAGGTGCTTTGTAGAATATAGAAAATGTCAACCATTTTGTACTAGGTTTTTTGTTTGTTTGTTTTTGTTTTTTTTGTTTTTT
Source organism: Lophiomys imhausi (assembly GCA_907164525.1). NCBI lineage: Eukaryota > Metazoa > Chordata > Mammalia > Rodentia > Muridae > Lophiomys > Lophiomys imhausi. The sequence continues at coordinate 1,497,061 of CAJQZJ010012348.1, read as the reverse complement.
GTTTTTGTCAATTTGACACAAGCTAGAGTCATAAGGGAAAAGGAAACCTCAACTGAGAAAATGTCTACATCATCTTGGATTGTATCCAAGTCTATAAATTATTATTTTAATTTATGTTTGATGTGGGAGGGCCCAGATCTCTATAGAGCATGTTACCCCAGAGCAGGTGGTTATACGTTCTAGAAGAAAAAAAAAAAAAAAGAAGCAAATTAAATGAGCCATTAGGAGCAAGCCAGTGAGCAACACTCATTTATGGTCTTTCCTTAAGTCCCTGCTTCCAGATTCCTGTCTCGCTTGAGTCATTTCCTTGGTTCCACTCAATGGTGGATGGTGATTAGAATATTTTTGCTAAATAAATCTTTGCCTCCCCAAGTTTGTTTTGTTCATTGTCATTATTATCACAATAGAAAGAAAACTAAGACACATGATCACTTCTGAGTCATGGTTGACATATATACCTTCAGAAATGGCTTAATAAGGAAGAATTAAGGATACAAAAAAACTTTTGGACTTGCATCAGTAGATAAAAATCTTAGAATCTTATGAGAGTTTCCCAGTGCTTTGTCACATGCACCAAAGAATGTTTATGCTAAGATTACTCTTCAGGTAATGTAATATATATATATATATATATATATATATATATATATATATATTGCCTTTTACAAAAGCATATTTAAGTTTCTGAAAATGACATATGGAGTCATTGTTGTGTAGTATTTTACTGCATAGGACATGGAGTTACTCCTTATGTAGGTCTAATAATGGTGACTGCTATGAAGATGAGAAATTTAATTTTAGAGAACTATAGGGAAATGCCCAAGATTACAGGAAAATTACATAGTTCAAACACTGATCACATTATTTAGAATGGCTGTCAATAATTCTTCCATGCACAGTACTGGGGAGTTGCTTCTCAGGACTCATTACCCACAAACATCTCTAATAGTGGATTTCACCTAAGTGCTAGCTTCATTATTTTTGTGGTAACAAAAGAATGAAATATAAGGATATTTCATATGTGAAAAAATGCTAGTCACCATTTATGGTCTTCTGTGACAAAACATAAAGTGCTTTTCCATAAGATTTTATGAAGAAATTCCCTCACACTTACCAAGAGGAAGAGAGCTCTGACATATAGAGTGCACAGCAGAATGTCACCCATCTAAATGTAGCTTCTAAATCACACCGTCTTTCATTTGACACCTGGCTTCACTGTGGAATCCATTGCAACTTCTTTACCACAATCTTGTTAGTGTTAAGTTGCACTGTCAAACAGTAGCATTTAACGCCTGTTAGGACACAGCTGTTGACAAGGCAGTGGTAGTTCCCGAGTAAGTACTTTGGCTAAAGATAAAAGTGCTTTCAGGTTAAACTGACTTTCCAGCTCTTCAGAAACTCAAACAATTAAAAAAACTCAGACCACATTTATTATTTGTTGTAAGGTAAAGTAATGGGAGAAAATTGGCAATACCTTTCTACAAAATGCTAGAACAAAATTTTATTTGACATTTATATATTGATAGTCAAGCTGATCAAAACAAATTTCTTTGTATGATTATCAAAAGCAGAAGTAAGGTAAATATATGAATGTGCTGAGTGTGAAATAAAACTGCTACTGTGATAATTCCAAGTATTCTAGATATGGAATCAAAGCTCTCTTTTGAAAGTTCTTTAAGACAAAAAGAAAGAAAATAAAAAGCAAAGTGTTTGCAAATAGTTTTTTTTTTTAATTTTCATTATGAATAGATAAGTTGAATCACCAGAGGGGTGGGTTGATGCATAGTTGTCAGTGTCATCAATATTTAGGCCAGAGATTCTTGACCTGTGGATCATAATGCTTAAGGGCATTTGAAACCACATATATTTGCATTATGATTAACACCAGTAGCAAAAATCACACTTATGAAGTAGCAACAAAATTAATTTTATGTTTGGGGTCAACACAACATAGAAAAGGTTGAGAACCACTGATCTAGGCTATAAAAGTCCCTTGCCTGGATGATTTTTAAGGTACCCACATGTTAACACTGACTTTAGAGTTTACAGTTAGCTTTTAAAAGTTGTAGGAAATGAGATCACTGTAGAGGCTGCATAGTGACTTGATCAGATAGTTAGTACTAGAGACATTTAAACTATAGAATAGACATCACAAACATATTGAAGTTGGAATAGTCAGTTCAACCTATATTTTGGCTGCATTTCACTGCACTTAAAATATTTTGCAGACGTCTCACATTATCTAGGGTTCTGGTTCCATTTAGGTACCCATCAAAGTCCAAAAAATAGAAAATGGAAATAAATCATTCATGTTTTTAAAAGCTTTATATTCAGTGCCATATGATAGTTTTACTCATTCTACTTTATTATATGGTGTTGTTGTTAATACCTTTTTATTAAATATTTTTGTATGTCTCTGTGAATGTAATATAAGTGTCTCTAAGTTTTAGTATATGTACACCATTTGCATGTAGAAACTCACTGAAGCCAAAAGAGGATATCAGATCCTATGAAACTGGAGTTTTAGGCAGTTTTAAGTTACCTAATGTGGTGCTGACAACTGAACACAGGTCCTCTAAAAGAGTCATAAGCACTCTTAACTGCAAACCATCTGTATAGCCTTTGTCATTAATCATGTATTGCATCTAATTAATATACACATATTATATTATATAATAATAATATATATATTATTTTCTAAAAATATATGCTATGAATATATAATATATATAAAACCATCATGAAATTTAATGTGCATATATTACATTCCTATATATTAGATATATTTTTTCTTTTTTCTATATAATCTATTCATCTGTCTTATCTTTTTATCTAGTTCACTTATTATCCACAATTTCAAGACCCTTTGAGCACAATTTTGAATATCCCTGCATACACAGTGACTGATATAAATTGAGAGCTGAGAGACTTCCCTTTCCCAACCATTAAAAACACATTATTCTAGTTAAATCTAAAAATAATGAAGTATACATGAAAACTTCATGAATACCCAAAACTTGGCATTATGTTGCTTTTCTATGTCTATAAGGACAGGCGAAAGCTATTTGTAAGATTTATGAAATACTTACAATAGAAGTAGATTTGTTGAATTTAAAACATCACATGGTATAAAAGAAGTATCCAATATATCTATCCAACATTGATGTGTCTTCTAGTTTGTGTGCCTTTCAATTATGTACCTTTGCTCATAATTGTTTTATTAATGCCTAAAAGAGGTAGAAACTGAATTGTGTTCATAATATTCTCAAAAGGGAGAATATTAAACCAATTTATGTTCCTATCATTGCCCTGAGACAGCATGAGCCCATTCTTCCTTTCTGGTTTGTCTCAGTAAGAATTTGGTAATATTACAGGATAACTCAAGAAACAAAGAAATGGGATGAACTCAAATCCCACCTAAAGTGATCAAAGATGTTTCCTTCTATTTTGACTGATTTCTCATCTGTTCATTTTCTCTATTTAATTGAAAGAAATTGGCAGGGGGTGCTTAGTATCTAAACCAATTAGAATCAATTCCAAATTTTGTATATCAAACTCAAATGAGTACTGAGGCTAATAGTGTTGAAAAATCCCAATAAGTTGTACTTCTAATTAGATTGCGTGGAATATACTGTGATCTTAAACTTGTGCCAAAGATGATTCTCAGCAGCATTTATGACTTTGCCTGATAGATGTTCAAAGGCTTTAATGCCTCAGAGTCAGGGAAAAAAATGAAAGGACCACTTCAAGTAGCAATTTTACCTCCTGCCTGGAACTATGCCCATGACAGTTAATAGCCAGGAGAAGGGAAACAAAATTTCCCTTTTTCTTGTACCCCTGATCAAACTGAATGGTTCCATAGATGATTATTGTTTTTACAAAAACAATCTTAGAAGTTTGTGGAATAAAAACAAAGAATACAATGGTGTCTTAAAATGTCTATTGATCTATGTGAATTCTGAACAAAAATTCTAGAAAACCTGGAGTTTATGGCCATTCAGTGGAAGACAGATGGAGGATATTTTCTAAATATGCATTTTGTGTGACACTTGAGTCCAAGGTCAACAGAAAGAATGCTTACTTGATTGGAAATTAGTGAAAATTAGATGGGAAGGAGCCTCTACTTATTTTTCCAGAAACCTTAAGAGATTCTGCCACAACTCCTTCACTATTCCTGAGATGACTGGGCAGTCCACAATCAGTCCTTAGGTTCCAAGTGCAGTGAGCTGACCCTGTGAAAGTCACCAAATTCCTTCATGCCACAAGATTTCTCATCTGTAAATTGTAGGTAGCAACTGTGTCATAATCCTATGTGTAAAATGCTGCTGGCATGGCCAGTAGTTTTAGTACCTCACCCTGGTGAAGCTGCCTGAACTGAGAGCTTAGCAGGTGTCATCAGTATTCTGAACAAATCCTATTGACTTTTTCTCTTAAAACACTAAGGCCTGCTAAGGAAAGTACCAGCTCCAGAATGGTTGTTGACCACATGTTAACTGCAAAAAAACAGGAAGGTCAGAAATTCTTCAGTGTTAATGATCTTGGAACAAGTGTAAAGACACCAACAAAGAGAGTGTTGAGCCGGGCGGTGGTGGTGCACGCCTTTAATCCCAGCACTTGGGAGGCAGAGGCAGGCGGATCTCTGTGAGTTCGAGGCCAGCCTGGTCTACAAAGCGAGTCCAGGACAGCCAGGGCTGTTATACAGAGAAACCCTGTCTCGAAAAACCAAAAAAAAAAAAAAAAAAAAAGAGAGTGTTGATAGGAAATGTCCAGCTCCTCAGTGGAAGAATGTTTCCACTGAGATGAATCTGAGCATGTCCTATACAGTCTCTGAAGATCCCAATAGGATTAACCTCTAGCTGCTCTGATGATGTGTGGATTGTTAACCCATCTGGCACTGGCATTATTTGCTTGTTTGCTTTCCTCCCTAGCTCAACTCACCTCTACCATTTACTGGGATCACCTTTCAACTAAATTCCCTGAAACTGAGACTTTTTCTCATCATCTGCTTCCAGGAAAATATAAACCCCGAAAGTTATTATGCTTTTCTGGAATGTCTGTTGAATTGGATGTATTACTCTAATTTTAATTTTTATAAATTTCATTAAGGGTTGCAAAGAGTTTAAAAATATTGCTCTTCCAGAAGACAAGGGTTTGGATATCAGCATCCACATGGTTGTTTCCAGTAGCCTGTAACTCTAGGTGCAGGAGTTCTAATACCCTCTTTTGACATATGAGGGTTTCTGCACACATGATTTTATAGTATATAATATACATAATATAAATACACACATATACATATATGATTTTGATGACATATAAGAAACCTGAACTCATTTCTTTTTTGGTGTGTACCAAAAAAAGGTAAATATTTTTAAATGTCATCAAATTCAGATAATTAACTTTAGAATTTCCAACAGCATAGTGACTTTATGCTTCTATATTTTCACTCACTGACTTTGATTTTAAGGAAGAAGTAGTTCTGGGTTTGAAGTGTAAATGAGAATTTCTGGAAAGAAGCCACTGATTTACTGATTAGAATTTCAGTCCCGTAGAAAGAATAGAATATTGCAGATCCAGAGACTACCTTATTTTGGACTAGTTCTAGCTCTCCAGAACAGATGTTTCTTGCCTACCTTTGTGTCTGAACTAAAATCTGTGATAAATAAGTAAAACCCTTTTGGAATCTGTGAACTTGGCAGACCAGAAGCTTCCAATAACCTGAAAGCTAGAATGTCATTATATAGCATGTTGGGTCTATAGCAAAGATTTCCCCAACATGTTCTAAGCCTCCTCTCAGATATAATCACCAATGAATTTCATACTTGCCTTCATTTAGGACTTTGTTTTTTGTAGAACCATGAAAGTGCTTACATGTTGGAACAAGGAATTTGAAGTAACCTAAATCTGTGTTCCCAGGGCCATGATCACTCAAATAGCTTCAAAATAAACTTTCTCTTTACACCTTAAATGAGAGTTGTATTTTTTTTTCAGTCCACAGTAGGCAGAGAATAAAAGCTACTCCTAATTCACTAGATAACCATTTTTAAAAATATGTAATACCAACACATTGCAATAACTAAATATGTAAAGTCTTCAAAGTTTATATTTATTTTGCCATTGATAGTCTTTCATTGAAGATTTTATTTCATTACTATTCTTGAAAGTTTCACAATGTGACATCGATTCTTCATTTCTGACTCTGCAAAACCATAGACCCATTAATATTTAAAGGAGAAATTACTTGGAATTATTTTTATGGTTTACTTTCTGTTATTGAATTTTGATTAACATTTCAAATTCCAACAACCTAATCTTTCTTGGATTTTGATAGAACCCTGATGACCTGGAAACAGTTTAGATGTCATGGAGTGAACAAGGAAATGGATTTTGGAGATACAATGAGTACAACATATTTTCTAACTCAAAATTCAAACTACATGCGAGATTTCTACCAATAACATCTCTTTTCCCATTGTATGAGTAGTTAGTACCTCTATGTCAGCATGCATTTTCTAAACACATATAAACAAAATTTAAGCCTTACAAGTTTTTTCTGTGCCCCCAAAACAATGGAAAATAAATGAATATTCATCAAAAGCAAACAAACAAACAGACAACAACAAAATGCTTTTGGTTTTATTGTGGGTCTGGCCCTTGAAGATGTTAGGTAGTTTTTTGTTTGTTTGTTTGTTTGTTTGTTTTTTACTGTTTATTTATTACTTCATTTTTCATCTCCATCACAGTGCCCTAGCAGGCCATTTCACTCAGCCTCTTCTGTTGGCAGCTCTGTCTCTGGGGAAGAGAGTTAAATTATTCTGTGTTCTGGTTTACTTCTCTTAATTTAAGTTCCTACTCGGAACCTGGCTCCTCTTACTTTGTCATGTACACCTTGTTGAACTAAATTTTATAGTGTGGAATTTTTCATTATCGATTGAAAAGATTCAAAAATCAGACATTCTCTTCTGCTCAGGAAATTTCTCTTTTCGGCCTAGTCTTGTCACCTAGTCCATGTTGATTTCCTCTCACATCTTTACTTTAAGCTATCCCTCTTAACAAAGTTCCTCTCCAGGTTGTCAAATGAGGCCTCTCTTTCCCTTTATGGTTCATTTCACATTTTTTTTTCTGATGTTATGTATTGTTTGTTTCTAATGCTCCCACTCCAAGTCTCTATCTTGGCTCCCGTGGTTTGTATACCCTATCTTTTAATCAAGCTCATTAATAAAGGACTTTTATTTTATCAGCTGCTTTCTGGAAACAACACAACTGCAGTCCTCCCCTTTTCACCTAACAATCTATGTATGTTAACTAGTTTAGAAAATAACAGTTGATCGCTCCTCGGCCTTTTGGCTAAGATCAAGTGTGAAAATAACAGTTAAGACATTCACTTAAACAAACAAAAAAAATCAATGCATAGTTATTTAGAAGCTTTTGAAAAATAGCAATCAAATAAGTAATAAAATCTAAAGGCCTATATTCCCACTGTTGGGAATGAAAACTATTGATTGAATGTTTCCTTTGTATTTATTATATAATATATTTTAGTATGTTGAGTTCATGATAATACATGTACTTCTCCATAACACACATCCCCGGGTACATGTTAGGAACTAAACACTTATGTATCTTTACTTGCCTTCTAGGGTCTCATTGGCTACCCTCCCTGTCTCAGCTGAATTGTCCCTATTTTCTAATTTTTAGTTTCTTGATTCAATTTCCACATCTAGTCCTATTCTCTAAGGTTACTGTCCTTAAAGTGACTCTGTCTGAGATTTATCACAGTGGTACTCTAATCATCTTGGCAGAAATAAAGATGGTCTAAAGAGATGCATGCCTCCCTTCTCTTATTGAAACAATGTAATGCGAGAAATTACAATACCCCCAGGATATTCATATTGGGATAAGAAAAAATACAGAAGACCTTGGGTCAAGCTCAGGAGGAAATTTTCTGAAGTACAAATTTTCAACGCTTTAGGTGACCCCGAATAAGAGATTGCAGTTGAGTCAAAAATGGGTAGGCCTTGCACCTTGACCAGAGACTGTTTAGTTAGGCGTATCCCTTGACCTCTTCATAAATTTAAGTTTTTATTATTTATTATTCTTATTTTATGTCTATGGATGTGTTTAGATGTATGTATATCTATTTATCATGTGTGTTTGCTGTCCGTGAAGGCTAGAAGATGGCATCCGGCCCTCTGGAACTGGAATTATAGAGAGTTGTAAGCTATGATGTGAGTGTTAGGAACTGAACCTACGTTCTCTGCAAGAGCAGTAAGGGCTCTTAACTGCAAAGTTATCTCTCTAGCTCACTTAATCTCATTTTAGGACATTTAAAAATGAGGAGGGTTTTTTGGATCTCTTTATCCCTCTTATCAATGTGACCACAATAAATAAATCTCCATTCTGAGTTTTCCTATTAAAGTGGCTATTTTAATCAGCTCTTTAAGGACAGTTGGTTATGCCTGGCTTGTTAGCACAGCCGGTACATAAGCTCTGGTCCTTACTCTGAAAACACTTTTAGTGAACCAGATAGGAGGAAATATAGATTTGAGGGAGTCACATTCCTACTGTAAGCTGTTCCTGGTTGAAGAAGGAAAACTGCAAGGTCCTAGCATCTGCTAGAATAATTTTGTTCCATGGACTTATTCTTATCTTCCTGTTTCAGTGAGCAATAATTCTTTTACCTCCATTTGGTGTGATAGCACAGATGTCTATTTGAACTCTGATTGGGACTGCCCTTTTCAAGTTTATCCCTGATTGGGAACAGCACACGCTGGCAAGGATATGGAGAAAGAGAAGAATTCCTCCAGTGCTGGTGGGAATGCAAACTTGTATAACAACTTTGGAAATCAATCTGGAAGTTTCTCAGAATAAAGGAATAGTTCTTCAACAAGACCCATATATACCACTCCTTGACATATACCCTAAAGATATCCCTCCATACTGCAAGGACATTTGTTCAACTATGTTCACAGCAGGTTTATGCATATCATTTCTTTTTAACCAGAAACTGGAAACAACCTAGATATCCCTCAACTGAAGAATGGATATAGAAAATGTGCTACATTTACACAATGAAATATTATTCAATTATTAAAAACAAGGAAATCATGAATTTCACAGGCAAATGGATGGAACAAGAAAAGATTATCCTGAGTGAGGTAACCAGACCCAGAAAGATACACATGGCATAATGCATGTGCTCACTTATAAGCATATACTAACCATATAGTACAGGATACACATACTACACAGACCCAAAGACACTAAGAAACTAAGAAAGCACAAGGGAGGATGTTTGAATCTCGCCTAGAATGGGAAATAGAGTAGACATTGGAAGTGAATGAAAAGAGAATTGCTGGTGACCAGTGACAACAGGGTAGAAGTTTCTGGAACCTGAGGACAGATGTGGGGTGTAAGGGAAAGCAAAGCAGCTGACCACCTGTTGATTTTCAAGCAAGTGGCCTCAAATAACTCAAGCCATCCTTATTTATACAATCACAATACTGCTTGCCTGAGCAGTGACTTCATTGGTTATTTTATTTGAAGAATTCTAGCATCAGCATTATAAAAGATCCATCATTACAAAAAGTTTTCAATAATTTCCCTTCCTCTCTCCTACCTCCCATTGGTCAATCACCCCAAAATCTTATTTTGCACTACAAAGTACAATTTCAGAAGCCAAAAATAAATATCTAGGCTGGCATGTCCTGTAAACAAGAGCACATACCAGCTGCCAGCAAAAGCAGTTACACAGTTATGCAAGGTGAAACACAGATTAAACCTTCAAAGGTATAAGTCTATTTATCAAATAGCACCCCTGTGTTAACATATTTTCTTAATTGTAGGCAGGGATATGCCCATTATATCAAGCAACCTTTCCTGATATGTATGTACCTATCTATTTCTGATACATCTTTTCAAGAATCATTCTTTAAGGCTCTATTTATCAGACATAGCTTCCCTATTTTCTAAGTCTCTGTTGATCAGATGCAGCTTCCTCATTCCTTAAGTTTCTGCTGATCGGACATACCTTCCCCATTTTTAGTCTCTTCAGCTTCCTCAGAACAGCTATGCAAGCAGAACTCACTTCTCCCCACAACTGCCACAGGCCTACTCAGTGTGGCTGCAGCTGTGTCTCTAGGGACATGATTATGTGTCCCAAAATACCCAGAATTAACGGTCACAGCTAGAGGAATGATAGACACAAAAAGAGACGAGGAAGGTTTTACTCCTTGAAAGAGTATGGAGAAAAACAGAATTACTCACAGGGCTTTCAGCATGCATGATCTGGCCTTGCCCGTGACTGACAAAGTGAAACTACTGCTTTGAGACTAAACAGCATACCGAAAGCAAGGAAAGCTTGTAGCACATGCAATCTAGGTAATAAGCTTAGATGCCACCAAATTCATCACAAGTTTACTAAATGGGAAGTGGTTTCCAAGGGCCTTGTCACAGTAGAATCCCCTCAGTGAAGCACTCATGCTGTTCCCTGAAGATGTTGCATGACCAACAACAGGGAACTGTGTAGGAAAGGGAGAGAAGGGGGAGGGAGGTGGGGATCAATTGTAGAGAGAGCAGGGTTTAGAGGTGAGAGGGCTAGGAGAAAGATAGGAAACCAAGGAGGAGGCATCTCTGAGACAAGTTGGGTACCTGCCACAAAGTAGGGCCCTGGGAGTATATAGGGTTTATTCTTGCTAAGACTCCTAGCTGCATGAGATATGATTACTGAAGAAGCCTCCTACTACTTAAGTAGGACTTCTAGGGGATGGAGAAAATCACTAACCCACCAATAAAATCTTCAACCCAAAATGTAACCTTTATTCAAGATGTGCAAGGATAAAGATAAACCAAATATTCATTGAAGGAATGACTAACCAATGACAGGTCCAACCTTAGACCTACCCCAAGGGAGAGACTCAACCCTTATCACTATTAAGGATACACTGCTATGATTATAGACAGGAACATTACTGTCCTCTGAGACCCTCCATGCAGCAGAGGATACAAACACAAGCTGAGACTCAATGCCAAACATTAAGCAGAATGAATGGGATCTTGTGGGGAAAGGATAGAAAGACCCAGAGGAGATAAGAACTCCACAAGAAGATCAACAGAAACAACTAACCTAGGTCCATGGTGGATCACAGATGCTGAATCACCATTCAAAGGGCATGCATGAACTGGACCTAGTCCCCCTACATATATGATGGGCAGGTTGTCATCATGCGGGCTCCTAGGAAGTGGAGCAGGGCTTCTTTCTAGCAAGGACTATAAGGCCTGCTTTCTTATCATTTCCCCTCAATGGGGTTGTGGAGCCTGACTTCAGTGAAAGAGGAAGCACACTCAGATGTGATGTGACTGGATATGCTGGGGTGAAAGGTATGGGTCTCCCTTTTTCTGTGGAGAAGGGGAGGGAGGATGGGATAAGGGAGTGGAATGACAGAGCCCAGAGGAGGGGAAGGAAGGGGCTACAATTGTAATGCAAAATGAAAAATAAAATTAAATTAAATTTAGAAAGTTGTTTTTAAATATGAAAAGGATACTGATAATTGTACAATGAAATAGAACTTATTATACATGGTAACTTGTGCTAACTAATCCTGTATCTTAGAAAACATTCATTCTGAACAATAACAGTGCATTTTGCATACATTATCACTTTCAAATCAAAGATCATTCCTGAGAAAAGTTGAAGAAGCATTATCATCTGACTTCTTCAGTTGAGGTTATCCTTCAAGCTGAAGGGTTATTTTCTAAACAATGGAAAATGTAACAGGGTTCTGATTGGAGAGTTTTTTTTTTTTTTTGGTTTTTTCGAGACAGGGTTTCTCTGTGTATCTCTGGCTGTCCTGGACTCGCTTTGTAGACCAGGCTGGCCTCGAACTCACAGAGATCCGCCTGCCTCTGCCTCCCGAGTGCTGGGATTAAAGGCGTGCGCCACCACCACCCGGCAGTTTTTTTTTTTTTAATTGGAGGTTTTCTTTTTTCCCACTTCACCAGACTGTTCTGTAAGATGTTTGTTTCTTGTACATTTTTATATCTTTCTGTACAGATTTGTTTAATCATAGTGTCACAATATCTTTGCAAGAGAAATGCGTTGTGCTTCTGAAATTAGAAACCATAGCATTGTCTTTGCCATTAGTACAGCTCAAGCTAAAAACTATTACAATAACATGAAAGTCAAAGACCTTGTTTTCATTCAGAAGGAAGCCTGACAATTTTGCTTCCTGAAATAAGGAGACAAACATCATTCTTCTTCACTAAACCTGGCACTCCGGGTGCTTATTACCTAAAGAAAAGAGAAAAGAAAACAAAAGTTGACTTCTGTAGACTTGTTATCAGGCACCCCTGTCATTTCTACTTAGAGATGTGTTTTCTGTCTTGTGTTCTGGCCACAGTGCTTCTTTCTCCACACAGAAAGCTGAGGGGAAGGCAGCATCATGTAGTAGAACCTGGCTGCTATAAGCTGTGCTACAAGAAACCTCAACCAACAGGGAAGGGTGATTGTCTCCTTTCAAGTGTCAGTTCCCTTCCCTCAGAAGTTCATTCTTAGAATTTTTGGCTTCTTTTTTCCCCCATCTGCACAGTGGATGATCTTTTTCCTTTGTGCCTGTTGGAGTATGTGTGTTTCCTTGCTGGCAGTAAATGCCTTTCTTCAACTGCTGATTCTGTCTGATCCCATTTCTGTGTTTGAGATTTCTCAACTGGCACCAGTCAAGATCAACAGAAAAATTTCCTTCCTTTTAATATTTTAACTGGTAGAGAAGACAAAGCCAATCAAGTTTCCTAGTGGTAACATTTTGAGTACTTCACCTCAGATTTTCTTCTGAGAACCAATGACTCATTAAGATAAGATTAAACCATCCCCAATCCTTAACGGATAGGAAGGTATGACCCTTTAGCTACTAACACCCTTCTCCTATCCTGGAAGAGAACTGGTAATTTTCTTTTCTTCTCTCTAATAAGGAAGATCCCCCACAGACACCTTTCCTTCTAATCCTTATGCCTATGTTTCTTGGAAACAGTTACACTGGTGATGAAAGACCTGTGAATAGGTACTAAAACTGCACTGTTAACCTAAGCCTGTTTCCTTGCTCATGTTATCTTACTCTGGTCATGGTGAAACCTGATCTGGATGCCTAAATTCAGGAGGAACATTTGTATGGAGATTTACAACGTTATTTTCTACATGAAGATCAACAAACATCTATTTATTTACTATTTATTTATTTATTTATTTATTTATTTATTTATTGTTGCTTGTTTGGGTTTTTTAAAGCACTCTTATCTCCCATCCTTCCCTTGTCTCTTCAGAGAGAGAGTAAGAGAAGTTAACTATTGTTTTGGATTAAAATTGATGATATTTAGTTTCTTCTCTGTCCCTCTCTGAAGCTATTTAAAAGAGATATCACACTGGTTATAGTTATTTTGGCAGCTATCTATGGACTCTGTGTTCTTGAGCTGAGAGTATGGAATTATTTCCTCTGTCTATCTCACTATATGAGGTACATAGAGTGCACCACAGGGCACACACCCTTATCTGGCTGGTGTATCTCTCTGACCCGTTGTAGCTCAGAACCAAGCTGATGATCTGACTGGCTCTGCTTAGGTATGTGAGGATCATTTGTTTCTCCTGGCATATGCCAAACGTTAGAGTCCAATTATTCAGCTTCTACTCCTCTCTCCCTGCTTTCTCTCATCTCTTGGGCTCTGGCCTTCTGTGCCCTCCACTTGAGTACCTATGTGCTTCTCTGGATCCTGCAGCCTGCTCCATCTCTGGCCTGATATACCCATGTGAACATATCCCTTTATTCCTGCTCTCTCCACTTTCTCTTCTCTTCCAAGAGATGTAATTTCCCCTGCCTCATGCAGCCTGGAATCCTTTTCCATAAATCTGAATACCAAAAGAAGAATGTCTTATTTTAGAATGATACTTACTAAAAAGAACTAACATCCTCACAAGAGTGATATTATCCAAGGAACCCATACCCACACCCCACTGGGTTAACTGAAATAAAACTATCACAAGACACTGAAATATGACACATTGAGCAAGGGTCTTGTGTGTGAAGGATAATAATGTGATTGTTTCTTGCATACGTGAAAAAGCAATGTTTGCAATTGCCTTCTGAAATATATTTCAAAACTAATTTGTAAAGCACTTATTTTTTGCTGAAAGGAAATATTTAATGCCTATAAAGACATCAGGGGTATATCATTTTTCAGGTACCTTTTTCTACTTAACATCCTTAACCTAAATGTGCTAGTACCTAAGAGTCCTCAGCTTTAGCCATCAGTACTAATCCTAGGTGAGTTATAACACAGATATAAACTTGAAGAAGTAAGAAATAACCAGATACTTGCTACACATTACAATATAAGGTCATGGTCTTCAGCATCAACCTGCGGTCTTCTGGAAAGGCTGTGTTGGGACACATCCCAAATTCACTGCACAACATATAGATAGATTATTTTATACACATTAGTGGTAAGGAAATATTCAGGTCTAGATGTGATTTTTAACCTTTGACTATATGTTAAGATTTTCTTGGGGCTTCAACATATCTATCTACTAGGCATCTATACCAGACACATTAAGTTATTTGTAAAGGAAATCTCACTAATAGAATACCCTAAAGTTTAGCAAATAATTTCAATGTGCAGCAAGTTCTGAAAATCACTGGAATACAGACTCTGCATGCCATTGTTCTGAATAAGTTAGGAAGACTCCTTGTCAAGTTAGAACAAGAAGTGGTACATGATCAGCTTTGGCAAACATTTAAAAGCTAGTTTTGGATAGTATTTTGTTACTTGTGAGAAGAGCAGTTCTGTATCTCAAATTTGGTGACAAGTTTGCCAGTATAATTTAGTCTTCGAATTTCAAACAAATATTCTACTGTTAACTGAAGCTGTGCCATCCACCAAGTACTGTGTGACCTTAAAGCTTTTTGAAAAGGCTTGTATAGGATACTGATTGTTGTTCATAACTTTTGTTTTTTTATGTTTATTGATTATTTCATGTTACATCTCCATCACAGTGCCCTCTATGCCCATCCCGGTTCAACCCTCCCACCTTCTCCTCCCTCTCCCACCCATCCCATTCTTCCTTTGTGGAGTGTCCCTACATATCAGCCCTTCTCAGTTTAGAAGTCTTAGGAGGGTTAATAGCTTCCTCTTGCACTGGCTGCCTAAATTGTCCCACTAATAGGTAATAAAGTCTATGTTCTTGATCCGTTTGGTGTGTTGGTTGTAGCATAGTTATCCTGTACTATATGGCTAAAATCCAATTATAAGTGAGTAGATGCCATATGCATCTTTCTCAGTCTTGGTTAGGTCAGGATGAGCTTTTATAGTTCCATCCATTTGGCTGCAAATTGCATGATTTCCTTGTTTCTGAAAGCTGAGTAGTATTCAATTGTGTAAATGTACAATTTTTTCTTCATTCATCAGTTGAGGGACATCTGGATTGTTTTCAGTTTCTAGCTATTACAAATAAGGCTGCTATGAACATAGATGAGGATATGTCCTTGTGGTTTGGTGAGGTATCATTTGGGTGGATATCCAGAAGTGGTATGGCTGGGTCTTGAGGTAGGGCTACTCTAAATACTCTATGATATTGCCAGACTGATTTCCATAGTGTTTGTACAAGCTTGCACTCCCACCAGCAATGGGAGAGTATTCCTCTTTCTTCACAATCATGCCAGCATGTGCTGTCATTTGATTTTTTGATCTTAGCCATTCTGACAGGTGTGAGATGAAATCTCAGAGTCATCTTCAGTTGGCATTTCTCTGATGATTAAGGATGTTGAGCATTTCTTCAAGTGTCTAACTGCCATTAGGGATTCCTCCTTTGTGAATTCTTGGCTTAGCTCTGTTTCCCGTTTTTTGGATTGGATTACTTGGTTTCTTAGTGTTTAATTTCTTGAGTTCTTTATAAATTATAGATATTAGCCCTCTGTCAGAAGTGGGATTGATAAAGATCTTTTCCCTATCTCTAGATTGCCATTTTGTTCGAATGACAGTGTCCTTGGCCTTACAGAAGCTTTTCAGTTTCATGAGGTGCCATTTATTGATTGTTTGTATTAGATCCTGAGCTATTGGTGCTCTCTTCAGGAAGTTGTCACCAGTGCCAATGAGTTTGAGGCTTTTCCCACTTTCTCTTCTAATAGATTATTGTGTCAGGCTTTATGTTAAGGTCTTTGATCCACTTGGACTTAAGTTTTGTGCAAGGTGATAAGTATAGGTCTAATTTCATTCTTTTTACGTGTTGACATCCAATTAGACCAGCACCATTTATTGAAGATGCTGTCCTTTTCCATTGTACAGTTTTGGCCTCTTTGTCAAAATTAAGTGACCATAGGTGTGTGCGTTCATTTCTGAGTCTTCAATTCACTTCCATTGATCCACTGGTCTGTTTTTATACCAGTACCATGCTGTCTTTATTACTATTGCTCTGTTGTATACTTGAAATCTGGGATGTTAGTACCTCCAGATTTTTTTTTTAAACTGTACACGATTGATTTAACAATTCTGAGTTTTTTGTTATTCCATATGAAGTTGAGAATTGTTTTTCCAGGTCTATAAAAATTTGTGTTGGTATTTTGATAAGAATGGTATTGAATCTGTGTATTGGTTTCTGAAGGATGGCCATTTTTATTATGTTGATCCTATCTATTCAAGAGCATAGGAGATCTTTCCATCTTCTGATGTCCTCTTCAATTTTTTTCTTCAAGGACTTGAAGTTATTGTCATAGAGGTCTTTCACTTGCTTGGTTAGAATTACCCCCAGGTATGTTATATTGTTTTTGGCTCTTGTGAAGGATGTTGTTTCCCTGATTTATCTTTTGTATAAAGAAGAGCTTCCAATTTTTTGAATTAATTTTGTATTCAGCCACCTTGCTGAAGGTGTTTATCAGTTGTAGGAGTTCTCTGGTGGAATTTTTGGGGTCCTTATGTATACTATGATATCATCTGCAAATAGGGATAATTTAACTTCTTCATTTACAATTTGTATCCCCTTGATCTCCTTTAGTTGTCTTATTGCTCTAGCAAAAACTGCAAATACTATGTTGAAGAGATATGGTGAATATGGGCCTCCTTGCCTTGTCCCTGAGTTTAGAAGAAATGCCTTAAGTTTCTCTCCATTTAGTTTGATGTTGGCTATTGGCTTGCTGTATATCGCTTTTATTATTTCTAGGTATGGTCCTCCTATGCCTGTTCTCTCCAGGACTTTTAGCATGAAGGGGTGTTGGATTTTGTCAAATGTTTTTCAGCATCTAGTGAGATGATCATGTGGTTTTTTTTCTTTCAGCTTGTTTATATGGTGAATTATGTTCATGGATTTTCATATGTTGAACCATCCCTGCATTCCTGGGATGAAGCCTACTTGATCATGGTGTATATAATAATTTTGATGTGTTCTTGGATTCGGTTTGCCAGTATTTTATTAAGTATTTTTCATGAGGGAAATTTGTTTGAAGTTCTCTTTCTTTGTTGGGTCTTTGTGTGGTTTAGTAATCAGTATAACTGTGGCCTCATAGAAAGAGTTTGGCAGTGTTCCTTCTGTTTCTATTTTGTGGAACAGTTTGAAGTGTATTTAGTATTAGTAAGTCTTTGAAGGTCTGGTAGAATTCTGTGCTGAAACCATCTGGCCCTGCTTTTTTTTTTTTTTTTTTTTTTTTTTTTTTTTTTTGGTGGGAGATTTTCAATGGCTGTTTCTATTACCTTAGAGCTTACAGGACTGTTTAATCTGTTAACCTGATCTCCATTTAACTTTGGTAGGTGGAATCTATCAAGAAAGTTGTCCATTTCCCATAGGTTTTCAACTTTGGTGGAGTACAGATTTTTAAGGTAGGACCTAAAGATTCTCTTGATTTATTCAATGTCTGTTGTTATTTCTCCCTTATCGTTTCTGATTTTGTTGATTTGGGTTTTTCCCCCTCTACTTTTTAATTAGTTCGGCTAATGTTTTGTCTATTTTGTTGATTTTCTGAAAGAACCAACTCTTGGTTTCATTGATTCTTTGTATTGTTCTTTTTTTCCTAAGTTGTTAATTTCAGCCCTAAGTTTGATGATTTCCTGCCTTCTGCTCCTCTTGGGAGTGTTTGCTTCTTTTTTCCAGTTCTTCCAGTTTTGCTCTTAACTTGCTAATATGAGCTGTCACAATTTTCTTTTTGAAGCCACTTAGTGCTATAAACTTTCCTCATAACACAGCTTTCATTGTGTCCCATAGGTTTGGGTATGTTGTGCCTTCATTTTTATTGGATTTTAAGAAGTCTTTGATTTCCTTCTTTATTTCTTCCCTGACCAAGTAGTCATTTAGTAGAGAGTTGTTCAGTTTCCATGAATGTGTAGCTTTCTCTTATTTCTGTTGTTGTTAAAGTCCAGCTTTATCCCATGGTGGTTTGATAAGATAGAAGGGGTTATTTCAATTTTCTTATATCTGTTGAGGCTTGCTTTGTGTTCAATTATGTGGTCAATTTTGGAGAAGGTGCCATAGGTTGCTAAATAGAATGTGTATTCTTTTGTGTTTGTGTGAAATGTTCTGTAGATATCTCTTAGGTCCATTTGGTTTATGACCTCTGTTAGACTCATTATTTCTCCGTTTGCGTTCTGTCTCAGTTACATGTCCACTGTTGTGAGAGGGCTGTTGAAGTCTCCTACTATGAATGTGTGGGTATCAATGTGCAGTTCAAGCTTTAGAAGAGTTTCTTTTACAAATGTGAGTGCCCTTGTATTTGGGGCATAGTTATTCAGTATTGAGATGTCATCTTGATGATTTTTTTTCTTTAAGAAGTATGTAGTGCCCTTCCCTATCTTTTTTTATTAACTTCAGTTGAAAGTCTATTTTATTTGACATTAGGATGGCTACTCCAGCTTGCTTCCTGGGCCCACTTGCTTGGAAAACCTTTCCAGACCTTTACTCTGAGGTAACGTCTATCGTTGTTAGTGAGATGCATTTTTTTTTTTTTTTTTTGGCAGCAAAATGATGGGTCTTGTTTAGAGATCCATTTTATAAGCCTGTGTCTTTTTACTGGAGAGTTGATACATTGGTGCTGAGGGATATTAATGACCAAAGGTTGTTATTTCCAGTTATTTTGATGTAGGTGGTTGTGTATTTCTTTTAGTTTAGCTGCAGTGCCATTTTTTTTCTTCCTCTGTTTTCTTGGGTGTAATTATCTTCTCTGCATTGGAATTTTCCTTCTAGGATCTTTTCTAGGGCTGGATTTGTGGGTAGATACTGTTTAGATTTGGTTTTGTCATGGAATATCTTGTTTTCTCTGTCTATGTTGATAAAGAGTTTTGTTGGGTATAGTAAGTAGTCCGGCTAGAGACCTATGTTCTCTTAGGGCTTGTAGGATGTCTGCCCAGGTCATTCTGGCTTTTAAAGTTTCAGAGAAGTCAGGTGTAATTCTGATGGGTCTGTCATTATATGTTACTTGACCTTTTGCTCTTACAGTTTTCAATATTCTTTCTTTGTTCTGTACACTTGGAGTTTCAATTATTATGTGGCGAGAGGAATTTCTTTTCTGGTCTAATCTGTTTGGTGTTCTGTATGCCTCCTGACTTTTTACCAGCATCTCTTTCTTTAGGTTTGGGAAGTTTTCTTCTATGATTTTATTGAAGATGTTTCCTGGACCTTGGAGTCAGGAGTCTTCTCTTTCCTCTATTCCTATAATTCTTAGGTTCCATCTTTTCATTGAGTCCTTGATTTTTTGATGTTGTGGGTAAGAACATCTTTAGATTTCTCATTTCCTTTGGTTGTTATACTGATTTCTTAAATCAAATCTTGCACACCTGAGATTCTGTCTTACATCTCTTGTATCCTATTTTTGATATTCATATCTGTAGTTTCTGTTCTCTTCCCTTGGTTTTCTACCTCCAGGATTGTTTCTGCTTGTGTTTTCTTTATTGCTTCCACTTCCAATTTCAACTCTTGAACAGTTTTATTCGTTCATATGTTTCCTGTTCCAAGTTGGTTGTCTTTGTCTGCAAATCTTTCAAGTCTTTCATTGCCTTGTCTCTTTCTCGTTTATGTTGGATTGAGTTATCTTGGAGGTCTCTAATGGTATTCTCCATTGCTTTCATTTGTAAAATTGAGGAATCTTTAAATTCTTTCAGGGATTTAATTTCTTCTCATAAAGATGCCATCATTTTCCTATCTATACATTTGTCATCATTTTCATGTGTTTCAGCTGTTCAGGTCTTGCTGTGCTAATCTCGCTGAATTTTGTTGGAGTAATATTTCCCTGATTTTTGTCAGTTTTGTTCTTTTGCTGGCCTTTAGCCATATGGTTGTCCTTAGCTGATTGTTCCTGATGTCTTCAGGCCCTGGTGCCAAGGAGGGAGCTTTGGTGTAGATTTTGTATAATCTTGGTGGTCTATATCTTAACACAAGCAAGGTGGGGACTTGAGATGGGGGCTGGGTCTCAGTGGAACCCCCCAAGTTCACCCCTTCCCATTGTGATCCAACTGAGGACTCAGGTCATGGATTGGGTAGATGAGTTAATCCAGCCTGGAGAGTCTTGGGTTCTAGCAGGTCTTCTTAATGATGTCAGTGGGGCTCAGAGAACCACGGAATTTAGACAAGAGAAGCATATGTCCTGCTGCTCATGTGTCTGTTCTAAGGGTCAGGTCTGTGGTAGTCATCCCCCCAGGTGGCTTCTTTTAGATGGTCCCCAGGGCATCTCTGTGCTTCTTGGCCCTAAGCAGTAAGCCTTTGCAGTCTTTATCACTCAGGCAGTGCACTAAGGCCAAATACTCGATGGTCCCACACAGGAGCTATGGATGCTGAAGACAGGGTACCTACTCAGAAGGGGCAAGGTGCACTGGCTCTGCTATGAACACCACAACCTGTCTGCTGGGCATGGACTCAGTGGAGTTCTGCAGCCTTTTAACTTGACCACCACCTTTGGCCATCTCTGATCATACTGTTTGTTTTCTTTTTGGTGCTGGAGTGACGGTTGAATGCTGGGCACTCAGAGAGCCAGGAGGTACTTCTATGTGGCAGTTGGGACTGCCTGCTAAAGCCTGCAGTGATCAGACCTACGGGGCACTGTACCAGTGCAGGAATAGCAGCCCTCTGCCCTGTCTGGGTGCAATGTTCTTCCTTGTAATTGTATATCCAGTAGAAGGACCTGTATGTCAAACACCTTTTTGGGTAAGCCCAGATATGCTTGTGCCCCCCAGACCGCCGCTCCCCTGGAGATAAATTGAGGTGACCCTGCAGATCTCCTGTATGGAATGCTGGCATGGACTCTGGGTGCTCCAAACGCTGGTGAGTGCCCCTGTCTGGGTTTTGGAGCCAACTGCTGGATAGTTGAGTGGCTCGTGCCCACTTTTGCAGTGGGCTCCATGCCGGCCTCTGCTCCATGCCTCTGGCCTCTGCTCTGCAGCTGGTAGATCTATTTCGCTGAGTGTCTGAGAGTCCTGCCCAGGGACCCTCACTATTCCCTGGGTTCGCCAGGAGGAGACCCCTCAGGTTCCTGCTTCTCAGGTTGTTATTCAGCTTTCTTATATTTTTGCAACGTTGTAGCTATTTTCTCTGAGCTCAAAATATTCCATGACAGCTGCCACCATCTTGGATTCTCTGCTTTCGTTTTTTCTTTTTTTTTTGAGGGTGAGAATAAATATACA
The DNA here is from genome assembly GCA_907164525.1 of Lophiomys imhausi. Classification (NCBI taxonomy): domain Eukaryota; kingdom Metazoa; phylum Chordata; class Mammalia; order Rodentia; family Muridae; genus Lophiomys; species Lophiomys imhausi. Next base: position 1,475,425 of record CAJQZJ010012348.1, on the reverse strand, counting down.
CTATGTAAGTTATGTGAACAGCAAAATTTCACTTGTTCAGTTTCATTAACTAGTCATTGAAACCCCTTGTTTGTAGATCAGAGAAAGAATCTGAGAAAACAAATAAGCTATACTGTTCAAAGAGACATTTCTTGAGTTGAAATGGAAAATATCAGACTGATTCTTAAATACCAGGTCTTAGATCTATGAGGGTAATGGCCTTCTATGATATTACCTTATCAAGAATGAGAAATTACCTAGTAAGATTCAGAGTCCTATTAATAACTATGTATATAGCTTTGAAGACACAGTGTATATATGATGAAGTAAGATATTTAAGCTATTATATCTTGGTTGAAAATAGTCAAACTTATATAGAGAGTTCAAATTCTATGACTTCTTTTGTGTATTGTTTCTTTCTCACTAAAGTGAAGCTCATCAAGAGTCCAATGGGGTTTGAGGTAGATCTTTTTTTACTAGTTCCTCATTAAAATTGCCTTCCTTTCTTACTCATCCCATTCTAGTCTTTTGCATCCCTGGTAAACATTTAGATCCCCATTTCAAAGTTTTAAGTTTTAGTTTCCAGTGATTTAGATTCCAGTACCTCTACTGGACTTCTATTTCTGTGACCACATCTGATCATAGTTAAAATGACACACATCTGTCATAGACATGTCATAACCTTCACAGATCTTTGAAATGCTAGAAAGACAACCATCCTCTATTGTAATTTATCTTTTGCAAAAGTTGTATCCATTAAACAGCAACGATTGTGTTTTGTTTGAGGATATCTGGACTGTCTATAGATTCCTTCTCAGCCACCAAAATGACATTTCATAAACCTCCATGGCTATTGATAATAATAACCTAGTTCATCTCTTAATCCCCAGAGCTAACACTGACCAGACTGAGTTGAGATCCTACCCTGACTACCTGACTAGTGCCCACTCGCAGGCCTAGTCCAGGTTGTCTCACTAGACATGGGTTATCATTCCTGCTGAACTGAGTCATCCAGAACACTAACCCAGCCTGGTAAGGTTCCCAGAGTAGGGGTGGGTAGAGTTGCAAGCAAGATGGACCAGGCAGGGTTGGTTTGTCAGGGAGAGAACTAGGAGAGACAACTGGAATTCAAGAACATATGAGGGAGCAATGAAGAAACCTAGTACAACCAAAACTCCATGGAGTCTATGAGAGTAACCCTATTGAAAACTCCTAGTTATAGGGAATACAGAGCATGATCTGTCCATCTTCTATAACTAAGCAAGTCTCCTAGTGTTGGGACTGAAACATCAACCCAGCCACAAAACTTTTGACCTATAATCTGTTCTACCTGCATGATGTGCTAGTGTAAATACTCTTTCTTTGTCATGTACACTTGGAGTTTCAATTATTATGTGGCGAGAGGAATTTCTTTTCTGGTCTAATCTGTTTGGTGACCACAAGTTCCCACCACCATGGGTGGCCTAGAACTTGTGAGAGTGGTCAACCAATGACTGGTCCAACTTTAGGCCCACACCACCAGAGAGAGTCCATGCCTAACATTACCTAAATTTAGTGAACAGAGGCTGGACAGTCCAAAGACCCATGATAGAACCAAACATGACTGGAAACAAAAAACATCAATGAAATTATTCCTAACGATATTCTGTTGATATACTCAGAGCTTGGTGCCTAGTCTAATTGTCATCAGATAGACATCATCCAGCATTTGATGGTACAGATGGAGATACCTACAGCCAAACACTAAGTGAAGACAGGGGAGCCCAGAAGAAGGGGAGAAAGAATTGTAGGAGTCAGACTTATCAAGGACACCATGAGAACATGACTCACAGAATAGACTAATCAGGGCTCATAGAGGCTCAGAGACTAACGTGATAATCCCATACCCTACATGGGTCTGAGCTAGGTCCTCTGCATATATGTCATGGCTGTGTAGTTTGGTATTCTTGTGGGATCCTAACAGTGAGAGTGGGTGGTGTCTCTGAATCTTTTACTTGCACTTGGGACTCTTTGCCTCTTACTGGGTTTCCTTGTTCAGCCTTGAAGTAAGGATCTGTGCCTCCTCTTGTAACTTGCAATTCTATCTTTGATGGATATCCCTGGAATCTCTCTCTGTCTTTGTCTCTCTCTCTCTCTCTCTCTCTCTCTCTCTTCCTTTTTCTTCTCTCTCTGGGAAAATAAGAAGAGTGTATGAAGGGCTGGGATTAGTGGAACAAGGGAAAATTAAATCAAGTTGTATGAGAGAAGAATTTTAAGAAAGGCATAAAGAACACAAATTAATGACTTAATGATGTAACTTGAATTTGGAAAAATCTGAACAAACTAAACCAAAACCCAGTAGATAGAAGGAACCAATAAAAGTCAGAGCAGAAATTAGCTAAATAAAATTTTTAAAAAGATTGAATTTAATGACTTCTTCTTTCAGAAGATAAATAAGATTAACAAATCATTGACTCAATTAACTAAAACAAGTAAATTACACAAATCAACAGAATCAGATATCAACAAGGAAGCATTAAAATAGACACCAAAGAAACTCATAATTTTATAATTTTGAATTATATTCACATAAATTAAATTTTATAATTTTGAAATACTGGGTTCCACAAAGTTTGAATATCTAAAAGAAATGGACACATTTCTAGAATCATTAAAACCAAAGTTAAACCAGGAATGAAATCAATAACTTAAACACACCCATAACAAATCAGAAAATTGAAACAGTGATTAAAATATCTTCCTTCTTTATCTCCTATGTAGGAATGCACGGACGAGAGAAAAATTGAGACATAGACATAGCACAGGAAGGACCAAGAAGAAGGGTCAGATTATTGAATATGCCCTTATACCTTTGTATATTGATACAAAATTAGTAGTATATTTGGCTAAAGTGGTATTGACCATTGTTTATTGTGCAAAAATAAGATTGTATTGGATTACGTCGGTATTGATCTTTGTATATTGATACAAAATTAAGATTATAGTTGGCCACAATGGTATTGACCCTTGTATATGGACGTAATATTAAGATTGTATTGGGACACATAGGCATTGATCTTGTATATTGATACAAAATTAAGAGTATATTTAGCCACATTTGAATAGATCTTTGTATATTGATACAAAATTAAAGGTAACGCTTCCTAATGGTATCGTACCTAGAGATACTTAAAAATGAAATGTGAAGCTCTGGCCTCTTGATACCAACCGTCTTAAACTGTTTAGGATAGTTAAGAAAAACAAACTCCTAGTCACGCATGCATGTCACCTTGTTAGCTACTATGACAGTCTATCACAGATATTCTCTAAACTACTCAGTAATCAAGTTGTTAAGAGACAAGCAACATTTGCTTATCTAAATACAAGAGATAGATAGGGCATCTTCAAAAACCCCAAGAGATCTGCAGAATATGGCATTCAAAGATGTGGTCTTAAATTAAGATTTTTTTGATATCGTAACATATCAGCTCCTGACAGCACCCCCTATTCTACTCCAAGTAGAAGATAAGCATCGAAGAATCTCCAGTGTGAGATGGTTGAATTAGTGGCAAGCCTATCTCTTGGCATGTAAAAACTCCTTGCTTCAACTGTAGACAGACTGCTGTCCAAAAAGGACAAAACTTGGTAGCAGGGAAGTCGACAGCCTAGCTCTGCCAAGACAGGGTAGGTTAGTCCTCCACAATCCCTGCTCTACAATAAATGTCTGTCAGAAAAACAGTACCAAAAGGCTGAAGACTGATGCTGGAATGTATGGAGAGAAAATGGGAACTGCCCAGGTAGTCACTGGTTTGTCATTTCTTAGTATTGGAAGCTGCAGGCCTTGCACTTCCTATATAATCAGATATATTTATCCTTCTCAGCTCTCTGAGGTGGTTGAAGAATAGACAGCTTGAGTCTCATAGCTAAATCTTGAGTTGTTTAGGCATCAAGAGGGCATTCTAGATCTAAGAAGATGGTTATAATAGTGATGCAAGTTAGTATAAAAGCTAAGTCAGTTATAGAACTTTAAACTCATGGAGATGGTTAGAAGGTAGAAGGTTAAAGTCAGGGGCCAAATATGTATGAACTGTACATTGGGAATTTATACTGGGTCATTTAACTCTCATAAATGTGGCATATTTAATTCTGCTGTTTTGTATAGAATTTACTGTTATAAGAGAAAGAACCATTTGTTGGATTGAAAAGGGAAGCTGTTGGGGGGGAAGAGGGTGGAAGGGTGGGACAGGAAGGAGGAATAGAGAAGGGTTTGTGACTGAGATGTAACTTGAAGAAAAAAAATAAAGTACTTATATAAAAAAAATATATCTTCCAACTACAAAAACCCATGCCCAGATGGATTAGCAGCAGAATTCTACCAAAGTTTCAAAGAAGATCTACACTCATTACTCCCTCATCACAGGCCACATGTGAGGCAGATGTTACAGGCCACATGCTTTGAGGTGAGACATAAAGGTAATATTCATCAAAAGTGAAGGGAAACAGCCCCATCCTGATCACAAATATAGAAGATTAGATTTGAGCAGCTGACTAAAGCTTGGTTTTCCTAATCTGAATTTGTTAAATAGAATATTTTCTTATATTTTAATTGCATTTGCAAAGGGTTTATTCTACTCATGTAGAGAAGTCAGGACAAAAAGAAAGTTCTTGTGGTCAGATTAATGATTCTAATGGTTAGGTATACTTTCCTTTTCTGTCCCAGGATTGCTTTAGTATGGAAGGCCCAGGATATAATAATCATGGGCATGATTTCCAATGTGTCATGTTAAAAGTACACATTGTATTTTCTGTTTAAACAGTAGCAAGTGAATATTCAGTATCTCAAACTGATTATTTATTACAATTGCTATAACTGTTTTCCTTTTGTTCAAATATAAAATATATTCACTCGGATATGTGTATCTAGGGCCACCTTGCTGGCTCACCAAGTAAAGCTGCTTGCTGTCAAGTCTGATGACTAGACTCAAATCTCTGAACCCACACAGGGAAGAGTGAAAATGGGTCCTCCACATTTGTCGTTTGGCCCTCACAATGCACCTCTTTATTTCAGTACATAGATAGATAGATAGATAGATAAACATTAAATATACATATTGGACATATTTTCATTGTTACAATGCTTCTTTTTCCACTATGAAGAGACATTAATGTGCGTTTTTTCCCCTTTGAATTTATGAAACATTGCAATGTCCACTTCACCTAAAGCTATAGAATAATGACACTATTGTGGCCATACATTTCCTCAACCAGTGTCTTACTATAGTTTTAGATTTCTGTACCAAGCTATGTTTTGTGATATTAAAAACTTCTGTCATCTGATAATTTATATCTTTATTTGCAGTTAGCTCTTTAAAGCATCTACCCCAATTGGAAATGTGTCATATCAGTATAGGCAGGAAAGAGGGCAATTGCTCTCTTGACAGAGATGGAGTAAGGGCTGCTGTTTTGCCCCACTTGACTGATTCTCACAGTGAAGCATGAGTCATTCTACCACCTTCTATAATAACTATGCATTTGCAGGTTCCCACCTTGACAGGAAGAGACAGCTTCAGCCAGTACTGATTTAGGTAACATCTAAAAGACTTGCTTGACAAGGCAGATTCAAATGATAGGGCAAACTGTCGTACACTGAGACCTTGTTAGCTAGATTAGTGGTGAATTAGCTCCTTATGATAGCTTGCTTGCTAGAACTAAGCTACCTGCATTTCCAATGCAGGCAGATTATATCATCATTTAAAGAAAAACAAAACAAAACAAAAAATTTCAAAGATGTCATTTTTCTTGTTTGTAATAGAGATCATGTAATATTCCCACTTGATTTTCTCATTGTTGACTTCAGAAAGAAATAGCAGCAGGTGTGTATCTTTGAGTGTGACAGCTAATTTTGTTATGGATGAACAGAGTATTGTGACAAAACAGTGGCACAGCTGTCATAACAGCTGTCACACATTAATCATGACAGTGACACATAGCATAATTACCTTATCTGGAATTCCTAGCATGAACACTCAGTATGCCCCACTGCCAAGTGAGCATACCATGCATGGTTTAATTAAAAAGACATCAATACAGGTTAGTTAGACAAGGGCTACAAGACATTGATCCAAAATGAAAATAAAATTATTTATAGGTTAGTATTTAGGGACATCCAAATACCAATTACTTAGTTGACATGATAATTTGAAACTATTTCCCTAACTGGGCCATCTCAATGTGTATTTTACATGTTAAATCAGCTATTATGGCCCAAACTAACAGTCCTTCCTTCATTAAACATTTGTTCTCCTCATTTTCCTGACTTAGCATAGTTCCTAGGGAGCCATCTTTGCATTCTATTAATGGATGAAGAGACTCTACTGATAAGCATTAGATTATCAGTGGGGCAGCTATGACTGACTTTTTTTTTTGGTTAACTTGTTATTTTCAAGGCTGGTAATGAACAGAAAGAAAATAATGTCAAGAAGTGTAGATACTTTTCCTAAGAAAAGAATGAAGTAAAATCAAAACAGAAGAGACTGTACTTTGAGCCTAAAATTACACTTTTTACAAATAATGTCTTTAATATATGTTACTTCTATTCCTGTGCATATGCGTGTGTCTCCAGTGTGCATAAAAATATGCACATATGCCAAATATATGTATACTTCTGACCTCCTGATATTTTAAGCTCAACAATTCATTGAACTTGCTGATTGAATTCTTGGGAGCTGGTTCTTGAATTGCTCTGAAGCTGCCTTGCTGAAATATTAATGAATCAATTTCCATAGACATGGACTCATTATCTTGCCGCATGCCACAGTCCTGCCTGTGGTGTCTTTCCACCTGCCTGTGACAGGATTTGAGTTTTTCTTCTTTCTCTAATCAAATAAATATTATTATCAAGAAATTTTTTATAACTTTGAAACAGCTACTTCTGTTTCTCTGATAGTCACCTAAACAGAGTTTAGATATTTAAAATACGCTCATGTACTAGTTAAAAGAAATATTGAAAAGTGAGGTGTGCAAACAAAGGAAGAGATGGGCAGTCTAGTGCTTCCCCGTCTGTGCTTTGAAATCAAGGAATCTCCACTTTTCCAGAAAAGCTAATCTCCTTCAGGAAATGTCTGTGTTACATGAAGTCTGGCCAAATACACAGACTTAGCAAAGTTATCAACATCTGAAAATGTTCTTGAACTAAAAAAACTTGTCCATTTTAACAAGAATGAAAGAAACTAGATGCAATTACTCAGGCTGTCTTCAAATTGAAAAACAACTTTTAGAGTATAGAGTAACTCAGCTGAGCAGTGATTGTCTATATGTAACAAAACATTGGTTCACATTATTTCAGGATTTGTTTACTGAAATTTGTTGGTTTCCTATGCTTTATGTAAGTCAATTCACAGATGTAATAAGATACATTAAGCTATAATTACACCACACAATTTCTTGCTTCCTTCCCATCCATTGTGTTACAGTAAAGACTATTAATGCCTGCTAGGGTACTGTCAACATCCTTTTTCTGGAACTCTAAAATGAGACTGAAGAATGTTGTCAGTATGGGTAGATTAGTGCTGTGTTCTCACCATGTTCATTTAGAAGCAGCAGTGTATCTGAGTAGTATTGGATCTGAGTGGAGGATTAACAATTCCACACATGTTTTATTGTACATGGTCTGTGGATGGTGCCATTAATTCAATATGAACATCCTTATAGGAAATAGGAAAAAAAAACAGCTTGATCAAATAAACTTGAATACCAAGCCAAGGAAAATCTTTCCACTTACATAAAGAGAAAACTTTGGTGATTTGCGTGGAGAATTGATCTTCCTTCTCATTTCAGGTGCATCTACCTATGACTCTGCACACCTCCTCCAGGTTGCTTGCCATAGACAGCATTTCAGATTTAGGGATGTAGAAACTGGCTTAAAATATTTTGGTTTCCACCTATGAAAACTATGAAAAACACACAGAAAATTGCACAATTTGAGCAACATCAAGGAGCTATTTACTAGGCACTTATTTCTAATCAAGAAAATAAATCTAGATTGAATACTAAACAATTTCAGAAATAATTCAGAATTCTTGAATCCTGGGCACCATTCTAGAGCTTTAGTTTCTGAAAGGGCTCCCATTAAATCTAAAGAGAGAAAATTAATACAAGATCAGCCATTCCACTGAGTAATATAAAGGGGTAGAAATCAGTTTTATAACTAATACATCTCAAGAAAATACAAGTGGCTTTAGCCTTTCTCAAGTAAAAATTTATGAAGGAATTCCACCATCTTTCTTAACTATAGCACTTGTGAGTTCAGAATGTTGTCCACTATCTGAATATAGCATAGAATATTTGAAACTTAATTCTGGACCTCAGAACAAAGCTCAGTGGGTAAAGCATTGGAACTCAACACTGGAAACAAAAGTTTAGATACCATGTAAAAGCCAGACCTGATAACTTGCATGTCAATAATTCCAGTGTTCCTACTGCAAGGTTAGAGGAAGAGCCAGGGAAAGCCCTGGAAACTCGGAGACAGGATATTCTGTCATTTGTAATAGAAAGCAGAAAAGTAACTTGCTTCAAACAAGGTGGAATCAAAGACTGACATGATTTTTTCTGTTATGAACACACATGCTATGTCATATAAGCATATTCACACATACACACACACACAAACACACACACACAGAGAGAGAGAGAGAGAGAGAGAGAGAAAGAGAGAGAGAATTACTTACCTTTATGTTACTGTAATTAATTACCAAGACAAAGGCAATTTACCTAGGATTACTAAGGATTAATTTGGCTTTACAACCCCATAGGGATAAAGGTCTGGAATGGTGGGGAAGTGTGAAAAGAAGCAGTAGGTATGATTATTGGAAAAAAAGGTTGTGCAGGGTTCAAATCTTGAACGACAAGTAGGAAGTAGAAAATGTGAACTAGGAATGGTCCTGGACTTTTAAACCTCAGAGCCCACCCCCAGGGACACACTTTCTGCATTAAGGCTACACCTCTTAATGCAGTGGTTCTCAAATCTCTTAATGCTGTGACTATTCAATAAGGTTCCTGCCATTGTAGTGACTCCCAATCATAACATTATATTTGTTGCTACTTCATAACTATAATACTGCAACTGTTATGAATTGGAATGTAAACATCTGTGTTTTCCAATGGTCTTAGATTATCCTGAGGGGTTGTGACCCACAGCTTGAAAACCACTGTAATATTCCCCAAATATCTCCACAAATTGGGATCAAGCCTTACACATCTCATTCAAATCACATACACAAACACACACACTCAGAGAAAGAGGGAGGAAGAGAGAGACAGAGACAGAGACAGACACAGACACAGACACAGATAATATGTTTATTCTGTGTTTTAACCTGTTTTTCTGTTCCAAAGCATCTAGGATTGTGCCCACATGCTGCAATTGCTAAATCTGTATGCACACAGCAAAAAACAAAATATGTGGATTTAATTATTGCCACAAAGGAATAGTTTATACCTGGTTGCTTCTTAAATGTAGTCTATTGATTGGCTTAAATCTCAGAGAAAGAAAAGAGTTTGCTTCAGCAATAATTTTTCTGTTGATCTCCTTCAAAAGAGTTGTATTCACTTATGGTGATCTAGCTAGTATACTAAGTAGTCCTTTGTTTGAATGATGGGTTAATTTCTGCTGCTTCTGCTAGAGTGTGAGCAATGATCTGTTGCCAGCCTATTGCTCTCACACAATTTTCATATTTTTTCCTTGTTTGACTTTCTGAAATAAGTGAAATACATACTTCAAAAGTGTTTTCAATTGTTTTATAATGGAAGTTTTATGATTGTACCACCCCTTCTCAATGTGCTTCATACCAGGCCAAGTGGATTCCAGTGGTATATTATCACTGCCTTGAGAAAATTAGAAGAAGCAAAGCATTTTGCATTCTGCTCTCCACCCCCACTTATTAGACTTGTGTACAGGATTTTTCTCTCCAAGTTTCACATTATTTCAGTGTCTTCCCCCACTAGACAGTGACATTCCCCAGGTTTTTCCATAGAACTAGCAGTAGTAATTGTACTAACTTCCTTAAGAGGTTTCTTATTCATCTTCCTTGAGATGCTGTTCATGTGGCTGTCCTAAGAATGAGCAGATGGGTGGATTATACCCTGGAGCCTGCTCTGTAGAAAATAGATTGACCAAATCTTCATTGCCTTGAGGCCCAAGAATTCCTTAAGCAAGATTAACAATACTCTTCATGGGGTTTGGACTCTTTGATCCAACTGTGTTTCCTTTCCTCTTTCTCCTTATTTGACTTTAAACCTTATTAACATAAGCTGATCTGAGTTATTAATAGCTGCTTGGTTAGTTTAGGACTCTTGTGGCAATTAATAAGAATATATTTTAGAGCTTCAGTAGAGGATTCTTGATGGCAAAAACATATGTAAATATTTAACATTGAAAATTATCTATTTGTGAGAACCCATCTAAAACAATTGGTTTCCTTTGTCTTATCTAATTGTGTGATTGGGTCACTATTGAGACTTTGGATCACATAAGTAAAATTTACTTACTGAAGATTTGACTCTTAGGATGCATTTCTCTAGCTTTTATTAGCATTTTTTCCAACTCACAAAACACTTTCAATGACACTGTCTCTCAACAGAGGAATGTTAATTAGAGAGGAGAGAAATATGATGTTTGAGATACACAGATTAGAAAATGTCAAGCAAGATTCTAAGATTCACATCTAGGTTACTATATTTATATTCAACTTCTTCCCTACTGAGCTTCCACATACCTCTAAATAATTTTTCAGTTGAATGCTGGTTTGGTATTTTTAGCTATTTATTCTCTTTTCATCTGTTCTAAATACTGACACTTTTCCAGTTTCAAAATTCCATAAGCTTTTGACTGGTTTCTGAAGCAGCTTTTAAGAGTTAAAGAAAGTTATATATCTATTTATCAAAACTATAGGATGGCATAAAAATAGTGAGAGTCATTGGAATACTGATTTCATCAATGGTTGTTCATCTGCTCATGTATGTGAATTACCTAAAGAACTTTGAAAAAAAATAATAATGCCCAAATCTGACATCCAGTGCCTCTGATCTAATTTCTCTGGTGTTGTTGACCTGGAATAAGGGTTCATGTATGTTTTCTGTTGATGCTATTGTGCATGAAAATTTGAATCTTCTTTCACCCACTTAATTTCCCTATCAACTTTGGAGAAATGATGTGATATTTCAAAAACAATCAGTTTTGTTTGTTGGCTACATCAATATTTTTCCTCTAAAATCTTGTATATAAATTTGGTGTGTGTGTGTGTGTGTGTGTGTGTGTGTGTGTGTGTGTGTGTAGCAACTCTGAAAGAAGAGGGGTAATTATGCCCAAGGAAAAACACTACTGGCTAGAAGTACTTCAATGGATATATTTATCATCACTATAATACATACTAAAAAATAATAGTAATTCTGTCTGCTTTCACAACAGTTTTTTCTCCACAAGGTAAAAAGTACTTGGCTGCATGCGCAGCAGAGACGGCTGAAGCAGTGCCTGCGCATGCGTGGTGGAGGCGGCTGCAGCGGCTCGTGCGCATGCGTGGCGGAGGCGGTGGCACTTGTGCATGTGCGGCAGAGAGGGCTGCGGCAGCGCATGGGAGGTGGTGGCAACTGAGGCGGCTGCAGGGCACGGCTGCGGCTCACAGAGGCTGAGGGTTCCAATGTGGAGACCAGCAGCCAGGGAGCCCAAAGCTGTATTCTGGAAAGCCTATAAATCAGGTGTGGATTGAGTCCTCCCAGACTCCTTGGGGACCTCCAGAGTCCACAGAATCTGTGCCTGGGCACACAGGACCATACCACAAGAGCCACTGCAGGCTGAACACTCAGTGTGCAACATAGAGAGGTCAGACTTGGGAGCAGTGAAACAATCCCCGGACATTCCTCATTGCCTGGGAATAGGCTGCACCAGCTCACAGAGCTTCTGGCTATTAGATGCAGAGTGAACCTGAGATGCCCCTGTAAGCAGTGACAGATCGCCAAGCAATTCGACTGCTACACCAAAACACCCCCTTTGGATCCAAGCCCAGAATACAGCAGGAACAGACAGTTAAGAACATCCAAATGGCCAAAGGTCCAAGAAAAAGTAGAAATCAGGGAAATATGACTCCAACAAAACAAAACTATCCTAGTTCATCTAATCCTGACAACCTCACCCCAGCAGAAACACATGAAAACGATGACAATTCTACATTATTGAAAGTGGTAGAGTCCCTTCAAGAAGAACTTAAATCTATGAAGGAATTCAAAGAAGCCACAAGTTCACAAGCAAAAGAAATGGATAATACCATTAGAGAGTTCCAAGCCAAGGTGGCTCAACTTCAAAAGGAAAAAAAAGATAGATCAATGAAAGATTTCCAGGCAAAAACAAGCAAATTGGAGCAGGAAATATACAAAACGAATAAAACCATTCAAGACATGAAAATGGAAATGGAAACAATAAAGAAAACACAGTCAGAGTTAAAAGTGAAAATGGAGATCAAGGGAAGAAAACAGGAACTACGGAAATGAGTATCAAAAATAGCATGCAAGAGGTGGAAGACAGTATCTCAGGCATGGAAGATTTGATGGAAGAAATCAGTACAACATCCAAAGAAAATGAGAAAGCTAAAAAATCTCTCACCCACAACATCCAAGAAATCAAGGACTCAATGAAAAGACAGAACCTAAGAATTATAGGCATAGAGGAAAGAGAAGACTCCCGACTCCAAGGTCCAGGAAATATTTTCAACAAAATCATAGAAGAAAACTTCCCAAACCTAAAGAAAGAGATGCCAATAAAAACCCAAGAGGCTTACAGAACACCAAACAGATTAGATCAGAGAAGAAACTCCTCTTGCCACATAATAATTGAAACTCCAAATTTACAGAACAAAGAAAGGATATTAAAAGCTGTAAGAGAAAAAGGTCAAGTCATATACAATGGCAGACCTATCCAAATTACACCTGACTTCTCTTAAGAAACTTTAAAAGCTAGAAGGGCCTGGACAGATTTCCTACAAGCCCTGAGAGAATGTAGGTGCCCAGCTAGACAGACTACTATACCCAGGAAAACTCTCTATCAATATAGATGGAGAAAACAAGATATTCCATGACAAAATCAAATTTAAACAATATCTACCCACAAATCCAGCCCTACAGAAGATCATAGAAGGAAAATTTCAACCCAGAGAAGATAATTACACCCAAGACAACAGAGGAAATAGAAAACTCCACAGCACAGCAACTAAACCAAAAAGAGGCACAGGATGACCACCTATACCAAAAAAATGGGAAATAACAACTCCTGGTAACTAATATCCATCAACATTAATGGATTCACCTCACCAATAAAAAGACACAGACTTACTGTTTGGATCTGTAAACAAGACCCATGTTTTTGCTGCATACAAGAAACACATCTCACTATCAAAGATAGACACTATCTCAGAGTAAAGGGCTGGGAAAAGGTTTTCCAAGCAAATGGACCCAGGAAGCAAGCTGGAGTAGCCATCCTAATATCAAACAAAATAGACTTCCAACTGAAGTTAATAAAAAATGACAGAGAAGGGCATTACATACTCCTTAAAGGAAATATTCATCAAGAGGACATCTCAATATTGAACATCTATGCCCCAAATACAAAGGCACCTACATTTGTAAAAGAAACGCTTCTAAAACTTAAATGGCACATCGATCCCTACACATTAGTAGTGGGAGACTTCAACACCCCACTCACAACTATGGATAGATCGTCAAGACAGAAGCCAAACAGAGAAATAATGAGTCTAACAGAGATCATGGACCAAATGGACCTAACAGATATCTACAGAACGTTTCACCCAAACACAAAGGAATACACCTTGTTCTCAGCACCACACGGAACCTTCTCCAAAATCGACCATATAGTTGGACACAAAGATAGTCTCAACAGATACAAGAAAATTGAAATAACCCCTTGTATCTTATCAGACCACCATGAAATAAAGCTAGATTTCAACAGCAAAAGAATCAACAGAAAGCCTACACACACGTGGAAATTGAACAACTCTTTACTAGATGACTACTGGGTCAGGGAAGAAATAAAGAAGGAAATCAAAGACTTCTTAAAATCCAACGACAATGAAGACACAACATTCCCAAACCTATGGGACCCAATGAAAACTGTGCTACGAGGAAAGTTCATAGCATTAAGTGCCCTCCAAATGAAAATTGTGACAGCTCATATTAGCGAATTAGCAGCTAAACTGGATGAATTGGAAAATAAAAAAGAAACAAACACTCTCAAGTGGAGCAGAAGGCAGGAAATCATCAAACTTAGGGCCTAAATCAACAACTTAGAAACAAAAAGAACTGTACAAAGAATCAAAACCAAAAGTTGGTTCTTCGAGAAAATCAACAAAATAAACAGACTCTTAGCCAAATTAACTAAAAGGCAGAGGGAAAAAAACCCAAATCAACAAAATCAGAAATGAAAAGGGAGAAATAACAATAGACATTGAGGAAATCCAGAGAATATTTGGTTCCTACTTTAAAAATCTATACTCCACCAAATTTGAAAATTTAAGTGAAATGGACAATTTTCTTGATAGATTCCACCTACTGAAGCAAAATCAAGATCAGAATAACAGATTAAACAGCCCTATAACCCCTAAGGAAATAGAAACAGTCATTAAAAATCTCCCAACCAAAAAAAAATCTCAGGGCCAGATGGCTTTAGCACGGAATTCTACCAGACCTTCAAAGAGGAACTAACACCAACACTCTTCAATCTCTTTCACCAAATAGAAGCAGAAAGAGCACTGCAAACTCATTCTATGAGGCCACAGTCAGCCTGATTCCTAAACCACACATGACCCAACAAAGAAAAAAAAAACTTCAAACCAATCTCCTTCATGAACATAAATGCAAAAATACTTAATAAAATACTAGCAAACCGAATTCAAGAACACATCAAAAGTATCATACACCATGATCAAGTGGGCTTCATCCCAGGAATTAAGGGATGTTTCAACATATGAAAGTCTATCAACGTAATTCACCATATAAGCAAGATAAAATTAAAAACCACATAAGAATTTTGCTAGATGCAGAAAAAGCATTTGACAAAAATCCAACAACCCTTCATGATAAAAGTTCTGGGGAGAACGGGCATACAAGGACCGTACTTAGAAATAATAAAGGCAATATACAGCAAGCCAGTGGCCAACATCAAATTAAATGGAGAGAAACTTGAAGCATTTCTTCTAAACTCAGGAACAAGTCAAGGATGCCCACTTCAACCATATCTCTTCAAAAGAACTCCTACAGCTGAAAAAAACATTCAGCAAAGTGGCTGGATACAAAATTAATTCAAAAAAAAAATCAGAAGCCCTTCTATATAGAACAAACAAATGGGCTGAGAAAGGAATAAGGGAAACAACTCCCTTCCCAATAGCCACAAACAATGTAAAATACTTGGGGGTAACTCTAACCTAGTAAGTAAAGGATCTGTACAACAAGAACTCAAGCCCTTGAAGAAAGAAATTGAAGAGGCCTTTAGAAGATGGAAAGATTTCCATGCTCATGGATAGGTAGGATCAACATAATAAAAATGGCCATTCTACCAAAAGCAATATATAGATTCAATGCAAGTCCTATCAAAATACCAACACAAATTTTTTAGACTTGGAAAGTGCTATTCTCAATTTCATATGGAACAACAAAAAGCCCAGATTAGCTAAATCAATCCTGTAAAAAAAATAAAAATAAAAAAAAATAAATCTGGAGTTATCACCATCCCAGATTTCAAGCTACTACAGAGTAATAGTTGTAAAAACAGCATGGTATTGGTATAGAAACAGACCAGTAGATCAATGGAATCGAATTGAAGACCCAGAAATGAACCCACATACTTATGGCCACCTAATTTTTGACAACGAAGCCAAAACCGCACAATGGAAAAAGGACAGCATCTTCAACAAATGGTACTGGTCCAACTGGATGTCCACTTGTTAAAGAATGAAATTAGACCCATACTTATCACCTTGTGCAAAACTTAAGTCCACGTGGATCAAATTTGCAGCCAAATGGATGGAACTAGAGAAGCTCATCCTGAGTGAGCTAACCCAGATTCATAAGTATGCACATGTCATCTATTCACATATAGTAGGATTTTAGCTATATAGTACAGGATATATATACTACAACCAACGCACCTAAGGGAACATGGACATAGACTTTTTATTTATTCATTTGTCTTGTTTTTGTTTGTTTGTAGGTTTGTTGATTTGTTTTCTAGTTTTCCTTCCCTGGCAATGAGACACTTTTCATTGGTGGTGCTGCCTTGTAGGCCCTCAATGTCTTAGGAGGCTCTTGGAACTGGGGCGAGGGACAGTTATGTAGGGACATTCCAGTCCAGAGGAGTGGGATGGAAGTGTTAGGGAGTAGAGGGTGGGATTGTGGGGCTGGGAAGGGGGGAAAGAGGACAATATGTTGGAAATGTAACCTGAAGAAATAAATAAATAAATTCATTTATTAATAAAAAAGTTACTTGGCACACAGACAGCAAACACTCAATAAATGTTTACTAATACTTATTCCAAATCAACATCCACACTAATCAGTAGTAAATACAACTCCTTGGAATTTTCCCATGCTGTGAGAATTCCAGTTAAGCTGTCTTTTCTCATGGTGTTTCCACGTAACACTATTTGCCTCTTGTCCTGTCCTCATACCTAAATCTTATCATACTTTAAGGAATAATATGGAAAACTATTTATAAGCTTTTTATTGTCAAAACCGTGGGTGGTTAGTTTCCTCTTGGATAATTCAGTGCTGAGAATTTCTTTCACAACTTCTCTGGCTCTCTTTTGAATGACGAGGAGCAATTGTCTGTATTGTGGTTGCCCCTGTCCCTTCTTATTTCCCCATATTGAGAAATACCAGTTATTTTTGTGTGCATGTATTCATTTCTTCTGGAAATGTGCAACTTTATCTTTGTATTCTTCCAAATACATGTGTAACTGTCACAAGAAATATTTGATTGAAGAAATGATCATTATTTCTTGAATGAGACAATCCTATACAAAAATGAGGATTTACATAGTATGTCAAAATATTTGATTGTGTTTTTAGCTTTGTGCTTTAGGAAAGACTACCAAATAAAATAGATGTTTGTTTACTTAGTATAATTCTGGATAATAAAACAGACGAGTAATACATTTTTATCAAATTGTCTCATGAAAATTGTATCTCTTCAGAGTATAGACATTTCAGGGAAGTTTCCAGCTCCTTGTCCACATTTAGCTAAGATGGAATATGCTTTTTCTCATGTGGTGTGAACATACCCACAATGTTTCTTGTGTTAACATTCATATTTCATACTGTGGATATTACATCTGTTATAAGATCCAGGTCAACATTTCACATAAAGGATTGAGACTATGATATTGTTTGATATAAAAATCTGTGATATCAGACAGTATCCTATACTTGCAGTTCCTTTTTTTTTCTTATTGATAGTTTGTGAATGAATTTTCTTGGTTTAAAATTTCACAAATTGTTATGTAATTGTTATGGAGGATTTCATGTGGTCACTACATCAGATTCTTGCTAGAAAAGAGATGCATGCATGTTTGTGAAAGTAGCCAATCTGTGAGAACCAGCATGCTCAAAGCAGCCAGGAAGAATGCAATGAAACAACAATGGTATGTAGCCTCCTAGTTGAATATAATAGTTATTTGTCTCTAGGTATTCTTTTCTTCTGGAAATGTGGAATTTTATCATCCCTCAATTAAATACAATGTTTAATAAAAAACAAACAGAATATGGAGTTACTCTGTCACACTATAAAAAGACAAAATGTATAAATCATAGGTATAAAGGAAGAATAAGAAATCCATGGTAGTGGCACAGAAATGTTTTTAAGAAAATCATAGAAGACAAAAATTCTAAATCCAAGGGAAAGGATACTTAGCGGGGTGAGACATACAGAATACTAAATAGAAAAGAAAATAAAATACATTAGCCATGACATGTAATAGTGAAAACACTAAATGCAAAGAACAAAGAAAGTGTATTGATCAATCTGTCTGTTTTTATGCCAGTATCATGTAGTTTTTATTACTATTGCAATGTACTACAATGTGAAATCAATGATGATGATACCTCTAGAATTTCTTTTGTTGTACAGGACTGTTTTCACTATCTTGGGTTTTTATTTTTCCATATGAAGTTGAGAATTGTTCTTTCAAGGTCTGTAGAGAATTATGTTGATATTTTTATGGGAATTGCATTGAATCTGTAGATTGCTTTTGGTAAAATGGGCATTTTAACTATGCTAATCCTACCAATTAATGAACATGGAAGATCTTTCCATCTTCTTATATCTTCTTCAATTTCTTTCTTCAGAGACTTGAAGTTCTTGTCATAGAGATCATTCATGTTCTTGGTTAGAGTTGCACCAAGATATTTTATATTATTAGTGGCTATTGTGAATGGTGTTGTTTCTCTAACTTCCTTTTCAACCCATTTATCATTGTGTAAAGGAGGGCACCTGATTTTTTTTAAGCGAATTTTATAATGAGCCACTTTGCTGAAGACCTTTATCAGCTGTATGAGTTCTCTGTTAGAATTTTGGAGGTCGTTTATGTACACTATCATATCATCTGCGAATAAAGATACTTTAACTTCTTCCTTTCCAATTTGCATCCCCTTGATCTCCTTTAGTTATCTTATTGCTCTAATTGTAACTTCACCTATGGAGACCTGATTTTTGAAAAATAAGCCAAAACCATACAATGGAAAAAAGATTGCATCTTCAACAAATAGTGCTAGTGTAGTTGTATTAATGCATGTAGAAGAATTCAAATAGACCCATATATATCACACTGCACAAAATTTACGTCCAAGTGGATCAAAGACCTCAACATAAAACTGGATACATTAAATCTTATAGAAGAGAAAGTTGGGAATATCCTTGAACGCATAGGTACAGAAAACAACTTCCTGAACCAAACTCCAAAATCTTAGGTGATAAGATCAACTATTAATAAATGGAATCTTATGCAACTGAAAATCTTCTGTTAGGCCAGAACACTGTCGATAGAATGAAATGCAACCCCAAGAATCAGAAAAGATTTTCACTAACCCTACAACTGACAGGGGAGTAATATACAAAATATGTAAAGAACTCAAGAAATTAAACACCAGCAAACCACATAACCAAATTATAAAATGGGGCTAAGAAGGGGCAGACCTAAACTGAGAATTCTCAACAGAGGAATCTCTAAAGCAGTTAAAGAAATGCAAAATGTCCTTATTCATCAGGGAAATGCAAATCAAAACAACTGCAAGATTCTATCTCACACCTGTGAGAATGGCTAAGATAAAAAACTCAGTGACAGCACATGTTGGTGAGGATATGGAGCAAGGGAAGCACTCCTTTATTGCTGGTGGCAAGGCAAACTTGTACAACCACTTTGGAAATCAATCTGGTAGTTTCTCAGAAAATTGGGAATATTTCTGCCTCAAGACCCAGTTATACCACTCCTGGGTGTATAACCTAAAGATGCTCCATAGTACCACAAGTAAATTTGCTCAACTATGTTGATGACAGCTTTATTCATAATATCCAGAACCTGAAAACAACATAGATGTCCCTCAACCGAAGAATGAGTAATGAAAATTTTGTACATTTACATGATGGAATGCTATTCAGCTATTAAAAACCATGAAATTTGTAGACAAATGGATGGAAATAGAAAATATCATTCTGAGTGAGATAACCTCAAAAAAGCACAGGCAGTATGTATTTACTTATAAGTGGATATTAGCAATATAGTACAGAATATCATCCTACAATCCACACCCAAAGAAGCTACATAGCAAAGAAGACCCAGGAGAGGATGCTTGAATATCACCCAGAAAGAGAAAAATATAGGCTTCTGAAATAGACAAAGAGAGGGAACTGGTTGGGAGATGGGGTTGTGTAAAGGAAGATAGGGATCAAGTGATCGAAAGCAGATGTGGGAGGTGGTAAGGATGAGAGGGAGAAGGGAAACTTGCTGGGATGGGATCTCTGGGACAAACTGGAGGTCTGTGACAGGGTAGGCTCCTTCGAGGCTATATGGGTAACTCTAGCTGAACATCCTAGCAGCAGGGGATATGGAGACTGAAGTAGCCATATCCTAAAGCCAGGAAAGACTGTCAGTGGAAGGAGGGGGACACCAACCTACCCTCAAAACCCTTGACCCCAAATCTGCCTGAAAGGAATGGAAATTTTTAAAGATTCTCCTGGCAAGGGTTACAGGGGCAAGATAATAATGAATATGATGACACAGATGTGTAGGTTCTAAGATTAGAACGATGGACAAGAAGAAGTGTGTAATGAAAGGAATGGGAATTTTTAAAGAAACCCCCCCCCCCGGCAGACAGAGTGGAGCCAGGCCAGCTATGTTCCAGGAATATAGCTGGCCATGAAAAGGTGGAACCAACAATGAAGATCAGTCAGGTCATGAGACCCAGGCTTCAGGAACTAGCTAACCACAAAGCAGATAGTGAAGTAAGATTAAATTCATTCCTGAGAAAAACAAATATAGGGTGTTTCCCGCATGACTAGCTAAATAATGGGCCAGTACTTTCCACTTTTATTTCCCCTCACCCCCTTGGTTTGTGGATTTTTTTTTCTTTAAATACCCTACACTCTCCCAGCTTGGGGTCAGAACTCCTCTACCCTTGCATGGGATACTAGTTGTGACCTCAGTGTGTTGATCCCGAAATAAACCTCTTGTGGATTGCATCAAGATCGGTCTCTTGCGAGTTAGTGGGTGGCCGTGTTATTCCGAGTCTTAGGTGAGGGACTCCCCTCTCAGGGGTCTTTCATGCCCTACCTACAAGACATGCAGGGATAAGGATACAGCAGAGTTTGAGGGAATGGCCAGCCAAGGACTGGCCCAACTTGAGACCCCTATGCAAGAGAGCCAACCCCTCACATTCTTAATGATTCTTCACTATGCTTGCAGAAAGGAACATAGTGGAGTGTCCTCTAAGAGGCTCCACCCAGCAAAGGATCAAAACAGATACTGAGACCCATAGCCAAACATTGGACAGAGACTTGGGAGTCTTGTGGAAGAGTTGGGGGAAGGACAGAGACATCAGAAAGGAACAAGAACTATACAACAAGACCAACAGAGGCATCTAATACAGTCCCATACAGGCTCACAGATATTGAACCATGAATCATGCATGGACTAAATCCAGGCTCCCTACACTCATGGAGCTGAGAGAGAGTTTGGTCTTTATGTGGGCCCCCTCCAAATTGGAACACAATATATTCCTGACACCTACTCTATTGCCTACAGGCAGATACCTTTGCCCTAGCTGGGCTGCATTGGCTGGCTTCAGTACAAGAGGTTCTATTTAGGTCCAATGTGATATGAAGTACTGTTACAGGTTGGTAGGGTGTCTTCTCTTTGAAAAGAAGGGGAAGTGGGAATGGGAGAGAAGGGAGAGAAGGTGGGAGGGTAGGATTGGGAGGAAAGGATGGACGGGGTTGTAAATGTGATGTTAAAGTGAATAAATAATAAATTAAGATGAAAAACTATATTGAATGCTGAAAGATCTTGTCATATAAAAAGGCAGGCCCATCAGAATACCAATAATCTCAATACAAGTTAATGAGAGACTACAAATTCCTATAACCAAATATACTACAATACCCCCCAAAATTATTAGTTGTAATTGAGGGAGAACTGAAAATATTCCAATGATAAGAACAAATTTAAGGAATTTATGATCACTAAGGCATTATCTTCAGAGAATACTTACATCAAAAGGGAATATTAAACACACTCAAAAGAAGATAGGAGAAAATAAACCAAGAACAGTTATTCAAAACAGAGTTAAGATAACCCCACAATAAAAACAGGAATTAATGCACATTGTTAAATAATAATTTTAAAATATTTATATTAATTATTTGAAAATATCATACAATGATTGCCAGTTATTTTCACACTATAACTGTCCCATTTAATTCCTCCCAGACTCACCATCATCTCCTTGCACAATTAGTTCCTGGCCAATATAAAGAATAAATCATTGACTCCAATTTGTGCTACTAATGTACTTCATGACATAGGACCATCTAATGGAGTGTGATTGATCTATTAGGAACCACACCCTTAAAAAATTGATTCTCCCTCCCTCAGAAGCCATCCATTGTCCATAGCTTTTTAGTTAGAGGAGAAGGATACATTCTGACAAACCATGCCAGAATGTTGACTGGCTTGATTTTATGCAGGTCATATGCCATCAACCATAGCTTCTATAAATTCATGAGTACAGTTGAATTGTCATTTTCAGATGACACTGTTTTTCTGTAAGATTCCTTGATCTCTGGAACTTACAAACTTTTCAGCCCCTCTTCTAAAATGGACACTGAACTTTGGGAGGATAAATGTTATAGATGTCTACTGAGCTTTCAGTTGATACTTACACTCTATACTTTGACAATTTGTGAGTTTTTTGTTTACTGTAATTCACTTTACAAAGACACATTTCTGATATTGTGTGAGAGACTAAATGACCTAAACATACACACATAGTTTTAAATATTGTTTTTGTTTTAGAATAAATCTACCCAAGAAAGTGAAATATTTGTACTTTAAAACATTTAAGAAAGAATTGAATGAAGCAAACAGAAGATAGAACGACTTCCCATGCTCAGGGTTTGATATAATCAAATTGTAAAATTGCCACCCTATCAAAATCAATCTATAGATTCAATGTGATCAGCATCAAAATTTCACAAAAATTTAAAAAGTAATCTTATATTTCATATGGAAATAAAAGATTCAGGATAGCAAAAAAAATGATCCTGAACAGTGAACAAGCAAACTGAAAGAAAAAAGAAAACCTTCTGAATATATCTCCATCCCTAATTTCAAGTTATTGCAAAACTAAAAAGCTTACAGTAATAATAATAAGAAGAACAATACTAAGTATTATAAAAATTATGGTACAGGAATTAAAAGATACTTTTCTCAAAAAAAAAAGAAGAAACTCTTAAAAGTGTGTTGCAAGATAGTATGAATGTTGAGTCACATATAGACCTTTAAACTCATGGAGTTGGTTAGATAGTAGAATGTTAAAGTCAGGGGCCAAATATGTATAAACTGGACATTGGGAAGGTATACTGGGCCAATTTACTCTCATAAATGTGGCATATTTATATCTATTGTTTTGTATAATACTTACTGTTATAAGAGAAGGAACCATCTGTTGGACTGAAAGGGGAAACTTCTGGGGGGAAGAGGGGGGAAGGGCGGGATAGGAAGGGGAAATAGGGAGGGGTTTGTTACTGAGATGTAACTTGAAGAAAAAAAATAAAGTATTTTTTTTAAAAAAAGATACTTTTCTCAATAAAAAAGAATTAAGGACCTAGATACAAATGTGTGCTCCTACAGATGCTTTGTTTGAGGCAAGAAGCCCAAATAAATATATTGGGGAAAGAAACCTAGTTCAACAAATGATGATGAGAAA
This sequence comes from Lophiomys imhausi, assembly GCA_907164525.1. NCBI lineage: Eukaryota > Metazoa > Chordata > Mammalia > Rodentia > Muridae > Lophiomys > Lophiomys imhausi. The sequence continues at coordinate 1,451,935 of CAJQZJ010012348.1, read as the reverse complement.
AATGGATAGCCACGTTAAGAAGAATGATAGCAGACTTTTCACTCATAGCAATCACATTAAATTTACTGATGCTCTGTAACCCTTTGAACTGTAGTTTGTATTTCTTTTTATTACAGACCTACAAAAGAGAGATTACTAATAACCATTAGACAGATTAAATATTATACTGTCTTGTAATCTCCTCTGCCAAAGAAATTAATCTAATACTTCACACTTTTCAGTTTATATTCAGACAGAGTCTTAGGACAAGGGAAAAATTATTCAGATTCTTTGTCAAAATATCACAAGAATATTCTCTACCCCAGTTGCTAATATTCCTCTTTTCTGAAACCACTTGAGTGGGCCCTCCATAGAACACATTGCTCCCAGTACTCATGTCTTCACACTTCCTACTAGGATGTCTCATTAATCCCCACTTACAACATTCAAATATTTTGCTAGTCTAAAGTACCAAAGTATTCCACATTCCTCTAGAAAACAACAAACAAAGAAAAAAGAAAAGCTGAAATACCCAAAAACCAGTGTCAAAAAATAACTCATACCCTGGTACCAATTTCTGTCTTACTTTTGTAAAGGGAGTTAGATTTCTTTAGTGAATATGCAGGGCCTTCTGAAGGACAACGCTTAAAAGGAGCCATATAGGTTGTAGGAAACACCTGGGAAAGCAGGCATGGATCTGGGCAACAGATGCACCTTGGGAGGACCAATGAGAAGGCATCTTGTATGCATAATTAATGAAAGTCTGGGAAACTGGAAAAGGGCTCTTGGCTTGGCATTGTTTTCAGCTGCCCAGATTGGGCTGAAACTAGGTGAAGCTTCATTTTGGAGCCATAAAAGCTGAGGCCCATTAGAGAAACATAGATAGTGTCCTGCTGCAGTGCGTGACTTCAAAATGCCAGACCCGAGAGATCTGCCTGGGAACCTCAAGTTACCTCAAGAGGAGCACTCTACTTAAGGGCATGGTGACAGAGCCTAAGAGAAAGGGGCACAAGAGAGGGATGTGTGAAACAGATGTGTGCCAAATGCTGGTGCTGAGGAAAAGGTGGGATTTCATACAGAGAAGTGCTAACCAGGATTTAGGTCACACTAGCCCTGAGGTGGTAAGAATTGGGCATTCAGGCACCTCAGCACATAAACTGAGACCAGCCTAGAAGACAGGAGGCATAGGCCAAGAAAAGGTCATCGAAGGCTTTAGCTTCCACAAGGAAGCTCAGACTGGCACAGAGGCGTGGCATAGAAGCTGCTCAAAGAAAGTTCATAAGAACTGAATGCTGAGGAGAGAAGCAGTTGGCTGAAGAGCAGAGAAGCCTAAGGCCACATCCATCCATAAACCCACCTACCAAATGAGCAAGGCATGAGGCACTTGCACTCTAAGGCTAATGTAAATGGACTGTGAGGAGACTACAGAGACAAGAGTCCTGCGAAGGTTGTGGCTGAGGAAGGAATGGACCACCAGAGTCCTTGATGCCATTTGGGCATATGCCAATTGCTGATGACAATGCTAAGTTCTAGGTCACTCTGCACAGCATCTGTCCCAAATAAGTTTGGCAGTCTCAAACAGCATTAGAAGGCAACCCCAAGCACAAATGAGGCTGCCATAGCAATTCTAGAGCCAGGTGACCACATAGCGAATGTTTATTGAGGTATTCCTGCAGACAGACTGATGACCAGTTGCCTCAATGGACTTGCACTAGAGGATCTGGGCATCCTTCTAAAGTATAGGGTTAGTTGGGTGGTAGGTGTTAATAATTACTAATAAATATAGTAAAATTTACATTTACATACTTGCAACAAATTGTGATTAATATAGAGCCTATCAACTGGTCAACACGCAGAGAATAAGAGAATATGAGTATTCTGTACTGAGTCACCTATATTACATACTCTCTCTCCAAGAATCATGGATAGTTGTGATGAAAGAGATAGAATGATTCTAAGAGCCAGAAATGATGGATAACTACAAGGGAAAAGTATTTTCGAGACACTAAAGGGCAGGTGCACAAATAAATGCACAGTGGTTAGGAGAGCATGTACAAGATCTGGAGAGTCTACAGTAGGAATCTCTGGATCCTTAATCAAATAGCTGATGTTGAGTAGACTCAGTGTATTAAAAAAAGCAGAAGGAGAAGGAGGCAGAAAAAGAGTAGAAGGAGGAAAAGGAAGAAGACAACATGAAGTCTAGAGGAAATAATAAGTAGGAATGGTTGGTGGGGCTGAGCAGAGAAAATGGAGGTGGACTTGTTCCAAACATTGCATGCTTATATATAATTTTCAAACAAATAGTAAAAAAAAAAAAAAAAAAAAAAAGAATGTGATTTACACAAACATTCTAAGGATGAAGTACACTTAGAATGTTTTTTTTTTCATTGAATAGAGTTTATGGAATAGTATTAATAAAGTGGATGTAGAAAACTTTACTACTTTAAGAAGTTCATCAATCATTTATTAATTAATATCATATTCTATAAAATGCACGAATCCTAATAAATTCACTTTGTATTCATGAAGGTGTCACATGCACACCAAAAGGTGCTTGTCACTGTGGGAAGCACAGTTAGAATATGACCTCACAGTCTCTGTCATGGCTTTCGCTGAGACGCACATGATGGTGCTGGTGGATATGTCCTATATGTGGTGACAGTTGAGACCTTCACAAAGACTACTGGAGGAAGGACACAAGTGGAGAGTTGAAGCTAGTCTTTCCATGCCCATGACAAAGCATGAAATAGATGTCAAGGATAGGACTGACAATGGACATTCATGAGCCTCCATTTAACTCACTACTTGCCAAATGATAACCTGTCCTCTATTTGAGATGCCATTCCAAGCACATTCTATTACAGAAGTGACCTAGGAACTTTCCTGGGAAAGAGAGCTAAGGCTCCTAAAATTAATCAGTACATTGCTGTTACAATTTTGTTTTTTCATTAATTTTGCTGGAGAGAAAATTCTCCTCATTCCTCTTCTTGTGGAATTCACTTAGAGATAAAAGCAGGGAAAGAGGTCCCAAAAAGATGATTTGGGAAGTAATTCATATGACTCTAGAAACCTGACTGTATCCATTTGTCATATGATTCACTGATCCAACTATTTGCATTATTGTTGTCATGATTTCATGATTATTATTTTTATTATAAGAATGAGAAAAGTAGTCAGAGGTTGGTTAAATAAGTTGCCCTATAAATATAGCATTAAAACATTATTCAAACTATTTGCAAGGTCTACTATATGAAATCATTATAAAGATTGAGTGAGATTAAGAATGTAAATTTAAGTGCAGTCTACCCCTTGCCCTCTACACTCCATCTCTCACAGACCATCTCTGCCTGCAACCATAGACCCAGGAGGCCATCAGGAAACATCAGCCCTATATCATCTGCTCCATTCCTGAATGCAAACCCAGATCCAGGCACCCATCTGGGACTCACAGGTGAGGTACCCCTCCAGCCCCCTTGCATGCTGAGTTATGGTAGGCAGACCCCACAGCAGTGCAGATTGCCATATCCCCTCTGCACTTAATCTCTCAGGATCCATCTCCATCTCCAACTGCAGACACAGGTGGCCATCTGAGACCACCAGGTGAGGCCCCCCTTCTACCACCTTGCCTGCTGGGTCACATAAAAAAGTAAAGAGAGCTTCATTAAGGCTACCTATTCTCAAAAGAAGCAATTTCTGAGGAATGAGATATCTTGTTCAAGGTAATGTTTAGAACCCATAGTTAGTATGGCAATGCACAATTTATAGAAGATATATATATATATATATATATATATACTGTTAGATTTTTATCTGTGTCTTAACCAAGTAGAAATTATTTCCACTTACATTTATAGTTACTTAAATTATGTTTTCTATTTGGATTACCTAGCCCAGTTTGTTTCTTGGAGTAGTCCATACCTAATAATATAAATATTAACTGTGTGCTGATTGTGTTGCTATTGTTTGGTCTTCTAGATTGTAAATTTCTATAAAGTAGGTCATATGTCCTAATTTAAAAGGCAATATGGTAAGGATGAAAGAACATTGAAATTTATCTAAAGGGCATCAAAAATGTTTTCAGTAGGGGAAAAAGTTTATATAAATATATAAGAAATTGCATGGAGTTTTGACTGATAAAACATTGCTGTCTAGAGGAATTGGAATGTGACATTTATAAAATATTTTTGAATGAATTTTTTGATAGATGCAGACACTATTTATGATGAAATAATGTACTCAGTAAATTGTTTATGCGTGTTCTGTAAGTGTCTAGTAAAAACTGAATATGCAAGTAATGAGAGCTTCATTAAGGCTACCTATTCTCAAAAGAAGCAAGTTACTGAGAAATGAGACCTCTTATTCAAGGAAATGCTTAGAACCCATAGTCTGTATGACAGTGAACAATTTATATAAGACTTGTTTATTTATATCTTCTAAGTGAACTATTTACTCTTATAAATTAAATTTATTCACTGAAATTATAATTTTGTAGAAAGTTTTTGACTCTTTAATCATTTTTTCTGTGCTTTTTGAGCCACAGTTTCAAGTAGCCTCAGCTGTTCTGGAACTCTGTAGAACAGGCTGACCTCAAACTCACAGAGATTTGCCTGTTTCTGCCTCACAAGTGCTGGAATTAAAGGCGTGCACACCTTTAGTTACCTTTAGTAAACACCCAGCGACTATTCAGAACTTTTAATACATTTTGTAGATTAGTGATTTACTAACAGAACAATGGAATGCAAAGAGTTTAATTAAAGATAATCTAATAAAATTAGTATTTAGGAGGCAGAGTCACAATTAAAGTAGCCAATGCCAGAGTAGAACATCCTGTGACACAAGGAAGGGAGGCTCCAGTCCTGTCAGGTAATGAAAAGGATGTTATGTCCAAATGTGGGAGGAGAGGCTGTTATCTGAACAGGAATTAGTACATGGAGTAAAACTTCCAGCTAATGTCATCCAGAACTTGTATGGTTGAGATTCTGAAGGGAATCATAGTATAGATAAATGAAACACATTTCAGGTTTTGAAATCTATACCAGGAAAGAAATTAAATTTAAGCAAACAATTACTGAAAGCAGTGTGTTTATTTGGCAGTTGCATAGTTTGAAGAAATAAAGTATATTTAGCCTTCAAAAGTTCAGTTGGACATTCTAAAGAACTCCATGTAAGAAACCAGAAGGAACTAGTTATCAAATGTTAGGCAATGTAATACAGTCTTCATTTCCAAGAAGATTAAGGTGTATTTTTCAGAGAACATAGTAAAAGATTTTTGAAGGAAGCTAAAATCATCCAGTGCTTCTATTACTATTCAAAGTCTAGCATCGGTTTATTTGGTTTACAAATTATATACTTTAAAATAGTATGCACAAAATATTGATAAAAAACAGTGAGTAGCAGATTTAGGTAACTTAATTAGAAACCACATAAAAAGATAATAATAAAATTTAAGACTTACAATCTTGACTTTAATACCTGATTGGGAGTAGTAGGCCAAGAGAATCTAAGATACCAGGAATAAGTCATTAGAAATATCAAAGCTGAAGCATGAAAGATCAACCATGTCAAAAAGACAATGAGATATGTAGACTGAATTGAAAATGTCTAACAGGTGTAACTGGAATTTCTGAATAGAAAGGAGAATGTGATAGACACAATATGTAAAAGAAGTAAACACCTGAAAATGTTTGTAAACTGATAGAAAACATCTGAACTGCATAATGAAGAAGTAACTTGACTTTAGATGAGAATAAATACAGGTATATTTATCTAGCATATCTTAGTTACATTGTTAGAAACCCAAAGCAGAAAGAAGTTTTCAAGGGGAAAGTGTGATAAAAATAGGGTACCTTACTTCAAAGAATTAGCAATAAAAGTGGTTGTGACTGAATTCTCAACAACTACTGGGGTAGGGAAGTAATGGGGCAATTATCTTCTAAGTGCCAATCAGCCTTTTCAGCAAATAGTTCATTTTAAAAAATCTGTGTTACCTCACTCAGGATGACCTTTTCTGGTTCCAACCACTTGTCTCCAGATTTCACGATGTGTTTGTTTCCAATAGCTAAGCAGTATTCCATTGTGTAAATGTACCACAATTTCTTTATCCATTCCTCGGTTGAGTGACATCTAGGTTGTTTACAGTTTCTGCTTATTACAAATAAAGCTCCTATGAACATAGTTGATGAAATGTCCTTGTTGTTTGGTGAAACATATTTTGGGTATATGCCCAGTGGTGGTAAAACTGGGTTTTGAGATAGAACTAGTACCACTTTTCTGAGAAAGCACCAGACTGATTTCCAAAGTAATTATACATGTTGACCCCCCCCCCCCAGCAAGGAGAAGTATTCCCCTTTCTCCATATCCTCACAAGCATGTGCAGTTACTTGAATTTTTTATCTTAGCCATTCTGATGGGTGTAAGATGGAATCTCATAATGGTTTTGATTTGCATTTCCCTTATGACTAGGGACATTTAACATTTCTTTCAATCTTCTCAGCCATTAGATATTCCCCTTTAGTGTATTCTTGGTTTAGCTTTGTACCTCATTTTTTAATTTGATTATTTGGTTTGTTGATATTTAATTTAATTTCTTTCTATATTTTGTATATTAATCTTCTGTCAGACATGGGTTAACTAAGATCTTTTCCCAATCTGTGGGCTGCCATTTTATTCTATAGACACACACATGGTATGTACTCACTCATAAGTGGATATTAGTCATTAAGTAAAGGTTAATCATGTTTCAATCAACAGACCCAAAGAAATGAAGTAACAAGAAGGAGTCAAGGAATGATGCCTGAATCCCTTTAAGTAGGGCATCTAAAATAGAGATCAGAAGTGGATGGAGAGAGGGAACTAGAAAGGAACCTAACATAACTTCGATATGAGAGACATTATCTAGCATATAATGGAAACAGATGCAGAGACCCACAGCCAAACATTAGGTGGATCTCAGGGATTCTTGTGGAAGAGTTAAGGGAACATTGGAGGGAGTTGGAGGAATCAAAGACACCACAAGAAAATTTACATAGTCAATTAACTCACAAAGAGGGGGTGGTTCATAGAGATTGAACCACTAAGGAAAGAACTTGCATGGACTGTTTGTAGGCTCACTACAAATATGAAGTTGATGGGCTGCTTGGTTGTCAAGTGGATGCCCTAACAACTGGAGCAGGGACTATCTCAGACTTGGTATCTGATGGCTTCTTCTGGACCCTATTTTTCTAGCAGAGCTCCCTTGTCTTGCCTCAGTGGAAGAGGAGGCAAGACAAGTCTTGATGCTATTTAATGTGTCAGAGTGTGTTGGTACCGGGTGTTGGGCACATACTTGGGAAGTGTGTGGGAGGGTAGGACTGAGAGGAAGTGAGGGAGGGGGGTTGCATCTGGAATGTAAATAAAAAAATAGATTAAAAAATAAAATAAAATAAATTTTAAATATGGTAACAGCTAGTGTACACCTGTAATCTTACTATTTAAGACACTAAGCTGGAAAATGACTAACTCAAAAAGATCCTAGTGAATTAATGAGCCTTTCAAAAACTAAAAACTTGAAATGAATAACATTATAAAGGTAACAAAACTTTAAGATTTTAACTAAATCAGACCTGTAATAATTAAAAGGCAAAGAAAAAGTTTTCAAAATGTAAAAGTTATATAATATAGAAATTACATTTAAGGAGATATAAACAGTATTTAAAAGTAAAAATGTGTGAACAAATATATACTAAAATTTACATAACTAAATGATATTATTTAATCTTAAATACCTTAGTTCCTTGAAAAGTAAAAAAAGAAAAAGGCTGAAGACTGATGCTGGAATGTATGGAGAGAAAATGGGAACTGTCCAGGTAGTCACTGGTTTGTCATTTCTTAGTATTGGAGCTGCAGGCCCTGCACTTCCTATACAATCAGATATATTTATCCTTCTCAGCTCTCTGAGGTGGTTGAAGAATAGACAGCTTGAGTCTCATAGCTAAATTTTGAGTTGTTTAGGAATCAAGAGGGCCTTCTAGATCTAAGAAGATGGTTATAATAGTGATGCAAATTAGTATGAAAACTAAGTCAGTTATAGAACTTTAAACTCATGGAGATGGTTAGAAGGTAGAAGGTTAAAGTCAGGGGCCAAATATGTATGAACTGGACATTGGGAAGGTATACCGGGCCACTTAACTCTCATAAATGTGGCATATTTAATTCTGCTGTTTTGTATAGAATTTACTGTTATAAGAGAAAGAACCATTTGTTGGAATGAAAAGAGAAGCTGTTTCGGGGGGGGGGAAGAGGGTGGAAGGGTGGGACATGAAGGGGGAATAGGGAAGGGTTTGCGACTGATATGTAACTTGAAAAAAAAATAAAGTACTTATTAAAAAAAATAAATAAATAAAATAAGAAAGTTATGTCAAGGCATAAATGAATGAAATTTAAATAAATAAACAAAACTAAAACAATGCAAAAGGTCAATGAATAAAGAGTTGGTACTTTGAATGCTAAATGAGATCAAAATATTCTGTCATACTAAGACTAAATGAAAATTATAAAAAACAAATTAATGAAGTTGGAGATGGAAATAAACACATGAGAACAGATATAAATTTAATTCAGAAAATTAGGATAGAACTTCAAAATTCCATATAGAACCATATTCCATTAAATTAGAGAAAATTGAAAAAAAGATGAATTTAAAGATGAATCCAAGCAGAAAGTATAATAAGTAATTTAAACAGAGATATGACAAGCAATGAAATTAAAGCAGTAGTAAATATTTTTCCAAATTTAGCAAAAACTGCAGCCAAGAGTAATTTACTCTTTAGTTTGTTTTGAAATTATTTCATAGCATAGTAAAGAAAGACTGCTTTCAAAATATTTTTTATGAAATCAACATTACCCTAATGTTAAAACCAGATAAGAACTCATAAAAAGCAGAAAGATATAGAACATTTAAATAAAATATTTTCAAATCATATTTAAAGCATATCAAAAGACAATTTTTCATGATCAGGCTATCCTAATTTCAGAGAGGCAGAAGAAATGACTCATTATGTGCCAATGAATAAATAGTGTTCATCATAGGAATTACTCAAGGACAGAAAGCATATGACTATTTCAGTAGAGGCAGAAAATTCCTTAACAAAACCCCAACATTGCTTCATGAAGAAAATTTGAGTAAACTAGGAATGGAAAGAATGTACCTCAGTATAACAAAGTGTTTATATAACAAACCTGTCGCCAACATCATAATAACTGGAGAAATCTCAGAGAGTCCATTGTCACTATGAATATGACCAAGACAAGGGTGTCCACTACTTCCACCTCTATTTAATATAGTGTCTGAAATGTCAGCTAAAGCAATAAAACCAGTGAAGGAAAAAAAGGTACACACAAAGCAAGGAAAGTAACCAAAGTAAAATTAAAAGATGATATGATTCTAGAGACTTTACGTAAAATCTTTAAAACTGACAAACAGCTTTACATAAGTTCCAGGATTCAAATTTTTAAATTAAGTTGTCTTTCTATACAGCAATGACAAGTACACTCATAAAAATATATGGAAGTAATATTGATAGCCTTCAATATGTTTTGGAATAAATCCTATCCAAGAAGTGGAAATGAAAACTCCAAACACTGAAAAAAACTATGTAAGACAGTAGAAGACAGAATAACCTTTGATTCTAATGTACTGGAAGAACTAGTACATCTTTTTAAAAAAGCAATCTACATTGAATGGGATCCTTATCAGATTTCCAACACATTTCCTTGCAGAAATACAAAAAACAACAACAACAAAACAATCCTAGCATTCATATAGAAACAAAAAGACATGTGATAGCCAAAGTAGTCTGAAGCAAAAAGAGTAGTTCTGAAGATATGATCATGCTTGATTTCAAGTAATACAACAGAGCCATGATTAAAAACATTATGGAACTGGCAGAAAAACAGACACACAGATTAATGAAACATCCTGAAGAACTAAAGATGAGGCCCTGAAGTTATGCCATCAGACATTTGACAGAGATATCAAAAGACAAAAATAAAGACACATTTTATAGAATGGGGGAAACTCTCTACCACCTAAATAACTGACAGAACACTAATATCTGTCAAATATTAATATATACAAACACCTGAGAATTTAGACAATAAAACAAGCACACCAATCTAAAAATAAACTACATAACTCATTGAAGAATATCCCCAAAAGAAATAAAAATGAACAATTAATATATTCTAAATATCTGTCATTGACCATAAAGGAAATTCAATTTAAAGCTATTTTAAGACTCTTTATTACCAAGTAGAATGTCTATCATCAAGCAAACAAATAACAACACATGCTATCTACACTTGTGGAAAAGAAAAACCCTTAATCACTATTGTTGAAGTTATAAACTACTACAGTCATTATAGTAGCCAATAAGTAGATTTATCAAAAGCAATAAACAATTGAACTACCATATGACCCAGGTATCCTACTCCTCAGCATATACCCAAAAGGTTCTATATATTTCTGCAACCAAAGATATCTGTATATCCATATTTATAGTTACTCTGCTCAAAAAAGCAAAAAATAAAGTAAGAAAGAAAGAAAAGAAGGAAGGAAGGAAAAGAAACAGCCTAATTGCAACTAACCAATAAATGTATAATAAAAATGTGGTACATTTGCATAATGTAATTTTATTTATTTATAACAAAATTAAACCATGCATTTTGCAGGAATATAAATGGAACTAGAAAATATCACATCAAGTAGGTAACCTGGGCTCATGAAATCAAACACCATATATTCATTCTTATATGTTGATATAACTTATAATTTTTATATACATGCGTTCATAAAGGAATAATTGTGTTTGGAGGCCAACAAACAAGAGAGGGGCTTATGATGAGATAAAACGAGACTTTAATGGTAGTGGGAGCTGTAAATGAATATGTCACATGTGAGTGGACAGGCAAGTAACTGCATGGAAAGGCAGCACATGGGGAAGGGGAAAAGCAGGAGTGAAAAGAGGGTCAACCAAAATGAAGAATTAGGATATAGCATTAATAACCATAATGTGTGGTTAATTAATTATAAAATAAAATTAACTGGTTGGGTTATGACTCAGTCAAAAAAAGATGAGGACCTGAGATTGAATCCCCAGAAGCCACTTTAAAAACAAGCCATAGCTATTCCATGTTTTCTGATATCGCCATACTGACCTCCATAGTGGTTGCACAAGCCTGCACTCCCACCAGCAATGCAAAAGAGTTCCCCTTTCTCCATACCCTCGCCAGCATGTGCTGTCATATGAGCTTTTGATCTTAGCCATTCTGACAGGTGTGAGATGGAATCTCAGAGTAATCTTGAGTTGTAACTCAGCCATACCACTTCTGGGTATACATCCAAATGACTCCTCACTGAATCACAAGGAAGTTTCTCAACTATGTTCATAGCAATTTTATTTTTAATAGCTAGAAACTTTAAACAACCCAGATGTCCCTCAATCGAATAATGGATTAAAAAACTGTGGTACATCTACACAATAAAATACCACTCAGCTATTAGAAACAATGAAATCATGCAATTTGGAGCCAAATGGATGGAACTAGAGAAGCTCATCCTGAGTGAGCTAACCCAGACTCAGAAGGATGCACATGGCATCTATTCACTTATAGTCGGATTTTAGCCATATAGTACAGGATAATATACAACGAATGCACCAAAGGGAACATGAACATAGACTTTTTTCCTGTCATTGAGACACTTTGCCCTAGTGGTTCTGCCTTGCAGTCTCCTAGTGTATGAGGAGGCTCTTGGCCCTCATATGACTGCTGAACTGGGGTGGGGACTGTTATGTAGGGACACTCCACTCCAGAGGAGTGTGATGGAAGGGGCAGGGGGTAAGTAACACTATTAAAATTCACTGGATCACAGAAACATGAAAGCATAAGGAAGGTTAGTTGCACAGAGGATCAAGATCAATGAGTATGGGATGAGACAAAACTGACTGTGGGTTTTGAATGCAATCAAAATATATATGTTTGTAAAAATGTCGCATTAAAACCCATGTATCTGTACAATCTGCTAATACATTTTTACAAAATATGTCAGGAGTGCTAGAAGGGCTGCTCATTCAGGTAAAGTAAGTACTTTAACTTTTACTACACTAACATAAAAACCGAAATTTGATGCGCAGCACCATACTAGCTCTGGGCACTGGCCCATGTCTCTGATTCTAGTACTCAGGAGTGGAGGTGTGAACTCCAGATCAATTAGAGACCCCATCTTCAAAAATAAGGTCAAGAGTAATTGAGGAAGATAATCAACTTCTAGCTGTGTCCTCTATCCACATGAATGTGCACACATGCTCACGCACACATGTGTATATGTGTATGCTGTGCACAGGCATACACACATGTACTGAATTTAGAATTCATGGTTTTCATGCTTATTTTTAAAGAACTTACTAGAAATTGTGGAGCCTGACTAAATCCATCTTGAAAAAAGATTCCATTTTGTATTAAGTTTGACTCAGAGCTGACCTCCAGTCCCAGAACAACAACAAAATGTACCCGACCTTGTATTCCAGGGGTGTTCCCTCATCATCACCAGACAGTTCACTCTGAGAAAACACCCAAAAAGTCTAAACAAACTTTCTGATGGCCAAGCTGACCGCAACTGGTTAGTCAGGAACATGAGCCAATCAGAAATGGACATGACTAGCTACCCAAATGTCATCCAATCATATGGTAAAGAACCTGCTTCTTTGTCTGAGTCTCTATATAAACTCTGTACTTTTGGATCTAGAGGCTCTCAACTCGAACTGCTATGTCAGTGAGTGTTGAAAGTCCACGCTCGGAGCTTGAATAAACAACCCTCATTTATTTACATCGGAGTTGGCTCCTGGGTGGTCTTTAGGATCTTGAGAATCAGGCAGAATAAAATCATAGATACTTTCTTACTTTAACTTATCTTAAAGTCCTATGTATTTAGAATATCCCTTATTTTTTCTGAGCCTCAGTTGACAATTTAAAGAAAGGAACCAAGTTTTGTCTTTTCAAGTTTGTTGTGAGGAATGACACTTCCTCCCAGAATACAAGGAAGATTCATGAATTCTGAGAACGTTTTCAAGTTTGTGTTCAAATGTAAGTAATATGAAGAAACCACTAATTAGATTTTTGTTTCTTTACAGCTAGCAAATAAGCAAGAGTCAAGAGAGTGTAAAGGTGTTTGTGAAATCAATAGTTGCTACTCTGTTCTTAGTCTTAAAAAGCTAATGTGTGAGGCTGGGTATTGACTTAGAGATATTCTGAGTTTTCTAAGATATCACCAGACTGATTTCCACAGAGGTAGTACAAGTTTGTACTCCCACCAGCAATGAAGGGGTGTTTCCCTTTCTCCACATCCTTGCTAACATGTGCTATCTTTTGAATTTTTGTTCTTAGCCATTCTGACAGGTGTGAGATGGAATCTAAGTCATCTTGGGTTATGTTCTCTGATGATTAAGGATGTTGTGCATTTCTTCAGGTGTCTCTTGGCTATTAGAGATTCTTCTTTTGTGAATTCTTGGTTTAGCTCTCTACCCCATTTTTTGATTGGATTATTTGGTTTCTTGGTGCTTAATTTCTTGAGTTCTTTATGCAGTTTGGATATTAAGCCTCTGTCCTATAACCAACAGATTGAAAGAAACAGGAAAATAGACTTTGTTACTTGCTAGTAGGATACTTTGCCCAAGTGGAGTTGCCATGTAGGCCCCCAGTGCAAGAGGAAGCTTGTACCCTCATATGACTGTTGAACTGAGGGGGTTGAGATCCACACTGGAGGAGTAGCATAGGTGGGACACAGAGGGGTAGAGGGTGGGAGAGTGGGACCGAGAAGTGTGGTGGGAGTGGGATGTGAGGGAGATGTAACTTGAAGTAATAAATAAACGTAATTATCAAAAAAAAACTTAATGAGTGGACAAGAAAGCTCACAGGAACCCATGAGATTAATGATCCTTATAAAACAGTTTGTGTGTCTTAGATTCTGGGCTTCTAGAATTTAGTATTTTTGACCTCATCTTTCTCATCACAATAGGTATACAGTGAATTCAGAATCTCCTTTCTTTCACATTTAAACTCATTAACACCACTTGAAAATGTCATACATATACAGGTAAGCTAAATATTTGATGTGTGGCTAATGTTAACACCTCCTTCCTGTGTATTTGTTTTGACTCTACAGTCAGTTAATTCAGTTGTTCCATTATGCTCATAGTCATATATACCAGACAGTATACACAGTATAGTATGGACTTTCACAGAATACCACACAACATACACAAGATGATACAAATATCAAATAAATATTCAACAAGAATTCTTGATAGCATGATGGGCTAGAAGCTAACTCTGTGTAATGACAGAAATAAAAGAGGAGAAAAGAAAATATTGAAAGAGGAAAAGAGATGAAGATATGGAAATGGACACAGAAAGAGAAATGAATGATGTGACATAATGTGTAGGAATAAAGATGTCACCGCAGATCAGAATGAGTTGAACAGAGATCACAGATTCACACTTTCTGGTTGGGGGAAGGGAAGAAGTATCTACATTTAAAATGTAAATGATTGTTTTCAACTTTCTTTTTAACCAAAACCATACAATGGAAAAAAGAAAGCATCTTAAATAAATGGTGCTGGTCTAACTAGAAAAATGTAGAAAAATGCAAATAGATCCTTATTTATCACCCTGCACAAAACTCAACTCCAAGTGGATCAAAGTCCTCAACATAAAACCAGATGCACTAAACTCTAAACTACTAGAGGAGAAAGTGGGGTACAGCCTTGAACTCATTGGCAGAGTAGACAACCTCCTGAACAGCTCACCAATAGCTCAGGCTCAAAGATCAACAATGGATAAATGGGACTTCATGAAACTGAAAAGCTTCTGTAAGGAAATGAAGAGACATTTATTACAGAACAACCATACTACAACCCACAGATTTGAAGA
>CAJQZJ010012348.1:1399312-1436982 GCA_907164525.1 Lophiomys imhausi | reverse complement strand
AGACATTTATTACAGAACAACCATACTACAACCCACAGATTTGAAGAATCTAAGCAACTAAGAGGGCACAAGGGAAGATGCTTGAATCTCACTCAGAAGTAGAAAGAGAATGGACAGAGGAAGTATATGAAGAAAGGGAACTGGGTAGGAGAGGGAAAGAGGAGAGAGGTGGGTGGGTGATCAGCTGTGGGGAGGGGAGGTCAGGATGTGAGTAGGCTGGGTAAATGATGGGAATCCTCAGTGGGGGGCTACCTCTGATACAAGCTGGAGACAAATGGCAAGGTAGGCCCCTGGGAGGAGATGGGGATGACTTTAGATGAGACTCCTAGCAGTGGATGATATGGACACTGAAGAGGCCTCCTACTAGCTAGGTATGACTTATATGGGAAGGAGGGTATTACCAAGCAACCCACAGAGCTATCAACCCAAAATTTACTCTGTATACAAGATATACAGGAATGAGGATATACCAGACATTGAGAGAATAACAAACAAATGACGGGCCCAACCTTGGACTTACCTCATGGGAGAGAGCCAACCCCTATCACTATTAATGATACTCTGCTATGATTAAAGATGGGGCATAGCCTAACTGTTCTTTGAGTACCTCCATAAAGCAGAGGATCTGAACAGAAGCAGAAAATCACCACTAAATAGTAGGTGGAACACAGGGGATCTTGTGGAAGAATGTGGGAAGGATAGAAAGATCAGAAGGAGACAAGAACTCCACAAGAATACCCACAGAGATAACCAGCCTAGGTCCATGGGGGCTCACAAACGACCAATCAAAGGGCAAACCTGAGCAAACCTGAGCAGGACCTAGGCCCCTACACATAAGAAACTGATGGGTAGGTTCATCATCATGTGAGCCTCTAGAAAGTAGAACAGGGGCTGTCACTGGCAAGAACTCTGATGCCTGGTTTTTGATCACCTCCCCTCAATGGAGCTATGGTGCCTAACTTCAGTGGAAGAGGAAGTACTCAGACCTGATAAGACTGGATATGCTCGGGTGGGATAGTATGGAAAGGGAAGGGCTCCCCATCTCTGAGGAGAAAAGGAGGCTGTTTTGGAAGGAGGTGGGAGGGCAGGAACCAGAGGAGGGAAGAGAACTGTAATTGTAATGTAAAATGCAAAAAACAAATAAACAATAAACAAAAGTTAAACTATATAAAAAATAGAGAATACCACCCCTAGGACAAGCCTACAGAATCTTTTTCTTTTCTAAAAATTTTATAATTTTATTTATTATTCATTTTACATATCTATCATAGCCCCTTCCCTCTCTTCCTTGGGTTCCGCCTTCCTGCCCCTTCCGCCTATCTGCCCTCCCCTATTCTCAGAAAAAGGGAGCCACAGACATTCTTACCCCAGTACATCAAATCTCATCAGGACTGAATACATCCTCCTTCTTTGAAGGCCCACAGATCTTAAGAAGCTCACTTTTGGTTTTTAGTGAAAAAGAGATTCTGCTGGCAGACAGATCAGTGATGAGGAGAAATCCATCTTGTCACTCTATGATGAGTAGCCATGTGACACCTTAAGAGAAAAATGATTTATAAAACTAGAGCTACTTTGAAATCTGGATAAGAGAGCCCCAATCTGTTCTGTCATGGTCTCTGAGTGCCCACAGTGAGCCATTGTGGAGAATAGATGGTTTCATGCTAAGAAGTCGAATGGTTCATGAAGATGGCAGGAGGCACAATTTAAACAGGTAAATTACTGAAATATACCTCTGATAGCCAGTAGCAGATCATTGCAACTAAGAATAAGTCTAAAATTTTAGAGTTATGAGCCTGAAATAAATAAATAGATCAGTCTCATAGGTACCTGTATCCTAAAGACACTAAAGAGCCTGAGCTCTCAAGTTTCAGGGTTATATATGACAGGTAAAACAGAAGTATCCTGATAAGTTAATTAACTCTCAAGACCTTTTGAAAGCACTGATCCAGGTCCTCCATGTGTGCAGGTTTGAGTGTTATGGTTGCTTTTTACATTCTACATGCATTTGGAATGACTCCCAATCAAATATATAGCTTCCAAGGGTTGTGATCCAGGAAGACCCAGGAGGTTGAAACAATAAGAACAATTAACAAACTGCAAAGCAATATACAACCAATAGAGCCACGTTGTACAACAAGAAAGAATAGTAACAATCAAGGTCAATCTAGGGAACATTAACACTTGTCAAGACTCAGCAACAGCATATACCATAGGCACATCATGAGCATACAGGTTGAAGTTAATTTATTCCCTTGCTAGACACAGTAGCAGTCTTCCTATTTGGAGTATCCAGAAAAAGCTCCACCAGGCACTGCAGAGATGTCTCAATTGGTAACATAATTACTAAGTAAGGTTGAGGACCCTAGTTCAATCCCTAGCCCATATATAAAATACAGATGGATCACACATCCCTCCAAACCCAGTAATGAGGACACAAAGATAGTAGGATTCCTGAGGCTTGCTGATCAATCAATCCAGCTGAACCAACAGAGCACTAGGTTCAATTAGAGAGGCTATCTAAAAGAGTTGAGTCTAAGAAAACCAAACAAAAAAGAAAAGAAAACAACCAGTGAGTGGGTTCAGTAGATGATAGTGGTTTCCACCAAGCCTGAGGAGCTGAGTTCAGTCTTCAGAACCTACAGGACAGAAGATGGAAGCAATTGCTTCAAGTTGTCCTAATACTTCCACACGTACACTTGGTCTCAAACAGGCATACAAACACACATGCATGCAGAACAAATAAATGTCTAAAAAAAAAAAAAAAGGGTATAATTCAATTGAAGAAGATGCCTAATGTTTACCTCTGGCCTCCATATGCACAACCATACACATTTATATGCATGACACACCCACACAAACAAAAAGACACACACAAACACAAAAAAACAGTGTATCATTGTCCATAACAGAGCCTCCAAAATGTTGCCTGTAATTTTTTTTAGTCTACCACTGAAGCATATGTTTGCCTATTTCCTTTTACTACCCGCTGGATTTGTTATTCTTTGATGTATTTTCATAAGATGTGTTTTACAATAGTCTTAGGATTTTTTAATTAATTAATTAATTTATTTATTTATTACTTCAGGTTACATCTCCATCACAGTGTCCTCTTTCCACCCCTCCCAGTCCTGCCCTCCCACCCTCTACCCACTATTCCTTCCATCCAACTCCTCTGTAGTGGAGTGTCTCTACATAAGAGTCCCCTGTCCCAGTTCAGCAGTCATATGAAAGCCAAAAGCCACCTCATAGACTAGGCACATAAAAGGCAGCACGAATAGGGCAAAGTGTCTCACTGACAGGAAAAATGTCTATGTTCATGTTCCTTTTGGTGCATTCATTGTAGTATAGTTATCCTGTACTATATGGCTAAAATCTGACTATAAGTGAATAGATGCCATGTGGATCTTTCTGAGTTTGGGTTAGTTCACTTAGGATGAGCTTCTCTAGTTCCATCCATTTGGCTGCAAATTGCATGATTTCATTTTTTCTGATAGCTGAGTAGTATTCCATTGTGTAGATATAACACAGTTTTTTAATCCATCCTCAGTTGAGGGACATCTGGGTTGTTTCCAGTTTCTAGTTATTACAAATAAGGCAGCTATAAACATAGATGAGGAAACTTCCTTGTGATTTGGTGAGGAGTCATTTGGATGTATACCCAGAAGTGGTATGGCTGGGCCCTAAGGCAGAGCTGTTCCAAGTTTTCTAAGATATCCCCAGACTAATCTCCATGGTGGTTGCACAAGCCTGCACTCCCACCAGCAATGGAGAAGAGTTCCCCTTTCTCACTCCCTTGCCAGCATGTGCTGTCATATGCGCTTTTGATCTTAGCCATTCTGACAGGTGTGAGATGGAAACTCAGAGTCTTCCTGAGTTGCATTTCTCTGAGGATAAAGGATGCACAGCATTTCAAGTGTCTCTCAGCCGTTAGGAATTCCTCCTTTGTGAATTCTCTGTTTAGCTCTGTTCCCCATTTTTTGATTGGATTATTTGGTTTCTTGGCATTTAATTTCTTGAGTTCTTTGTAAATTATGGATATTAGCCGTTGGTGAAGGGTTGGTGAAGATTTTTTTCCCAATCTGTAGGCTGCCGTTTTGTTCGAATGACAGTGTCTTTTGCCTTACAGCAGCTTTTCAGTTTCATGAGGTCCCATTTATTGATTGCTGGTCTTAGATACTGAGCTGTTGGTGTTCTGTTCAGGAAGTTGTGACCTGTGCCGATGAGTTCAAGGGTTTTTCACCACTTTCTCTTCTAGTAGATTTAGTGTGTCTGGCCTTATGTTAAGGTCTTCGATCCACTTGGACTTAAGTTTTGTGCAATGTGATAAATATGGTCTAATTTTATTCTTTTACATGTGGACATCCAGTTGGACCAGCACCATTTGTTGAAGATCCTGTCCTTTTTCCATTGTAGTTTTTTTTTTTATTCTTCCCAATTTACCTACCTTCTTCCTGTATTTTCATTGGTTTATTTTTTCCTTAGTTATTTGTTTTCCTTGTGGCACCCTGTAGTTTCTGCCTTTATTTCCTTATCACCATTTAGTAGATTTTGACATTGTCATATTGTTTTACTGAAATAGTATTATGATTTATTTTTGCTACTCTACATATTTACATCTCTTTTGAATTTTTATTAATAAGTAATAATTTACATAGTTTTTGAAATGTTTTTTGTTTATCTGTATCTTTTATCTTCTATTCTTTAACATTGTTCTCATTAATCCTCTTGTCTCTTTTTTTATATAAGGATGTCTGAAAAAGCATAAGGAGTCATTCAGTTAACTATTTACCTAAAAATATAAAACAAAATATAAACAATATTTTATTATATAAAGATAATGAAATAGGTAAAATGTTAGATGAAAATCTGAAAGACTTGCCATTAAATACACCAATAATTTGAAACAGAATATAAAGAATTCATTATAGATCTTTTTCTTAGGGTTATTATTGTTATGATGAAATGTCATGATCGATGTGAGTTGAAGCAGAAAGGGTTTATTTGCCTTACAGGTCTACACCTTAGTAAATCACTGAAGAAAATCATGACAGGAACTCAAACAGGGCAGAAACCTGAAAACAACAGCTCATGCAGAAGTCATTGTGGAGTGGTGTTTACTGACTTGCTCACCATGTTGCTCAGCCTGCTTTCTTACAAAACTCAAGACCAGCAGCCCAGGGATAGTCCCATCCACAATGGGGTGGGTTCTCCCCTGTCAATCTCATATTAAGAAAATGCCCTATAGGGTTGCTTGTAGCCTGATCTTATGGAGGCATTTTCTTAACTAAGGTATCTTCCTTTCTGATGCCTCTACTCTAGCTTATTGACTCCAGCCAACAAAGCATGGTAAAGGAAAGTATTCAACATAGAAGAGGGCATTAGCAAAATATATCAGAAATTCAGCCATATGGTCAGAAAAGTCTCTAACATGGACAAAAATATTTGACAACCAAATTTAGAGTTTGACAAATAGATTTGCAAATACCAATAATAAAAAACTATAATGGATTAAATAAAATACACAGTGGGAAGCACCATCTGTAGAATTGACCAAGCAGAAGAAAAAATATCAATGTAGAGGCAAGGCCATACAGTACTATATTCAAACATTAATAAGGAAAAAAAGTAAGCATGATCACAGCATATAAGAGACCAAACACATGATTCCACTGATGTTAGAAGATACTTTGAGCAATGCTGAAAGCATATAGAATTTGTTCAATAAAAATAGAGCAAAAAAATCCAACATTTAGAGAAAGACGTAGATATCCAATCATAATAGGCATTTTAGAATGTCAAAATATATGAACCCAAAAGAGCTACTATACTCCAGAGGTCAACATCTCAAATAAAAATAACAATTGAAAAAAAAAAACTGCAAGGGAAGGGTTAATGAGGTAGCTTAGTGGTTAAATTATTTTTTTCTCGCCGGGCGATGGTGGCGCACGCCTTTAATCCCAGCACTTGGGAGGCAGAGGCAGGCAGATCTTTGTGAGTTCGAGGCCAGCCTGGTCTACAAAGCGAGTCCAGGACAGCCAGAGATATTCAGAGAAACCCTGTCTCGAAAAACCAAACAAACAAAAAAAAATTAATTTTTTCTCTTCCATTGAATCTGAGTTTATTTTCCAACACACATGCCAGAAGGCTTACAACCACTTGTAATTCCAGCTACAGGACTTTTGACTCCTTCTTCTGGCACTGTTCACACCTCTTCCACTCATCTGTACACAACCCTACATACAAACCAACATTACACATAATTTATAAACATATCTTTAAAAGCATCCCCAAAAACTATAAGAGAAAAACATTAATTCCCTAAGCTAAAAATATCAGAATCATGAGTTATTTCATATGCAGCTCCAAAATACATGAGATTGAAAACTTGAAATGGTATATTTCAATATCTGAAAGGAAATATCTGCCAGCCAACAGTTCAACAACACATTCTATTAACACTGATGGGTAATAAGAACATTTCAAGACAAACACAAAGTACTTATGTACTTATACCAATATGTGCATAGACATGTAAAAACAATGTGCTGATTCTCTTTAGTGTAGTTTGTAGGTACATAATTTCAGGGATAACTGCTTTGTGTTTCTGCTGTGAGATTATGTCTCCTAGAAATAAAAGAGAAACTATACCCATGATACCTCAAGGCCATGGCTGCCTGACAAAGTCCTGAAAAATGGTAATACAAATAGACATGCTGATTTAGAAGAGGAAAAACACAGGGTTCTACTTCTGAGTTATGAACATGAGCACATAAGTCTTATAATCATCTCAATAATACAAAAATATATAATTCAAGCCTCTGAAACATTCAGAATAGAATAAATGCACCTCATTATATAAGTGCTATAGACCACAAGCCTAGACTCATTATTATGCTAAATGACAAAAAAAAACCCTCTCAGAATACTCACCCTTAATTCAAATGATAGAGAGGTGACAACTCTCTCCACTTTTATTCAAAATGGAGCTTGCAAACTGAGAGAGTTATAATAGATTAAATACAAATTAAAATGTAACAAATAACAAAAGAAGAAATTTTATTTATTTGCAGACAACATTGTTTTATACTTAAAAGATCTTTAAGTACATAAGACAACATTTCAATGTGATAGCCTATAGTGAGAATTTTTGGTTTCTTTAAAAACACGAAAAAGGTTATGGAAAGTTTTTCTTTAATATCTGGTGTGGGATATGAGACTGTGTCAGGTTGTATACAGCAGTTGATTATGATTTGGTTCATACTCTACCAGAGGTGTTATTTTGCAGCTGCAGACAGTTTCTGCAAGTATATGACATTTGGAGTTCTGGGGACTATTGACATGGTATGTATATAAATCCTAGAGCCCTGAGAGATGGCAGCAGCAGCTGCTGATACTGCTGCATGTTGATTGCTGTTTTCTGTTTGTTGTTGGTGGTTGATTGCTGGTTGGTTTCTGTTGGTTGCTGCTTGTCAAGTGGTCATGCACAAAGAAATGAGAAGAAGAAATTAGGTATCCTAAAGTTGAAGATCAAACTCACCCGAAGGAACTCTATCCCCATAATCAGCAGGAAGTAGTCTAATGATAGCTTCACCCCTTTTCCTCTATCCTTCTCTGTCTGTCTGTCTATCTATCTATCTATCTATCTATCTATCTATCTATCTATCATCTATCTACCTATCTAGTGATAGAGATTTAATAAGGGCAGAGAAAAGTAGAAGAGAGAAAAAGGAGCTCTCAAAGTAGCCAATATGCCAGCTACAATAACCATTTTCAGCAAAACCACAGGATAGAAAAGAATCATTAAAACATCAATAGCTTTTCTATGTATCAAAACTATTTTAAGAAATTATTCAAGAGAAAATTCCATTGATAATATATTTATGAATATTTTGAAAGACATGTATCCACGTAAGTAAAAAAGTTTCATGATGTAATCTTTAAGACAATGAAGACAGACATTAAAGTAGGCTCTAGAACTTGAAAAGCCTTTCAGTATGGACTGATAGAAGCAAAATTGTGACAATATCCATCTGTGCTGACTAGTTTATACTAAACATGGCAAAAATTAGAATCATTGGAGAGAGGGAGCCTTGATAGAGGGAACCCCAGGGAAGGTCCTAGAGTCTGTAAAAAAGTAGGCTGGGCAATCCTAAAGGAATAAGTCAGTAAGCAGAACTCATTAATTCTTTTGCTTCAGTTCCTGCCTCCAGGTCCCTTTCTTGTTTGCATTTCTGTTTTGACTTCTTTTGATGATGAACTGTGATGTGGAAAAGTAAGCCAGTTTAACCTGTTCCTCTGCAAGTTTCTTCAGCAATACTATTTCATCATTGTAATAATAACCCTGACTAAGGCATCATATTAAGAAAAGTGATCTTCATATTGAACGTAATTCCTATCAAATTTCCAAAGACATTACACAAATAAAACAATAAAAAAGTTCCTACAGTTCACATGGAAGTACAAAAGACCCGTGGTAACTATTAACATGAAGAGCAATATTGAAGGAAGCACATTTTGTTGTTGTTTTAATCTCTGTGTGAAAAAAGAAACAAAAACAGAAGTTCATGATGGTTCCTAGGTATGGTGCAGAAAGTTTATTGTAGATATAAAAAATGGCATAGCTAAAAGCACAGGTATCGGGGAGAGTCCAGAGTAAACATGACCCTGAGCTGGGTCATTTCAGGAGAGGAGGGAAGGGAAAGGGGTGAACTAGGAGAATAAAGGGTAGACAAAAAGAATGTGTAACCAAATGGCTGGATTATATAAGGAATGACATCTGGGAGAAGGGCCGTTCAGCCCCTTGGTAAATATTTAGAATAAGGAATGGGTTATGCCAGCCATACCCTGTAACAGGTAGGGACTGAGGGATGCTGGGAGAACTTGTTGGCTGTTTCCCTTTGATATTTTAAATAGGCACCTCAGTTAGCCATTTTTAAACTTTAAGACATTGAAGACAGAAATTGAAAAATGCTCTACAACATGGAAATATTTGAGACCTGATATTTCCACCTTTTTGTTGATAGGACTACTGGTCTACCCCGCTCCTTCTCAAAGAGCATGAGGAAGGAGGCTGGGAAGGGGAGAGGAAAAAGGAGCCTCCTTTCCCTACACATGGTGGTATGGAGCATGCAGGCGGAAGCCGAGGAGATCCCCACACCCCACCCAACCGAGCACAAGCAGTGAGGGTGCAGACCACCCTGGTCCACCTTTCCATTCCCCCCTCCTTTAACCCCCCTCCCCCGGGAAAGGATGGAGAGAGGCCCAGGGGACTCACCCAGGACTGCGAGGATTGTTTCTGCTGTCATTGGGGCATTTTAGTTGGGGAATCAAAAAAGAAAAAATGCTGGCCAATGACAGGAAGAGAAAGAGGAATACAAGCTTTTTTGCTTGCTTGCTATCTTGACTCCCTAGGACCTTCTGGGGATAGGAAAGAGTTTTTGAGACTGGATGACCTGAGGCTAGTATCTCTGGAGCTATCTGGGAAGCAGATTCTGATGGCACACCTGGAACTGACAAGTTGCTAGAGATGTTGGCAGCTGATTTGAAATATGCTGGGACAGATATAATAGGGATAGAATGTAAAGCTAAAGAGTTTAAGGAAGAAATCTAAGGTGTACACTTGAAACTTTTAGTCCCGAGGTCCTGGTTGTTGTGGAAGGTGAGTCCAAAAACCAGAGGATAGGGAGACCCTACTCTAAGGAGCAGGTGCAAGATGCAGATGGGGAAACAGGCTGTTGATTGACAGCACTTATCTGGAGTTGCTGTAACCTGCAAGAGGTGGATTTAAGTCGAGTCCCTAAAATTTACATTATTTTTAAGGTTATAAAAAGGGATAAAAGTTTTACATACGTTAATGTTACCACTTTTGTAATCTGTATTGAAATCTACATTGTAGAAAAAGGCAGTAGACTCATGCCTTTGAGTCACTGTAAAAGCTTGAGAGCCCAAAAGTGATTTTGGGTTAAAAATATCTGTGAGTTTATCTCCTTTCAGAGTCTGCTAGCAAGGTAAACTTTTGTTTTTCTCAGTTTGAGACCCATTACAAAAGTGGGCCCTGATTATTTTAGACATGGAGAGAAGGCAGTTGTAGCCTTGGGAGAGTAGTTGGTATGCTTGCTGCTATTAAAGCTACAGTAAGTCAATATCATCAGAGATCTAAGAAGGATAACTTATAACTGGAGGCATAATCAGATGGCTTATCAATTAAAATGACAGGGGCTTACCCACTTCCTAGATAGTTACCCTAGGCTCCTGTAATCTCAATGGCTTTGTTTGGAGCAATGAGCAGTTTTTAGTTGCCCTACAGTATAACATTTAATCATCAGTGCCATACAGAGCAGCATGGGTCAGAACCACATCTGAGAAATTTTCCTATGGATGAGAAACATAGATTACTGACCTGACTTTGGTCACGCAGAATATAGCAATCAACACAATAGTCTATATAGCTTGGGTAGAGCTCTGTCAGCAACCAAGCCATGGGGAAGTTTTTCCCAGTGGTTAGAGTTACCATATTCACATGGAGTCATCATGCTTCATCTATCTTCTTTGAAGACTTTAGGGGTCACAGTAGGATCTGACATATCTGTTGTGGTAAAGTTTTTTAAATTAAATATTTAAATGTGATATTCATCAGATCTCTGAAGAGTTTGAGGAAAATCTACTTATTCAGTATAGCTGATTTAGTTATTTGCTTTAGATACCTTGAAAGTACATTAGCTTATATGTCTTAACTATCCTTAACAGTTTATAAGTTTGGAACTTATATACATTTAGGATTTTACAGATATATTGTGCTAAGTTTGAGTCTTAAAATTTTGAGTTGAAGACTTACTTAAAAAGTTTCAGCATCAAAATAAAATTTTAAACCATAAATGAAATAAACTTTAAACCATAAATGGAGTGCATAGAGAGACTGGGAACTTTATTGATCCTTTCATAGTACACAATCATAGAACATCACAGTTTTATGTATGACTTAGCTTATTGAAGTGGCTAAACTTTACAAAGTGAGAAAAAAAGAAAAAATAAAAAGAACAATTTTTTAAAAGCTAGGTAAATATTAATGTGAAACTGAGTAGACCTTAGGAATTTATCATCATACAAAAATACTTCATAGTCCAAAATATTTTGGAGACTTCTTGTTCTTTAGTCTAAAAAGAGATACAATGGTAAACTAAGGGTTGAGTAGGACCGACAAGTTTAATTAATTAGTTAGGTAGTTAGGTAGTTAGGTTATACAATGTAGTCATCTTAGTCAAGTTGGTGGTGAAGTCATATGACATGTACCCTTTAATCTTAGTAAATGGGATGAGAAATAAAGTAAGGAAATAACACCTTACACAATAGCCACAAATAATATAAAGTATATTGTTATAACTCTAACCAAACAAGTAAAAGACTTGTATGACAAGAACTTTAAGACCCTAAATAAAGAATTCAAAGATCTCAGAAGATGTAAAGATCTCTCATGGTCATGGATCAGTAGGATTAACATAATAAAATGGCCATTTTATCTAAAACAAAAAGTATATTCAATGCAATTCCTATCCAAATACAAAATCAATTCTTTACAGACATTGAAAGAATAATTCTCAACTTCATATAGAAAAACTAAAAACTAAGATTAGCTAAAAACAAACCTGTTTAATAAAAGAACTTCTGGAGGCATGACCATCTCTGTTTTCAAACTGTACTACAGAGCAATAGTAATAAAAAGTGCATGATATTGGCATAAAAACAGAGAGGTTTATTGATGGAATAGAATTGAAGTCCCAGAAATAAACCCACACACCTATATGTAGAAATAATTAATTAAAGCTATTTACCTGTATTTATATTAGTGTTAATTAATTGGTCCAACTTGCTGTCTGTTAGTTACATTGTCTCTGATTGGTTAAATAAAATGCTGAGGCCTGAGACTGGACAAAGACAGAGAAAGGTGGGACTTCCTGAGTTTAGAATAGTAACCACGCATTTTATACAGAGGATTAGTTTATTGAATCCAGGAGCAGGAAGAAGGAGGACACACACCATGGGTTAGAAAAAAGAACCTTACTCCACATAGCCAGGAACATCGGCAGAGCATGTAGAACAGCAGTCCAAGGGGACACATGTATATATGGGATCATATTTGGGTAATAGAGTTAAGAGCTAGCTCAGGTGGGCAAAGATTGCTCAATTCAGGCCAAGGCTTGTTAAAATCCACATGGTGTCTGTGTATACTCATTTATAATGGCTGATTAAGAATTAACTTCTGCCAAACCAATTAAATACAATATAAATACTAGTAAGTTATAAATACTACGGACACTTTCAACAAAAACACTTTCAACAAAGGAGCTAAAACCATACAATGGAAAAAGGAAAGCATCTTCAACAAATGGTGCTGGTCTAACTGGATGTCTCCATGTAGAAGAATGCAAATAGACCAATATTTATCACCCTGAACAAAACTCAAGTTGAAATGGATCAAAGACTTCAACATAAAACCTGATACACTGAATCTAATAGAAAAGAAAGTGGAGAAAATCTTGGATCTCATTGGCACAGGACACCACTTCCTTAACAGAACACCAACAGCTTAAGTTCTAAGATCAACAATCAATAAATGGGACTTTATGAAACTGAGGAGCTTCTGTAAGGTAAAGGACACTGTCAGTAGAACAAAACAGCAGCCTACAGGTTAAGAAAATATCTTCACTAACCTCACATCCGACAAAGGGCTAGTGTGTAAAATATATTAGAAACTCAAGAAATAAACACCAGAAAATCAAATAATAAAAAATGGGGTACAGAGACAAACTGTGAATTCTCAACAGTGGTATCACTTCTGCCCTAGAGACACTTGAAGGAGTGGTCAATTTCCTTAGTCATCTGGGAAATGCAAGTCAAAATGGCTCTAAGATTTCATATTACACCCATCAGAATGGCTAAGATAAAAAACTCAAGTGACAGAACATGCTGGCTAGAATGTGGAGAAAGGGGAACACTCCTCCATTGCTGGCAGTAGTGCAAACTTTTTGGAAATAAGTCTGGTTATATATCTAAAAACTAGAAATAGTTCTATCTCAAGACCCAGCTCTAGTACTCCTGGGCATATATCCAAAAGATTCTCCACCAAAGCAAAAGGATATAGGTTCACCTATGTTCATAGGTGCTTTATTTATAATAGCCAAAAACTGAAAACAACCTAGATGTCCTTCAACTGAAGAATGGATAAAGAAATTATGGTACATTTATTTACACAGTGGAATATTACTTACCTATCAGAGACAAGTAAATCATGTAATTTGCAACCAAATGGATGGAACTAGAAAAGATCGTCCTGAGTAAGGTAAACCAGACCCCAAAAGACACACATGGTATGTCGTCATTTATGAGCAGATATTAGCCATACAGTCCAGGATAAGTATTTTTCAACCCATAGACCAAAACTAAGTAACTAGGAGGTTCAGGGTGGATGCTTGAATGTAACTCAGAAGGTGAAATGGAATAAACTGCCAATGAGAGGAAACTGGGGTAAGAGAGGGAGAGAATAGGAAAGTAGGAAGGGGAGAGAACTGAGAGTGAGGAAATGGGGAGGGTTGTATCTCTGAGACAAGCTGGAGACCAGAGACAGGGTAAGCCTCTGGGAAATTTTGAGTATGACTCTGGCTGAAACTCTAGCATTTGGGGGATATGGAGACTGACTAGGATATCACTAACCCATCCATAAAATCTCCAACCCAGAAATCATCCTGTATGCAGGATGTGCAGAGATTGGGATGGAGCAGAGATAAATGGAATATCCAGCCACTGAGTGGCCCATCTTGGGACCTACCCTGGGGAAAGAGCTGCCCCCTGTCAATGTTGATGGTGCACTGCTGTGCTTGCAGACAGGAGTGTGGTGTGACTGTCCTCTGAGAGAATATATGCATGGACTTGAGTTGGGTCCCATGTACATAGGAAACCCATGGGCATGTTGGTTATCATTGGAGTGCCCTAGGAAATGAAACAGGGGCTCTGACAAGGACTCTGATGCCTGTGTTGTGATCACTGCCCCTTCGCCTCGGTGAAGGGAGGGACTCTTGGCCTTGGTGTGACTGGATGTGCTAGTGTGGCATGATAAGGGAGTCTCCCTTTTTCTGGGGAGAGGGGAAGGGAGAGTGAGGGGAGTTGGGTGTGAGGTTGGGACCCTGGGGAGGGGAGAGAGGGGCTGCAAATGTGATGCAAAATTAATAAATAAATAAATTTATAAACAAATTTTAAAAAGAAAAAGAAAGGGGGTCTGAGCAAAGAGGAAGAAAAATAAGGAAAGCAGAAATGAGAAGGTAACAAAATACATGTGTCTTTGGAAGGAAAAAGAGAAGTAGCCCAAAAGAGAGTCTGCACAGTGAGAGAGGGATAATATTGGAGAGTACAGTGACTGTTACATAAGAAAATGCCATAATGAAAACTATCATTTTTCATTCTAACAAACCCTATTAAAACAAAATGGGTATAATCTTTTATGAAGTTAGTTAATTTATTCATTTTCTCTCATATATTAAAATTTCACCACAGTTTTTCCTCCCTCATTTCTTCCCAGTTCTACCCCTGACACTTCCCCTCTCCCCCAGATCCATTCCTCCTCCATTTCCACTACAATCTTTATAAATGTTCTGAAATGCCAGAAGAATAAAAATAAATTTAAGCTGTTAATTGCAAAAAAAACATCAATTCCAATTATACCTAACTTGTACATTTGTATTCCAAGTTGTTTTGATAGACTAGCTTGAGACATTTTTCATTAGCCACCATAAAAGTTCAAAATCACCAACTGAGTCTTCTCTATTACAGTCTTATAGGAAATAATAAGAGTTTAATATGATTAAAATAAATGTCTTTTTGTAAGGTGAAATGTACTTGTACAATTATCTGGACCATAATCCAGAGTCCTGTAGGATATGGTAACTGTAATTAGATGTTTGTAACATAAGACTCCTACACATGATACAATCACCTGGAAGCTTTGAAGAGTCTGCTTGAAATCTGGGATGGTGATGCCTCCTGATTTTTTTTTTTTTTATTGTATAGAATTGATTTAGCTATTCTGGTTTTTTTTTTCCATATGAAGTTGAGAATTGCTTTTTCCAGATCTATAAAGAATTGTGTTGGTATTTTGGTAGAAATTGCATTGAATCTGTATATTGCTTTTGGTAGTATGGCGATTTTTATTATGTTGATCCTACATATTCATGAGCATGGGAGATCTTTCCATCTTCTGATATACTCCTCAATTTTTTTCTTCAAGGATTTGAATTTCTTGTCATGCAAGTCTTTCTTTCACTTGCTTGGTTAGAGTTACTCCCAGGTATTTTATATTGTTTATGGCTATTGTGAAAGGTGTTGTTTCCCTAATTTCTTTCTCAGCCCCAAACTCAAATGACAGCACATGCTGGCGAGGTTGTGGAGAAAGGGGAAGACTCCTCCATTGCTGGTGGGAGTGCAAGCTTGTGCATCCACAATGGAAATCAGTCCGGCGATATCTTAGAAAACTTGGAATAGTTCTACCTTAAGACCCAGCCATCCCACTTCTGGGTATACATCCAAATGATTCCTCACCAAACCATAGGTTTGTTTCCTCATCTATGTTCATAGCAGCCTTATTTGTAATAGCTAGAAACTGGAAACAATCCAGATATCCCTCAACCAAAGAATGGATAAAAAAATCTGTGGTACATCTACACAATGGAATACTACTCAGCTATCAGAAACACCAAATTATGCAATTTGCAGCCAAATGGTTGGAACTAGAGAATCTCATCCTGAGTGAGCTAACCCAGACTCAGAAGGATTCACATGGCATCTATTCACTTATAACTGAATTTTAGCCATATACTACAAGATAACTATACTATAGCCAATGCACCAAAGGGAATAGGAACATAAACTTTGTTACCTGTCAATGAGACACTTTGCCGTAGTGGTGCTGCCTTGTAGGCCCCCCAGTGTATGAGGAGGCTCTTGGCCCTCATATTACTGCTGAACTGGGGTGGAGGACTAATATATGGGGACACTTCACTCTGGAGGAGTAGGATGGAAGGGATAGGGGGTAGAGGGTGGGAGGGGAAACTGGGAGGGGTTGAAAGAGGGTACTCTGAAGGAGATGTAACCTGAAGTAATAACTAAACATAAAAAGTCTGCAAAATTCAGCCTCTGATTGACAATCTAAAAGAGATAGTGAATCCTATTGAGTCATTTTTATAGGAACATCTAGCAAAGTTTCCAAAGACATAACGTGAAATCCTGAATATTCCCAATGCTGTGAGTTTGATGATATAGTACCTAGCAGCCCCCTTTTTTCAGTGAATGTGGATGGATGGCATGTGATCCCTGGAATTAACTTTTACTAATAGAAAGAACAGAAAATCAGAGTAAAGGACATGGTCAACTGAACAACCATGAAGGTCCTATACCAGTGAGGTGGTAGGCTTAGGAACAAGGTTTTTCTTGTTCACAGAATCCTCATATGCCAGTCAGAGGACAGCAAAATTGCTACATGCGTCTCTGTTGTTTAGACATTTAAGATCTGGATGAAGACTCAGAGGGACATCCTTCATTGGACAAGAGAACTGATTTCCCTCTCATGTGACACATGAGAAGTAACTTCTCTTCCTTATAGATAAGGAGGAGATTTTCTTGGTGCTGCCTTCTTAGTCAGAGCTTTACAGGCCTTCATATCTGGTGACAGAAGCAGAAGACTACTGGCAAGTTTTTTTTTTTTTTAACCATATCTCCTTATCCTGTAATGAAGCTAGCATGCCTTGTATTCTGATGTGATTATGTCCCATTCAGAGGAAAGGTAACTACTTGAACCTGAGGATGTCCTTCCTTGCAAATATATTGTATGTTTCACCCATTTGATTCAAGCATTCAATCTTTCACAACCATTTTAATATTCCTGATTTCGAATGTTATTTTACATCAAACTGTACATTTACTTTAAACTCTTTTTTGAGTTACTTGCATTAGATTAAACTTTGATAACATATACAGAAATCTATATAATGGAAGATATATATATGTGTATATATACATATATATATAAAACACATGCATATACATATGCAAATACATACATATACATAGATAAATTGGTCTCTTCCTCCAAGCTTGTCTCTGTAAATTAATAATAGTTATACTTTAGTGAGACTACAAACAGAATTCTGAACACAGTAAATAATCTGGTCATTTATAAGGTGACTACTAAATTTTGTTTTAATTACCTTTTTATAATAGTTCATAATGAAAAGTAATTATCATAAGACTCAAAATTTTTAAAATTTTATCCTGGTTAAGATTTTCAGCTTTAATCTTTAATATAGTTTTGAATTAAAACTCTTCTAGTATTAAAATTATCTTTACATTGTAAGTGTATCCCAGGGAGAAACTGGCATCCTTAATGTCCCAATTCTTTGTAGTGTACTTTTACAAACTATTATATGACTAGTTTTTCTAAATAGCTAAAGCACGTATATACATACAGTAACAATTAGTTTTAAAAGAGGCAATGAATTTGAAGGAGACCATGGAAGGGCTTATGGAAGGGTTCGGAGGGAGAAAAAAGAATGAATTATTGTAATTAAATTATAATCTCAAAAACCAACCAGGATCCTCTTGCTTTCCTTTAGCACTGACATTGCATGCCATGCAGTCTCTTACACGGTGCCTCTTCCAGAAGGAGTAATCTGTCCTCAGGTGGAGGAGGCCTTTTCCTGATAGCTTTTCATCCCTTTCTACATAGGTACTTCTTAAAAAAAGATTTCATCCTAATTTCATATTTATGAGTGTTTTATCTCAGTGTAAGTGACTGCTATGCCCGACAGAAAGTTGCGAGCTGCAATGTTGGTATTTGAAATAATACTAAGTCCTCTGCAATAGCAGTCAGTGCTTTCAAATGCCATGGCATCTCTCCAGTCCCAGCTACTTCTTTTTGTCTAAGAACACAGAGATACTAAAGCTCATGTTCCTACTAACCACAGAGATGTGAAGTTTTACGCATTTCACATTTTTAAAGATAATGGAATAACTTATAAAAATTGACAAATCATTAAAATCCCCAGTGGCCACTGCATTCTTGGAAGAGTCTGTGGTTATGTTGTTTACCTATTTTTTTCACCCAACTCCACTTGAACACTTGAAGTTTCATAGATACAGCTTCTGTAACATGGAATGTAGCTTAACAACAACAACAACAAAATTTTATAGCAGAAAAGTAAACTTGAATATATCATGATAAAGGGCTGGAAACTCATTCTAATTTAAAAGGATGCGTGTGCAATCATAATTAACTGTGAGATAATTACGAAAAAGTAAATATTTACAGGCATATTGTACACTTATTAAGGTTTACAAAGAAATTATTCTCAACTGCACAGCTTTCCTGTGTAATGATGCTGTGATGAGGCAATAAATGTTAAAGTTAATAACAAATGCTAAGGAGTATAATTCATTATGAACTTCACTGGTTACTGCACAAACATGAGAGAAATGCACGCATCAGATGGGAACATTTTTTTATCTGTTGTACTGCAAACAAAAAAAATTATAAGATCACTTGTAGAAAAATGAAACATTTAACGTAAATCCTTACTTATTTAAATGGAAATTTTAAGCATATTAAAATCACAATGGCTGTGCCTTCCAGACAGTACATGCTTCATTCAGAGAATAAAACTAGCCTGAATAAGTTTGAGTCAACCTGGCCATTCTACAGTGAATATTTAAAAATAATGTGCAGTGAGAATGTTCTATAGTTTAGCATAATGAACTTTAGACTGGTAATTACCATCCAGTGGTTGATTTTTCTTAAGTTCAATTTTTTAACAAGGGCATTGGTACAAATAAAGCCCTGAGAATACAAACAAACTACCTTATACCTCAGTTTTATTTTTTATACATTGAAGAAGAGTTGGAAAATGAAAATGCTGAAATATTTCTTTTCTTTTTTTTTTACATGGGTCACAGATGGTCAAGACTCTGACTGTAAATTCTTTTTTTTTTTGTTCTTTTTGTTAATAATTTATTTTTTATTTCTTCAAGTTACATCTCAATCACAATCCCCACCCTTCCACCCTCCTCCCCTATTTCTTATAACAAAAATGAGAAGGTTGATTACAAAATTTAAATCAAGAGACATCTTTTGTTTTCCTCAGAAAGTTCAAAACTCCACATTATTGTGACTCTCCCTTGCTTCTTTACAGGGACTTCAATTCCCTTTGTAATAGTCTATTGTTTGCACCCATGCATGGACTGATTCCTGAATGTGGATGTCATTCTTATACATATTAATACCTCTATCCCTCAAAGTAGTGGTGGGTGATTTGCACTATATTTTGTCTAGCTTTCTTTCTTGAATGTAATTCCATAGTCTACCCATCCAAAGAGTTTGTTGTACATATTGATCCAAAAAATGACGTCATGTTGAAGTTAAAAGAATATTTCAAAGGTCTTAGGTCCTACAAGCACCTATCTGTGTAGCACATGTGTGCTTACACACACACACACACACACACACACACACACACACACACACACAATTGAAAACAGAGAAGAAGCAAGATAGATATTATAAAATAGAGAAAAAGCCTGCTTCTCCCACCAAAGAAATACAAGGCATTTTTTTTTCAAACTCTACTTAATCGTGGAATAATATTCTCTCCTTCATTGTGGAAAACCTGGGAGTTACATTAAAATGTAACTTAAATGTAATTTCCTTAAAATGTCTTTGATTTGAGAAAATCTTGAATTTCTCTTTTGATTCATAGGAGAATGATCTGCCTAATAAAATTTAAAAAAACTTGGCTATAAAAATCAACATATACCTATAAATGCAATCATTGGCATCAAGATTTTTTTTTGCCTTCCACATTATGTTTTAGAAAAATCTGTATTAAAATCATAAGAAAATGACAGGTACAATGTATTCTACAGTCAGAGAGTATGGAGTGAACCAGTGACTGAAAACACTTGTGAAATACTTTCTAAACTAAAAAAAAAAATCATTAATATATTTTCTCTTGAACTCTATATATTCACTTCTTTATATTCAGCTATTTCAGATAGCTTAGCCTTTTCACAATGACACATTATTAACCCTTTTAATCATCTGGATAATTTTATCCAAGTGATGTCATTTCTTCTAGAGAGTAATTTATTCTATCCTCAGTTAAAAATAAAAATATTTCTTGGGTAAAAATAATTTTCTAGCCCTGTTCTGTTTTCATTATTTCAAACCCTTATGGCTTGATATTTTAAAATAATTTTTGTAACGGATTTTCCAAGATGGTGGCACATAGCTTGCACTGTATACCAGTAACAGGAGCTCAGTAACTGCAGAAAGAGAAAGAGGAAATTCCATTGACCCCGAATCACCCACGTCTATCTTTCCCCCAAAACTGAGGAGGACACCCCCACCCAGATTACAGAGAAGCATGGATTCCAGCCACTGCCCCCCAGACCTGCCTGCCTTACCAAGGTCAGATCCCTCACTCTGTTGATGCAGGCCCCCAGCTGCTGGCTAACAAGTGCTTCCTGTGTTCCCTAAGAAAACTTCTCCAAGGGGTGGTCCTACAACCCCAGGATCATTTGCCTTAATCTCCTACATGCAGGCACTTACTGCAACAGAGAGAGAAAGCTCCTTGGAGAGGTCTCCCTCTGAGCCACAAAGACAATACCCATTCCCTGGTTGCGAGGCACTTCCAGCAGCACAAGTTAACCACCTAGCCCCAGAGATACTCAGCCAGACTTTTGGCCTCCAGGTGCATCTGCAATCCTTAGAAAGCTTCTCCAAAAGTCTTCCTCTGAGTTCTAGGGGTTCTTACCCAGGCCTCTGGCTACTAAGTACATCACTCAGAGAGCTTTTCCTAGAGGGCATCCACTGAGACTCTGGGATACTCTAACTTGGCTTCAGGTGTTTCCTTCTTATAGAAAGAACTTCTTTGATGGACTTTCCTCTGAGTCCTAGGGATGCTTGAGCTGGCCTCTGGCTTCTAGATACTTCCCATATCCTTGGAAAAGCATCTGGTAGAGAGTCTCCAAGAGATCATCCTCTGAAGTCTGAGAGAAATAGGACACCATATTTGGCCACCAAGCACTTCTTGCTTCTCTGAAAGGACTCTCCCTTGCTACAGCCTTCAGTCTGCAGCCCTAACAACCTTCCCAAAGTGATTCTCTGGATCTCATCCTCCAGACCAAGATTCTTTCCTGGACATCAATTATAGTGGGCAGCAGGAACAACCAGCTGACAACAGAGACAGCCAGAAGGCTAAAGGCCAACAAAAGAACACAATCAACCAAAATTAGGGCACTATGGTACCACCAGAACACAGCTATCCTAGTACAACAAGCCCTGACAATACTAACACTGCAGAAACACAAGAAAATGATAACAAACCTACTTATGCAAATCATAGAGGCCTTACAAGAAGAAAATTAATTCCTCCAAGAATTTAAGGAAATTACAATCCAACAGATGAAAGTACTAGAGCAACATCTTAAAGACATCCAGGAACACATAAACAAACAGGAAAAGAAAAGGGATAAATCCATTAAAGAAATGTGGGCGAAGACAATCAAGCTTGAGAAAGAAATCAGTACAACGAAACAAAACCTCAAAATGGAAATGAAAACAGTAAATAAAATACAAGCAGTGACAATCCTGGAGGTAGAAAAAAAATAGGAACTAGGAAAAAGAACAGGAACTACAGGCATAAGCATCACTAATGGGATACAAGAGATGGAAGACAGGATCTCAGGCATGGACAATTCAATTGAAGAAATTGATACTTCAGCCAAAGAAAATGAGAAAATTAAAAAATTCCTCACCCAACACATCTAAGAAACTAAGGACTCAATGAAAAGGCTGAACATAAGAATTATAGGAATAGGAGAAAGAGAAGACTCCCGACTCCAAGGACCAGAAAGTATTTTTATCAAAATCATAGAAGAAATTTTCCCAAAACCAAAGAAAGAAATGCCCATAAATGTTCATGAAGCTTACAGAATATCACATAGATTAGACCAGAAAAAATTCTCCAACCACATAATAATCGAAACACTAAACATACAGTAAAGAAAGAATATTAAAAGCTGCAAAGAAAATGGCCAAGTAACATATAAAGGCACACCCATCAGAATCACACCTGTCTTCTCTTCTGAAACTCTGAAAGCCAGAAGGGACTGGGCAGATGCTTGTAGGCCCTAAGAAACTACAGATGTCATCCCAGAATATTATGCTCAGCAAAACTTTCAATCATTATAGATAGAGAAAACAGTATTTTCCATGACAAAACCAAATTTAAGCAATATCTATCCACTAATCCAGCCCTACTAAAGACTCTAGAAGGAAAACTCCAACCCAGAGAGGATAACTACCCCCAAGAAAAACAGGAAACAAATAACTCCACTGAAGCCAAACCAAGAAACACACACACTACCACCACCTACATCAAAATGCAGGAAATGGCAATCAATGCTCAGCAATATCTCTGAATATCAATGGACCCACCTCCCCCCTCCAATGAAAAGACACAGGCTTACAGATTGGATTTAGAACCACGACCCATCATTTTGCTTCATACAAGAACTGCACCTCATAATTTAGCTCAGAATAAAGGGTTGGGAAAAGATTTTCCAAGCAAACACTCCCAGGAACTATGCTGGCATAGCCATCCTAATATCAAATAAAATAGACTTTCAACCAAAATTAATCAACAAAGATAGTGAATGACATCAAGTACTAATCAAAGGAAAAATTGATCAGATGGCATCTCAAAACTGAACAACTATGCCCCAAATGCAAGGGCACCCACACTTGTTAAAGGAAACATGACTAAAGCTTAAACCACACATTGATGCCCACACATTAAGAGTGGGAGACTTCAACACCCTTTTTGCACCAATGGACATGTCATCAAGACAGAAACCAAAAAGAGAAATAATGAAAGAAACAAAGGTCATGAACCAAATGAACCTAACAGTTATCTATAGAGCATTTCACTCAAACACAAAAGAATATACCTTCTTCTCAGTACCTTATGGAACCTTCTCCAAAATTGACTATTTAGTCAGTCACAAAGCAAGCCTCACCCAGTACATAAACATTGAAATAACCCCTTGTATCTTATTGGATCACTGTGGATTAAATCTGGAATTCATCAACAGGAAAATAGCAAAAAGCCTCCATTCATGGAAACTGATCAATTCTCTACTCAATGACCACTGAGTCAGGGAACAAATAAAGAAAGATATCAATGACTTTCTACAATTCAATAAAAATTAAGGCACAACATACTCAAACCACAATGAAAGCAGTGCTAACAGGAAAGTTTGTAGCACTAAATGCTCTCAAAAAGAAATTGGAGACAGCTCATATTAGCAACTTAAAAGCACAACTGAAAGCTTTGGAAAAAGAAAAAAAAACAAACGCTTCTAAGAGGAACAGATGGCAGGAAATCATCAAACTCAGGGGTGAAATCAATAACTAAAGAAACAGAACAGTACAAAGAACTGACAAAACCAAAAGCTGGTTCTTTGAGAAAATCAACAAAATAGAAAACCCTTAACCAAACTAACTATAAAGCAGAAAGAAAATATCCAAATCAAAAAAATCAGAAATGAAAAAGGGAAAATAACAGACAATGAGGAAATCCATAGAATCATTAGGTCTTACTTCAAAAACCTATAATCCACAAAATTGGAAAATCTAAACCAAATGGACAATTTTCTTGATAGATTCCATGTACCAAAGATAAATAAAGATCAGGTAAACAGATAAACAGTCCTATTACTCCCAAGGAAATAGAACCCATCACTAAGTCTCCTAATCAAAAGAAGGCCAGAGTCAGATGGTTTCAGCACAGAATTCTCCAAGACCTTCAAAGAGGAGCTAATATCAATACTCTTCAAATTATTTCACAAAATAGAAACAGAAGTGACACTGTCGAACTTATTCTATGGGGTCACAGTCACCCTGATACCTAAACCACACAAAAACCCCACCAAAATTTTTTTTCAGACCAATTTCCCTTATGAACATAGATACAAAAATACTCAATAAAATACTTGCAAACCAAGTCCATGAACACATTAAAGGTATTATACAGCATGATCTACCAGGCTTCAACCCAGCAATGCAGGAGGAGTTCTACATATGAAAATCCATCAATATAAATCCATCATATAAACACGTGAAAGGAAAAAAACACATGAGCATCTCATTAGATGCAAAAAAACATTGGACAAAAATCCAACGCCCATGTTAGAAGTCTTAGAGAGATCAGGCATAAAAGGATCATACCTATACATAATAAAGGCAAGCATCAAATTAAATGGAGAGAAACGTAAGGAATTCCCACTAAAATCAGGGACAAGGCAAGGCTGCCCACTCTCTCCTTATCGTGGTATGTGAAGTTCTAGTTAGAGCAATAAGACAATTAGAGAAAATCAAATGGATATAAATTAGAAAGGAAGAATTCAAAATATCCCTATTCTCAGATGATATGATAGTATACATAAGTGACCCCAAAAATTCCACCATAAAACTCCTACAGCTGATAAACACCTTCAGCAACATGGCTGGGAACAAAATTAATTCAAAAAAATTAGTAGCCCTTCTTTACACAAAAGATAAATGGGCTGAGAAAGAAATTATAGAAAAAATAACCTGCACAATATCTGAAATAATATCAAGTACCTGAGGTTAATTCTAACCAAGAGAGTAAAAGGCCTGAATCATAAGAACTTCAAGTCCCTGAAGAAAGAAATTGAAGAAGTTATCAGAAGATAGAAAGATCTCCCATGTTTGTGGATAGGTAGGATCAACATAATAATAATGGCCATCCTACTGAAAGTAATAAATAGATTTAATGCAATTCCTATCATAATACGAACACAAGTATTTATAGACCTTGAAAGAATAATTCTCAACTTCATATAGATAAACAAACAAAAAACTATCCCAGAATGGCTAAAACCATACTGTACAATAAAAGAACATCTATAGGTATCACCATGCCTGACTTCAATCTGTATTACAGACCAATAGTAACAAAAACAGCATGGTACTGGAATAGAAATAGACCTGTTTATCAGTGGAATTGAATTAAAGTTCCAGAAATAAACCCACACACCTATGGTCACTTGATTTTTGACAAAGAAATGAAAACCCTACAATGCAAAAAGGAAAGCTTCAGAAAAGGGTGCAAGTCTAACTGGATATCAACATATAGAAGAATGTAAATACACCCATATTTATCACCATGTACAAAACTTTAGTGCAAGTGGATCAAAGACCTCAACATAAAATTGGACACTAAATCAATAGAAGAGAAAGTGAGGAAAGGCCTTGAACTCATTGGTTCAGGTGACATCTTCCTGAATAGAACACCAATTGCTTAGGCTCTAAAACCAATAATCAATAAGTGGGACCTTATAAAACTGAAAAGCTTCTGGAAGACAAAGGAGAATGTCATTAGAACAAAATAGCAGCCTACAGACTGGGAAAAGATCTTTACAAACCCCACATCTGACAAAGGGCTAATATCCAAAATATATAAAGAACTCAAGAAATTAAACACAAATAAACCAATAAACCAAATAATGCAAAAAAATTTGAGGACTGAGCTAAGCAGAGAATTCACAAAAGAGGAATATTTAATTGCCAAGAGACACTTGAAGAAATTTTCAACATCCTTAGTCATCAGGGAAATGGAACTCAAAACAACTCTGAGATTCCATCTCACACCCTTCAGAATGGGTAAGATCAAAACCTCAAGTTACAGCACATGCTGGAAAGGATGTGGAGAAAGAGCAACACTCCTCCATTGATGCTCAGTATATAAACTTGTACAATCACTTTGGAAATCAATCTGGAAATATTTCAGAAAACTGGGAATAGTTCTACCTCAAGACCCAGCCTACTAGTAGCTCCTGGTGAATCCAAAAAATTCTTCACCAAACCACAAGGACATCAGCTCAACTATGTTCTTAGCAGCTTTATTCATAACAGCTAGGAACTGGAAACAACCCAGATGCCCTTCAAATGAAGCATGGATTAAAAAACAAAACAAAACAAACAAACAAACATAAAACCAAACAAACAGAAAAAAAAGTGGTACATTTACACAATGGAATACTATTCAGCTATCAGAAACAAGCAAATCATGCAATTTCCAACCTAATGGATTGAACTAGAAAAGCTGACCCTGAGTAAGATAACCCAGACACAGAAAGTTACAAAAAGCAGGTGCTCACTTATAACTGGATTTTAGTCAAATAGTACAGTATAACTATCCAACAACCCACAGACCTAAAGAAATATGAACCTAGCATATCTCTCCTAAGAGAAATTCTACCCACCAGTGGATCAAAATGGATGTTGAGACACACAGTGAAACATTAGATGGAGCCCTGGGAGTCCTGTATAAGAGAAGGAGGAGGAATAGAGAGGCTTGGAGAGGAAAAGAACAACACATGAAGATCAACAGAACCAACCAAACTAGGCCCCTAGAAGTTTACAGAGACTAGAACATTAACCAAAAGAAGAAGGAAGATGAGAAGAAGAAGAAAAAAGCATATTTAGACTAGACCTAGACCCCCCTATACATACATAGATGATAGGGAACTTGATCTTCATACAGATTGCTTAGCAAGTGGAGGCAAGGTGGTCTCTGTCATGGGACTCTGTTGCCTGTTAGTGGGACAACTGACCCTAGCTAGGGTGTCATGTCAGGCCCCAGAGCAAGAGGAAGTTCTTAGGCTTATATGACTGATTAACTGAAGGAGTTTGATATGTGGGGGCACCCCTTACCTGAAGAGAAAAATAAGTTAGAGAGGAGAAAGCAGGTGGGAAGTGGGACTGGGCAGGGAGGAGGGAAGGAGTTACAATCAAGATGTAACTTGAATAAATATATGATAAATGTTGAAAAAATATATTTGTCTCATTTTTATTAATTATTGTCATCTTTGTAACCACCTTTGATGAATAACAATAAAAATTTCAGTGTGTGTAAGTAATTTTCTTGCTAAGGAAGAACATACAAGTGATAATACTTTCTATTTGATGTAAATCGATTTCTATATTTGCTGCTGTTTTCTAAACTTATCATAGATAAGGCACATGGGCTGAGCCAAAGTATACAGATTTTGAAATGAAAATAATGAGTTATTATATGTAGCTTAATAATTACACACAGACTAACATGTGGTGTTCAGTAGATAAATAAGTGTATAAGAGACACAAGTAGATACAAATCACTTTCTAGCTCTTGGTAGTTCTTTGACTTTAATTAATATCTTTGAGTTAATTTTTTCATCATTTTTAAGCATGAACAAGAAAGGCTGGCTCACAAAAATTTCAATAGATTATATGAGTAAACATATAATATGGCTGATATACATTGTTCATTCAATAATAATATTTCACTCTTCTACATGTAAAATAACTTACAGCATACTAATAAGATATCACTATCATTACATAGCACTTTTCATGTTATAAAAAACTGATACATGTATTGAATACACGTATAAAATTATCAACATGATCAAGCTGAATATGGATAAAGAAGAGTTTGTTGTATTTGGTTGAGTCTCACTATTACTGTGCTTTACAAATTCACATCAGTTTCTCCGATGTGACTTTTTGGAATTTTTCTCACAGTTAAAAAATATATCAAAAGCTGGGTTTTGTGACTTGAATGATTCTAGCATCTATTTAATGCGCTATAACCTCTGCTATAAAAGGCTATGCAAAATGACTTCAAACTTTTTAATGAATTATGTGTAAACAAATTTATATTATCTTCTATAAGTGTTATACTAATGTAGTAAACTTGTATTTAGTCAGGACTGTAATCATTTACTTGTAGAATATTGTATTTAAATTTTATATTTACTGTAAATTAACTCATTAGAAAGGTAGTCATGGGCAAAACTGACTGATAGGGCAAATCACAATTCTGTCTTCAGGAGAAACAATGCATCTTTGAATGGTCATTATTAAAATATAGATTTGATGTTTTTTTTTTGAGTGTAACAATTTCTTTTTAATTTTTTCTTTTGTCATTAATTACATTTAA
Organism: Lophiomys imhausi; assembly: GCA_907164525.1. NCBI lineage: Eukaryota > Metazoa > Chordata > Mammalia > Rodentia > Muridae > Lophiomys > Lophiomys imhausi. The sequence goes on along the minus strand of CAJQZJ010012348.1, from coordinate 1,408,879 downwards.
GAAATCTCTATTAAAGCAAATCGGTTTTTACATGAGAGAGTCGTCTTTGTTTTTCTTTAACTTGAAGCCCCATGCTCTCCTTGACTTAAATCAGGGAGCTGGTCTGGGACTGCACTGACCACCCCTGGGCTGTTTCATCCCCACCCCACCCAACCCCAACCATTGCTAGACTGTCCCATTTTCCCGGACAGGGAGGTAGTTCTTAGAAATCTAACTTTTTAGTTCCGTTATCTAGCAAAGGTATTTAATCATCACCAATGTAACCAACTGAACAACAACGGTAAACAAACACGTACAATAATATGAGTGAATCTGAGATGAAATGTTAAGTTGGGACAGTCTTCCTCTCTCCAACCAGAACCGTGTGAAGAGCGGTTTGTTTGAATGTAAGCTCAGGTAGATTTGATGTTTTAAAATACCTAGTGTTTTATTTACTCATATATACTAATGAAAACTCATAGTATCTCAAAATTTGTATATCTTAGTAATTTGGTAAAATTTTGATGTAGCTTCTTATTAATTGTGTTTATTTTTTACATAATAATATTATTTATTTCCAAGTATAAATAATAATAATATAAATGTGATATAATTTTTCTGATAATGTCTGATTCTTATTGTGTGACACTTCCTTTTTTAAGTTTGAATTTTATTTGATCTTTCTCTTTAACTTTCTTATTCTGAAATGCTTAAATGATATTGCTTTGTATGTAATTATTTTCATGTTTTCAAGAGACTTCATACATTTATTCTATCTAAGAATAGATTTCATTTATGAGCATTATGTAGAATCATTTGTCCAGTAGTTTGTATGTATCATTGCTTGTATGCCTTCTTTTTAACTCCTGTTACTTAGCTATTGCCACTTATGGAACAGTTTTCTCGAGTTTTCTTCTTATTTACCCATTATTTTAGAGAGTGAGTCTGAAGAAGCCCAAGCATGCCTCAAACTTGTCATTTTGCGTAGTATGACCTTATCATTCCATCTCAAATTCCCAAGTGGTGCTAAAAGCTAACAACTATATATAAGTGAATAAATACCATATTTGTATTTTTGGCCATGGGTTACCTTACTCAGAATTTTTTTCCTAACTTCATCCATTTACCTGAAGATTTTATGATTTCATTTTTAAACAGCCGAATAATATTTCATTGTGTAAATGAACAGAGAAAAATGTTGACAAAAAACTAGGCTATTTCCTGTTTCTTGCTATTATGAAGAGAGTAGTGTCCTAGTTACTTTTCTATTGCTTTGAAGAAAGACTTGAACAAAGCAACTCTTACAATGGAATCATTTAATTGGAGGCTTACAGGTACTTCTTGTGAGAGGTGATGGTTGAGACAAAGGTATAGGGTGGGGAAGAAGGTTGCAAGAGAAGATCTTATTTCCAAGGAATGAGGGAAGAGATTAAGGAGATAATTCAGCTGGTGGTATGCTACCAAGTCTTGAGGATAATACTAGAAGGGGTAGAATTGGAAGACAGAGAGCATGGAGGTAGTTTACCTGATTTCCTGTCTGGAGTGGCCAACAGAAATCCAAGAAATCCTCCTGTGGAAGTTAGTGACTGAGACAAAAGTATAGGGTACTACAGAAAGGCTGTAGGACAAGATCTTCATAATTAGTTGGATTCAGACACTGAGGAAGGGTGCAGCAGGTGATCTGCTACAGAGCAGGGGACAAACCTGGGAGTTGGAATTGAAGGAAAGATGGGAGAGTAAAGGTCGCCTACCTGATTTCCTAGTCATTATGTCTGACAAGTTTCTAGGAAGGTTTTTCTTTTTAACTTTTATTTATTTATTCAAGTTACATCTCAATCATAGTCCCCTCCTTCTTCCCCCCTCAAGTCTCACCCTCCTACCCTCTTCCCCCTCACCCTCCTATCTGTTTTTTTTCTTTTAATTTAAGGTATATCTTTTCCCCCCAACACCTCCCTTTTTTAGTCCAATATAGGCTTTTTTTCTTATAACAGTAAACGCAATACAAAACAATAAGAACAATTAAGCCACAATTATGAAAATTATAAGGTACCACATATATTCCCAATGTCCAGTTAACATATATTTGAAAAATGATATTAATATTCTATTTTCCATCTATCTCAATGTGTTTAAAATTCTATACCTAACTCAGTTTCAATCCTGACTTATATTACCGATTAAATCATTTTCTTAGAACTAGAATATTCTTTTAATTCCTAAAAAACTTAAAATTTAACTGTGAAAGTATAACTGTATAGTCTTCACCACATCAGAGACCCGAGAAGGATAAATGTATCTGAATATCTAGGAAGTTTTTAAGTGAGTACTTAGATTACACATCTTGTCCACTGTTGAGCAAGAAGTGATTAATACAGAGGATTTTCACCAGAGAAATTTCATTTCTCAGACTTAACCAGACCATATAATGATTAAATTGTCTAAACTACTTATCATAAAAATTTGGAAGATTTCAGATAATTGGACTAGAGAATTTCTAGGTTGCTGTGAGCAGAGTTATTATGTGGCTTTAGGAGGAGGTCAGAAAGCTGTAATCCTGATACAAATATGTCAATAAAGGTGGTACTCCTTGAATTCATGTAAGATGAGGATGCTGAAGAATGAGAGAAGACATTTGAGAAAAAAATTGTGTATACACAGAATACTGTAACATCAAAGAAGGCTGAATTCAAAAGTAACAGACTACTTAGTATTTCAGAGGAAATTTTATAACAGTAGAAGACTCAGGTTCTCATATAGATTTTACTAGCAACAAGTAGCTAGGTGTACTGGAAAAAAAGAAAGTGAAGAGTAGAATACAAAGCTTTGAAAAACATGCAGTTTGTCGAAAAATAAAGAAAACTACATTTAAGGGTGTGTTTAAGAATAAAATGAGCATAAAATAGATTTACACCATTAAAAATATATTAACTATGACTCTGAGATTCCATCTCACACCTGTCAGAATGGCTAAGATCAAAAGCTCATATGACAGCACATGCTGGTGAGGGTGTGGAGAAAGGGGAACTCTCCTCCATTGCTGGTGGGAGTGCAGACTTGTGAAACCACTATGGAGGTCAGTCTGGGAATATCTTAGAAAACTTGGAACAGCTCTGCCTTGGGACCCAGCCATACCATTTCTGGGTATGCATCCAAATGATTCCTCACCAAATCACAAGGAAGTTTCCTCATCTGTGTTCATAGCAGCCTTATTTGTAAAAGCTAGAAACTGGAAACAACCCAGATGTCCCTCAACTGAGGATGGATTGAAAAACCTACACAATGGAATATTACTCAGCTATCAGAAACAATGAAATTATGCAATTTGCAGCCAAATGGATGGAACTAGAGATGCTCATCCTAAGTGAACTAACCCAGACTCAGAAGGATCCACATGGCATCTATTCACTTATAGTCAGATTTTAGCCATATAGTACAGGATAACTATACTACAACCAATGCACCAAAGGGAACATGAACATAGAATTTTTTTCCTGTGAGTGAGACACTTTGCCCTGCTGGTGCTGCCTTGTAGGCCCCCAGTGTATGAAGAGGCTCTTGGCCCTCATATGACTGCTGAACTAGGGTAGGGACTGTTATGTAGGGACATTACACTCCAGAGGAGTGGGATGGAAGGGATAGGGGGTAGAGGGTGGGAGGGCAGGACTGGGAGGGGTGGAAGAAGGACACAGCGATGGAGATGTAACCTGAATTAATAAATAAATATAAAAAAAAAAGAATATTTGTGAATGACAAAAAAGACAATAGGAATATGCATGGGAATCTCCAAGTTAAACAGAAAATACTCACACCAGGTTCAAGCTTATGAGAGTAAACACATTTAAAAGATTTTCCTTCAAATAAGGGGGCCTCCATAGTATCTTGTTTGCACAGACCAACTAGGAAATGTCTTACCCAGAGTTAACTTCACAATGCTAAGCTACTGGATCCCAGCCAAGGCATCCATGATTGAAGGGAACTAGAGGTACAACTCAATTTTAGTCATAGACTTGTGCATCTTTGACAATTCATGTTTTGCAGCCAATTACAACATAGGGTAGGATTAACGGAGTCATCTATGATTTTACAGTAAGATCTTAAAGGCCAGAAAATATGTACAAACATTAGAATCCATGACATCAAGACCTGAGGGCAATAACTGAAACTTTGAGGATGAAGTCTGATCTATAATGATCAGACTTGTGAGTGTGAGCATTCTGGGAATGTACACCAGTCTTGGCAAAATGTGAAATTTCTACTGATCAAAAGTATAGTCAACAAATGAAGGAAGCCTCCATCCAGTAGAGAAGATATATAGACTGGAAACAGCAAGAATACAGATTCAGGGAACTCATGTTACAATAATACATGCCCTGGATGCTGCTGGGCACCTGGGTACAAGCATTAGTGTTTGTTCAGCTGGATTTTGGCCTTGCTTTTCTCTGTTACTTCCTTTAAAAAGAGGAATAATGCCTATTTTTTTTTATTTAAAAACATTTTTTTTATTCATTGCGGGTGAAAAGTATGGACTTTAGCGCCACAGCATGAGTGGAAGGTCACAAGGTGACTTGTGGGAATGACTCTCTCTATCATATGGGTCTCCAGTCTCAAGCATAGGTCACCAGTTTTGGCAGAAAGTGACATGATTCATTGAGCCATCTTATCTTTCCTAACTCATTGCATATTATGTCAAACTAAAATAAGTATTTCTGCAAGAAGGAAAATGGTGAAAAGTAACTATAAAGCACACACACACACGCACACATGCCCACATACCAGAAAGATATCTTATGTTCACAAATTAAAATACTAGATATTTTTTAAGTGGTCATATTTCATACTATCATATTCCCAGTCAATACAATCTCTGCCAAAATGTCAATGATATTCTTCACAAAACTCAAAAATAACACTAAAGTTTGTATGGATCCATAAACAACATCCACAACAAAAATAATAAGATTAAAAAATAAGGCAACCTTGAGCAAAAAGAAGACAACACAAGAAATTCCACTACATCACTTCAAAATATACTACAAAGCTATAGTCATTAAAGGATCAAGTTATGAGCACAAAAATAGATATTTACTACAATGAATCAATGCGCATGAAATCTGTGACAGTACAGCCATCTGATGCTTGACACGGGTGCCAATAACACACATTATATGAAGAACAACATTTTGGGGAAATAGTGCTTGAAAATTTGTTACCAGGAAGAGCAATTAACTAAAACACTATCTCTCAGCAATACCAAAAATCAACTCATGATAAAGTTCTAAGTATAAGTTGTGACATCACCAGAAGACACACAATGAATACTTTAAGATATTAGAATGGGAAGGGATTACTTTGGACAAGATCTTTGATCACAGGAAACAAAGAAAAAATAGAAAAATGTGATTAAATAGAACTAAAAGGCTTTCATAGAACAATATACAACCTTCAGAGTAAAAAGAAAATCTAGGAAACTAAAGAAAATGTTTCAAAGTATATATCTAATAGAGTTATAATTTAGGACACATGAGGAACTTTGCATACTAAAGAGCAGCAAACACGTTTAATAATTCTATTTACAGACTGGCAGAGATATTAATAGACATTACTAAAATAAAAGAAACAACTTTCAAGAGATAAAATACTCAAAGTCACACTGGTAGTCATCACAGAGACACAAGTAAAAATGAGATGCCAACTCATATCAGCAATTGAGGGTGTTCTCAAAACAGCTAAAGATACATGTCCATGAGAAAAATCATTCTTTTCACAATATTGAGTCCAGAATAATTTTAGTTTAAAAAATAGTTTTCCAATTATGTAGAACAACTTCATATTCCCCCCCAAAATTAACAGATCTACTGTATGACCCAACAGTCCCACAAACAGATGAACAGATGAACTGTCTAAAGAAAACAATATGATTGTGAAAAAGACACTCATACCTCCATGCTTATTGCAATGATGTTTTTATTATTTATTCATGTATTCACTTATTTATTCATTTGTTCATTTTAAATACTGATCACAGCCTATTCCCTCTTCTACATCTGTTCCCACCCTCCCACCTTCCTCCCCCTTCCCTTCCTCCCCTTCTCCTCAGGAAAGGGGAGCTCCTACATCAATCCACCCTTGCTCTTCAAGTTTCATCAGGGTTGACTCAATGCCTCTGCATTTGTGGGCACTATATTCATGTTCATATAGACACACACATGCTTTAAAATGAAAAATAAACGTTTAAATAGAAAGTTTTTTATATATGTATAATTTTTTTAATAATTTTTCATTTCTTCAAGTTACATCTCAATCACAATCCCCTCCCTACTCCCCCCTCCTTATTCCACTTCTCTAATCAGTCTCTTCTCATGTTAATAATTAATAATAATAAATAAATATATTTTAGGTTTTATTTTCATACTTCCTGCCTATTCTCTATCATTTTTCTTGTTTCAATTTGCTCATTCTGGTTTCTGTTATAACTTAGATACTTCCTGTGAGTGTTTGTTGGTCCCTAATAATCTGTTCCCATTAATAAGAACACTGAAATTCTGACTGGAAGTTCTTTATTCATGGATAAAGCTTGGTGATTATTGATTTCACTGTAAGATGTTATTGTGTTTGTCATTTTGTTAGACACATTCTGATGTCAGAAACATTTATTTAATTGGTTTGTTTAGTGTGAAACATGGCATGTTCCTGATGATGCCTACTGTTTCCTAGCAGGTGAACTGTTTTATTTCTCCTGAGACTATGCTTCTAGCCTACAGTGCACATTTCAGAGGTAAACAGGAAGATCTGCATCCTATTTTTTTCATTAATGTATTTATTTGTTCATTTTACATTCCAATCGCAACCGCACTACTTCCGCTCCTCCCAGTCTAATTCCCTTGTGCTTTTAAGTTGATGTTCATCATCTTCTTCAGAGTTGCTTGACAATAAAATTGGCTGAAAACTTGCTGCATTGGGATGTAAGTCAGATACTTTCCTTTCCCTGTTGAAAGTTTAAGATTTTCTCATATATTTATTTTACAAAATTGCATATTAGATTTTCTGCATTAGAACATTTTATTTATCTCCTTTAAAATCTTTAAAATGTTGTTGCTCTTTTCTTCCTGTGCTCTAGTAGGTTTTTAAAAATGTATACCTTTGCTGTTATTGTAGCAGTGGGTAAGGAAAAACTGGAACTAAATTTCAAAGTTTTGCTTTACCGCATTTAACTGTGGTCACTGTAACTAATCACTGGACTTATGAAATGTTATGATCAACCATCAAAAAGGAACAGTCTTTGTATTACTTTGTTGTTACTGCTGCTTTTGTTCGCAAACTTCAATAGGGAAATTCATGGGGTTTTGATATGAGAAAACAGCACATCAGTCCATACCAGTAGTTGTCAGATTGTCTGATACAGTCCTATTTTTCAAGATTATTGAACTGATAGTCAACACATGGTTAATAAGCACCCTATGAACATGTTTATTTCTTATAAGCCTGGACTATTATAAAACTAATCACCTATAAATTAAACTGATCCTTCTTAGTTTCATTAATAGAAATTAGCTGCCCAAAGCATCCCTAATTAATGAATGATTTTTGCTTTATAAAACCAGAATAGCCATATCCAGCCAGTAATATTCCACCTTCTTATGGGAGGTAAGAGACATGTTATTTCAGTAGAAAAATTGTTTGAGAAATGGTTTCTAGTTCCATGAAATACTTGATCTCTCTAAATGCCTCCTTGAGCCCCTTCATTTTTTGAAATGAATATGTAGAGACTATGCTTTATAAAACATTATATCTTATTATAGTATGTGGAAAGATCCACATTTAAACATAAGCAAAAGAAAAGTAAGGAAAGAAGAGAGGTCAGGTGGGCAGGCTGTGGGAGAAAGGACAGGAGGACAAGGGGGGCAAGGATGGGAGGAGGGAATAAAGAAGGAGAAATGGAAGCAGGAGAGAAAGGAAGAAGGGAGGGAGAGTTTATGTTGGCTGGTTTCCAAGATCATGCTGTGTGAGTTTTACTATTTTATGGCTTATTTCCTCCTGATCCATGCGGTACACATCTATCTTGAATTCCAGCATCTTAAGTAGTTTCACAAATCTATCAAAGTTTACAGGAAGTTACAAAGGTAATGTTTCCAAGAAGATTTAAAATTACTGGTAGTAAAACAATGACCACAACCTAGACCAGCCCCTCTGGAGAAGCCTGAGGTTTGCTTTTCCTGAAATATCAATTTTATATGGCTTTGAGGCAACTTCTTGAGTTACCCAGTGAATTAACGACAGAAATTTTACCAACTCTTGTGCCTCATGATCTGTGGCATTCTCACTCACAGAGATTCATGTCTTCTGTAGAGGTGTACTTATGGTTTGTTTGTTTGTTTACTTGTAGGCATATAACATGTAACACGTCCACAACATATAAAACAGTTGTGACCTATTTTCAATCCCTTTCCCTAAATATTATTTTTCTGAAACAATCTTGTGTGCAAAGTCACAAATGAGAATATTTGTTTCAAAACATGAGAGGCAAGACTCACCAGAGTGAGCAATACAAACATTGAACAAACATTCCCCCTATTAATTCTAAAGTAGAACATTTCAGACAGACGCTGTAAGTAGAATGCAGTTGTATTAGATGCTGATATTCAGGTTTGTTCTTCATTCTGCAATTATTTTTTATAATTTATTTTTCATTTCTTCAAGTTACATCTTAATCTCAATCCCCTCCCTACTCCCCCCTCCAGTCCCACCCTTCCACCCTCTTTCCTCTCAACCCCCCCATCCTCTACCTTTTTTTTTTTTTAGTTTAAGGTATATCTTTTTCCCCCAAAAAACTCCCCCCTTTCAGTCCAACAAATGGTTGTTTCTCTTATAACAATAAATACAAGGCAAAACAACAGAAATAAATAGGCCACAATTATAAGAGTTATATGGCTTAGCATATATTCCCAATGTCCAGTCCATATGTATTTGGCACCTGACTTTAATGTTCTATTATCTAACCATCTCCATGAGTTTAAAGTTCTAAATCTACCTCAGCTTTCACACTAACTTGCCTCACAATTTTAAAAACATCTTCTTAGAGTAGATGAAGATAGTCAAAGAATGGCAATTATTTCATCACCAGATTATGGAATGAAAGCCTTATAAACATGAAGTGCAAACTGAAATTCTTTGACTATCTGATGTGAGGAGGCAACTCAGCTGAGTAGATGCAGGAATCTTCTTCAAATGTTTTCAGATCACCAATTTCCTTATCTGGAGGAAAGTAATAAGGATTTGAAACCTGGGCTCCCATTACTTCAGTGAACACAATGAAAGGAAGCTGCTTTGGTTACTCAGGTCTCAATTTGCAAAAACACATGGTGACTTTATATATGTGTTGTGTTTGTTTGTGTGTGTGTATTGTACATAAGTAGGAATATATTAGATATCATTACATTTATTATATACACATAATATTACATATATGTATATGCATGTACATATATGTAATATTATATATGTGCATATATACACATACATATATGTGCATGTAAGTGAATGCATATATATATATATATATATATATATATATATATATATATATATATA
>CAJQZJ010012348.1:1197389-1399302 GCA_907164525.1 Lophiomys imhausi | reverse complement strand
ATATATATATATATATATATATATATATATATATATATATATATATAGTCCTGCCACTAGAGTCCACTGAGTCCTCAGGGTAAAACTATGCCTTTAAAATCCAAGAAAATGGAACAGAATCACACAGATTCTATTAGCAGTGTGTTGCTAGGGCAACTATGTATCTGTTAACTTGCAAGGACTTCCATGTAGAATATATAAGAAAGGGTAAAAACCTCCACTGTAACTATCATCAAAACTTTGGAGTGTATTCTTAATGTTGGCCTTTCCCAATTATTCACACTTATAAAACCATTTAACAGTATTGATCAGGGAGAAGCTTTCACTCTGGGGTTTTTGTTAAGCAAGCTACACTAGCTGTGTTGTTACAGATGAACAGATGGTACAGAGCGCATCTGATTTCTTCTGAAGTTTCTGACTGTACAAAGAGCAGTTTTATTTGTTTGAGTGTTATAAAGGTCCTTATTTTGAGTGCAAAAAGAATAGAAATCACAATGAAGCTATGGAGGCCCTTCAGTGCTCCCCTAGACATTGATTATTCCATTGGAATTGATCTGTTTCTCTTTAGAAGACATGATTTTCTCATTTATTTTGTTCTCAGTTTGCATTCTCTTCCCTTCTTTCTCCTGTGCTCTTTGGAAGCTGGTTTTGTTTCTGTGGAACACTGGTAAGTCATGTTCAAGTTTGTATATTTAGGCTGCATTTCTCACATGCCTTAACACAAATAAGTCATAAAACTGGTCTACCTGATGAGTCCATGTAGACCATGATAAAGTTTAAAGGACAAGATTACATAGTGGACATGTAGTTATGACTTGTCAGGCAATTTAAAATTTTACACTGATACAATGTGCAAGAAACATGAAAATATGTATTTTTCAGTGTAAGGAATAAAACTTTACATAAACTGAAGTCTTTCTTTGCCTATACAGCAATTCTGTGAACATTTCCAGTTGCTGGATTAGCAAAATTGTCTAGTAAGTCATTACCTCTAAACATGATCATCATACTTTTACTGTATTCCTGTCAGTTTGCATACTGCATCTGTATGTATGAGCCAACACCCTTATGTCTTTATTTGAAGGAAAATGTATATAAAACTGTATTTATTCTTACCTAACAGAAGGTGACTACAATCTCCCTGTGAACACATTCAAATACATCTATATCTGTTTATCTATCTTTCTAATTCTTTGAAGTTGATCTTTACAATATGATGTCATGTAAGAAAATCTTAAACTACTCTGTATAATCTCATGTATAAAGATATGCTAGAGGACCAGGGAGTGTGGAAGGCAAATACCATGTAGGATACTAAGAGGAGCTTTTTAAAGGTGCCAAAAATTCAGTGAAATAGAATGTGGAAAGGTGAAAACATAAAACAAAAAACTAGGAATTGAACTCAACCTCTGGAAGAGCAGCCGGTGCTCTTAATCTCTGAGCCATCTCTCCACCCCTGAAACAAAAAAACTAAGGTGATCCTTCAGTCCCAGGAAGAATTCTCTTGCTCATCTCTCTCAGCAGCAGCCAACTAGACCAGGCTCATAGAATGCTTGTCATTTCTGAGAAACATCACATCTTCTCTCTGCAAATAAGAAAGCAGAATTATAGCCCTATTTATAAAATACAAGAGCAATTCTCATCAGATTGGTACTGTAAGAAGAAAAATTTAATATTCCTAATGTTTATAGAGAGATTCATCTCAGAGATGTGACTCTCATATACATTGTCCCCTGGTATAAACTAATATTCATAGGAATCCTCCTCATGTTCAGCACTTTTTAGAATTGTAATAAATTATCCAGTTCGATCTAAGAAATAATAACATTTATCTGAAAATTCCAATAATCCTGTAATCCAATCTGTCCCCACGATTGATTAATTACTTTTCCTTTTCATTGTTTTTTGTCAAATTCTTTTTTTGGGGGGTCCTAATAATATTTTTTATATATTGTCTCTTGTTTCAAAGTGGTTATAGAAGGTTCCTTGGGGCTCATAATTTCCTGCTATCGTTCAGCTTAGTTATTTAATTTTTAAGATATTACTCTTCTGAAATATTATGCTAACTCATTGCAGTTGGGTTTAAGTGCACAGAGGAAACATCAAACCCAGTCATCAGTGAGCCCCTTAGATCATTGGTATCAATCTGGTATTCTTTTCTCATAAGAAAATTGAAGATGAAGCCATAGATGCTTAGGCTTTAGGACTTGCAGTTGCATGATTTCAAAAGCTTTTGAATAGACATAGTATCATATTCAAATGCCAATAGATACTGTATATTTGCAAAATAAGTCATTTTAACCACAACTGATTAAATCATTTCTTATCCCTACCTTAATATGTTTTTCTTTTTTATTTCTTTTTAGATACAGACTAAATTACATAAGCCTTGGGCATTTCAATCATGTGGCTTTGGTTGATACTTCAATGGACCTACATTGTGGTTTGCAGTAGTCCTCATTATGCTATCACTAGACATTGCATCACCTCATAGTTCTCAGAAAATTACACCATTACCTGCTGTGGTAAGTTAGTTGGCCACATAACTGAAAAACACATGTTTCAACTAAAATCCCCAGTATTCTACTGTACAGATGACACAAATGACCTAATAATGATGGGGGTCACAGTTCAAAGAAGATTTAGAACATTACAATTTTACATAAATGCTTCCAAATCTTACCATCCATATCCATCCAATAACTCTTTGGGTATTGTCATTGTATTAGGTGCATTTTTAAGTATTGTCATAAAATTCTTAGTGCAAAAAAACTTAAGAAAGGAAGAATTTAGTTTGGCTCACTGTTTTAAGGTACAGTACAATTTTCATGGCAAGACATAGTGGTGGAGTATGATTCAAACACTGGTCATATCACATCTGCAGGCAAAAAGCAGAGGTGAATGTGGCTGTTCAGTTTTGTTTCCTTTTTTCCATTCTGAATGGGTTTAAAACCCATGAGATGGTGCATCTTACATTCAGAATGGATTTTCTTTTCTCAGTTAAATATCTTTGGAAACACATTTTTACTTATATCTTCTATCCAGTTAAAGTTGAAAATGAAAATTAACCATCACAATTGCTTATCCATCTGTCTTTATTCTCTCATTATTGTATTTGTGGGTCAGGGGTTTAAGGTACATGTGCCTTGACTCTTTGAGGGTTCAGATGATCATTGGTGTAAAAGTATGGAAGACAACTACTTATAGTTAACTCTGCCTTCTTGTACATGACCTCTGAGGATCCTTTCCAGGCTACTGGGCTTAACAACATGCACCCCTAACCATTAAATAATCTCACTGGCACTATTCTCTCATTCTCATACTCCAAATTACATATTCAGCAGGAAGGAAGGTACATGAAATGATACTTCATGTTTTGTGATTTGTTTTCATATTTTTATTCATCTTTTACTCATTGCTAACTTACATTTTCCTCCAGATCCAACTTCTAATGCACCAGATTTTAAATTTCAGTTGTTAATTTTTTCAAATATAACATTTATATTAATTCTTTGAATATTTCATATATATACAAATATGAGAATTGTATACTTACATGTGATGACTACACATTATTAACTGGAAGTGGAACATCAGTAAGCAATATAGTGAAAAAATGTAGGTTTTAAGCTTTATTGAATAATAAATTGTGCTGTTTTATTCTGAAAGAACACAGAGAAGTATAAAGTATTTTCATCATATTTACCCCATTTCTCTCTGTTTTTCCCAGATGCATTCTTCATTCCAACTTCCCCCTTAATTTACATTCTGGAAAAGGTTTGGCCCAAAAAGATTCTATTTGTTTCAATATCCCAGGGCATCTTTACAATGAGTTCTTATTTGTTGTTTTTGGAGTCTATCTTATTCATGGAAACACCTAATGAATACCTGTGTTTTATTCTATGTCTGATCATTTCAGAATTTGAAGTTCTGAAATGATGTTTAGTCAGATTTTCCTCCAAGGTAGCTTTTATTTTGCGTTAAAAATATTTGATTAGGAATTGATCTTTGGGTGATTTTAGAGTAGAGTGAAGTGCCCAATGTCTTCATGAGGAAAGAATGCTTTCAAGAATTAATTTTTCTTCCTCAAAGCACTAACAATGCATTTAAGTAGAGAATGAACAAACTGTATGCAGTGACCCTAGTTTAATGTCAGAGTAGCTGGTTAGCATTGGTATGATTATAAACCGACTCATAAATTATATCTGTGTGTGTGCATGTGTTACATGTGTGTATATATGTCAGTAATAATTAAGAATAAGGGACCATGAGTTTGAGAGGAGTTGTGGAAAACAGGAAAATTTGGAGGAGAAAAAGGCAAGTAAAATAATGTAAATATCTATTATTTTTAGAAAATAGAGAGGTTGGGAGAAAAGAAAATACAGGGATAAAAGGGGGATATAATAAAAAAATTAGGGAATAGGTAGATAACTCAGAAGCTACTCTTTAGATGATTGATGTTCAGATCCCAGCACCCAAAATTGTAGGTTACAACCATTTGTAATTCCAGTTAAAGGAGATGTAGCACCTTCTTCTGACCTATGTAAGCACCAGATACACATACAGTTTGTAAATAAACATGCAAACAAATCACTAGCAAAAATAGATAAATATTATTTTAAATGTCCAACAATGAAAAAATATATAAACCAAATTAAATACATTTATAAAATGAAAGTGCAAATAATTATTTTAAAGTTTTAAATGTATAAGGAAGACAGACTAGGAAGATATCCCAGGGGGTACTGTACTTGCTGTGCAAGCATGAAGACATGTGTTCTAATCCTTAACATCCACCTAATAATTAAGCAGAGCATAAATACCAATTATCTCCAGGTCTATGAGGTAGAATAGAAGATGATTACTTGGGCTTGATATCCTTCCAGTCTAACCAAAATAACAAGTTTCAGATTCAATGTGAGACTTTGTCCCCAAAATATGAGGTGGAATAAAATGAAGGACACTTGGTGTCTGCCCCATCTTCTTCATTCATATGCATGGGTGTTTACAACTGAACACATATGTGCATGCATATGCCTACCAAATGTACACATAAATAATTTAATTATTATGTTCATTAATACAAAACCCAAAACACAAGAAAGTAAAAACACGTAGAAGAGCAGTTCACATGGTCTGTGTTTCTTTTAGGTGGCTGGGATTTTCTAAATTACTGTTTTGTAGCTTACCTTCTCTGAGAGTGATTTATATACTTTGGTGGTTTGAATAAGAATGGCCCCCTTTGGCTCATATATTTGAATACTTGGTCCTCCAGTTGGTGGAACTGTTTGGGAAGGATTAGGAAGTGTGGCCCTGTTGGAGAAGGTGTGTCATGCAATTCCCAGTTAGTTCTCTGCCTTCTACTTGAAGATAAGAATGGAAGTTCTCTGCTGCTACCCTAGCACCATGCTTGCCTAAATCTTTCCATATTTTCTTCCATGATGGCTATGGTTTCTAAGCCTTTAGAAACAGGTGCCTCTAAATTAAAGCTTTCTTTTATAACTTGTCTTTGTCATAGTGTTTTGTTATAGAAATGGAAAACTAACTAGGGCAATACTCATGGGTGAGGAGAGCCTTACTGAAGTTGGTCTTCAGTAAGCTATTTTGAGTTGCTTACTTTATTTATAAGCTCCTCTAAAGGATGAAGTGTCTTCACCTCCTTGTAAACATCCTATCCTAAAACATTTGGTTGTTTCACTTTTCTTTTACATCCTAGGTCTTACAAAGTTGTCCTCCAGGATGGAAGATTTTAATCTTGGAGTAAACTGCCACACAACACCCAGCAAGAGGTATGCAATTGTGATGATCCCATAAATCTGTGCACTCTCAGAACTCTGTGACTTTACAGTAGTCACACCAGACAGAAGGCCCAGCATTTGATTTATATGCTGAAATCAGTCTCAGCCCTGTCCAACTCTAAAGTTATTCCCAGCTGATGAGAAATGGCTCAGGCCACCAAGAGCAGGGCTTTCTTTTCCTCTAAACTTCCCAACATGAGCCTAATGTAAATGCAATTTTCAGCCTCCAAGATTGTCAGCAGTTAAAGAGAATGGAATCACATGATATGAGGTGGCAATATGTGGGGAAGCACTAAGGATTTTGAGCATATTGACTCCTCAGATTACAATGCGCTCAGTTTGCCTAGGAAAATATTCTTCCCATCCTTAGGAGAGTATGCCTCCTTACCTCCTACCACAATACCTACAAAATTATGTGCTGCATTTGTCTGAGGGAATTAATTCTCTCATCTTCAGAGTAGGCAATAACTTGTCCTAATGAAGATGTCAGATAATACAATATAGAAGTGTCTCCAGAACCCCTATCAAACAGACCTATCAATGTAATGTATTCTATGCAAAGCAGGCTAGTAGATGTGAAGTAGAAAGTGTGTTCTAACAGGAGGTACACTACACCACTAAGAACCTAGCAGTTTAAAAAATCCATTAAAGCAGAAGTCTGGGGATTATGTTTGGGAAAGTATTTTTAAGTGTATGTGATAATAGTAGAAGAAACATAAAAAAAGATCAGGCTGAGTTTATCTATGTGAACTATTAATGGTAAATTCTATGTTTAATATTGCAGCTTGCACAGTTAAAAAATGCAGCAAGAATTTGTTTGTTAGGCTGAAGTATTTGTGAAACAGTGGTCTACTGAGAAGGTTTATGAACTGCCTGATTATCCTTGGCATAGTGTTAATGAAGGGATTTTAAAGCTCAGGGGAATTGGATTGCTGGAGTGGACTCACTATTTAAAACCTAATCTTCCATAATTGAAGGGTTCAGAAAACATGCCCTTCACTAATACCATAAGACACAAAATTGTGAGAGGGGCACCAGAATATTTGAAGAGCTTTGCTGATGACCTTTGCCTAGTACCAGACATTAGTGTGAGAAATACAGCTGCACAGTTTCAAGAATAAAATGTAATGGGTGTAATTGGGCCAGAATATTCAGGGCCATCTAGAAGCACTAAATATTCAAAGGGAAATGGAGCTCAGCTATGGTAAAAGGCAGCACAGGCAAAGCAATGTCTATAATTTCCATAACTCCTATGTACTTCTGGGACTGGTTAATCATGGTTCTTCTTGAAATGAAATATATAAGGGGGCTGATTTTCTTTTATTTGATCTTCATTTGTTTAAAAAAAAACTACATAAAAAAGAAAGACTTCATTGTATTATAGTAACAGAATCACACCCATCAATCAGTTTCCAGACTTGAACAAATATTCAGATGCAGAATTCTTTAACTGAAGGGAAAGCTAGGTGCCCCTGAAAAAGAACTATATTAAAATATGAGAGAATTTTGCTGATAAACTTTCTCCCATCCTTCACCAAAGAGACATACATACAACCTCTAACTAAAGTAAGAGTACATTAGGAAGAAAGAAATATTCAGATATGGAGTTGCTTTTGGATACTAGCTCTGTGTTGACACTGATTTTGGGAGAACCCTCTAGACATTATGGTCATTCAGTTTAACAAAGGGTTAATGGAGTTCAGATAATAGAGATTTGACTAAAGTCCAACCAGCTTTGTGGGTTTTTTTTCCTCATTTTCAGAATATGTAGTTAGGATATACATAGAAGTTGTTAGATACCTACTGTAGTGGTTTGAGTGAAAAAGTGATCCTCATAGGCCTATAGGGAGTGGCACTATTAGGAGGTGTGGCCTTGTTGAGGTAGGTGTAGCTTGTTCAAGGAAGTGTATCAAGAGGGGCAGGCTGTGGGATTTCAAAAGACCAAGCCAGGCCTAGTAACTCATTCTCTCTTCCTGCTGACTGCCCATCTGTATGTAGAACTCCTAGCTATCTCTCCAACACCATGTCTATTTGTGTGCCACCATGCTTCCTGCCATAACAATAATGGACTACTCTGGATGGTAACCCAGCCCCAATTAAATGGTTTTCTTTATAAGTGTTGCCATGGGTTTGGTGTCTCCTCACAGCAACAGAAACCCTAAATAAGACACTCACACTGGTATGTAGATCTATATAGTGAGGGCCATCAAGGGAGAAATGTGCAAATTAAACTATTTCAGATCTATCAGGGAAAATAATAGAACAAACCACCACATGCCTGGAGGAACTGCCAAAATTTGAATCACTGTCAAGGATTTAAACAATGCAGGGATAGTAGTTCCCATCATATTTCCCTTTATTTTTCTTATTTGGCCAGTGGAGAAGATAAGTGGGACATGAGGAATAACAGTCAACAATCACAAATTAAAAAAAAAAAAGGACTGACTGCAATTATACCTGCTTTCCCAGACATGAGTTCCTTACTTAAGTAGATAAACCATATCTCCTGGTACATGGTATACAGTTATTGATCTTGGAAATGCTAGGGTTTTTTAGAACCTCTTTATAAGGACCACCAGAAACAGTTTGATTTTAGCTAGAAAGGCCAGCAGTAATATAGCTTTTTTTTTTTTTTTCAGTTCCACCTTGGTGGGGGAGGTCTATGAATTCTCCAGCACTGAGCACTGGGTCATACTTGTATTTCAAAGCAATCTTTCTTGTCTTACTCTTCCACAAGGCATCTCACTGCTTCACTATATTCATATTAAGCTGATAGGACAAAGTGAACAGGTTATAGCACTCACTCTGGACTTGTTGGTAAAGCACATGTGCAACAGCTTATTGGAAATTAATGCAAATAAAATTCAATAGTTTTTCACCAGAGTGAAATTTCAAAGAACCAGTGGTGTTGGACATATAGATACTCATTTTAAGGTGAATGATAAGCTATTATATTAGGTCACTTCTATCCCATGGAAAGACACAAAACATATAATTGACTTATTTAAATTTTGGAAAAAAAATAAAACAAATATTCCTCACCTGGGTATGTTACTCTAGCTTATCTACACAGAGACTTGCAAAACTGATAGTTTTGAGTGGAACCAGAAAGGAATAAGGCTCTTCAATGGATCCGGCTGCTTTGCATCCTGGTCTGCTACTTTGGGCATAGGTTCAACCAGACTAGGGATGTCCGTGATATATATGAATGCTCTTTGGAGTCTCTGCAAGTCCTCCATCAGTGAATTGTAATGCAGACCAATGGTATTTTAGAGAAAGACCTTACTGTCTTCTGCATTTATTTGTTCTCCCTTTCAGAGACAGTTCTTGGCATATTACTGGGCCTTAGAAAAAAGTTGAATATTTGAATGTGTGGCAACTGATATTATGTAATCTGATTTTCTCCTTGTGAGGGATTATGTGACCCATCGAGGCATAAAATTTCACAGTGGTGATCCATTTTCAAATGAAATTGTTACATATTTAATTTGACCTAAGCAAGTTTTTGTTTTATAAAAGAATTCATTTTGCCTACATAAGCTTATTGTAATATAGAAAATGCTTACAATTCTAAAATTAGAAATTAGGTTCTCTGAACTAAAAGACAGAATTATAGCTAATAAGAGTGATTAATTCATGGATATAACATACAGACCCAAGAGTACAAATGGTCCTTGGCAATTTTCAAGTGAAACTATTACTTGATGTATCTCTCCAATTTGTTATGGCTTGGAGATCAGACCCTAGTTTGTGAGAAAATACTCATCATCCCTCCCTCCACTAAGTTTGTCAATAGTTTTGAAAGTCCTCTTGCAAGGGACCAGATATTATCTCTTGTTTCTTTTTTTAATGTTTATTTATTACTTCTTACTATTAAACTCACCATAATTGTTTGGAATCTCTCGCGAAGTGATCTGTAGGATGTAGGAGAGAATAAATGACATTGCATCATGGCAGCAACAGAATAAAGTGAATGGGCATTAACAGATGTCAGGACATCAGGTTCTAGCAACATGCTTAAAAGAACATTTACTTTTATTATACAAGTAGTTGAGGCATAGAGGCAGGGTCTCTGAATTCTGGAACATCTTGACATTCTGAAGGCCACACAGACTTCTTTTATCTCTGAAGTCATCAAAATAGTTTTGGGAACTTGTTTTCCCTGTATGAAATTCATTGCCTCTCTGAATACCTACAATACTTTCTCTGTCTCTGATGAACAGTAACAGAGGCAGTCAAGCTATGGGTAATAAACAGAAGATACTGAGTTGGGCCAAACTATTCCTTTCTCAAAAGCTGTTCCTCATAGTGAGTATCTAGCCATTTTTTACTGATGTAGTTTGCCAGATGTATTAAATATTCTTTACTCATTTATTTGTAGGCTCAGGCTATTCTTGAGAACTGATGTCCTAACAGGGGAAAGAACATTACAGATATGGGTGCATGGTTGTTGGGGAAGAAGCATTCTTGGTTGAGAAAGAAGACAGTCAGTCCTTTGTGTTTTTCCTGATTTATAATACAGAAGTTGAGTTCTGCACTTGAAGAAGCTTTTATAAACTCTATGGTTTTCAATGAGAATTATGTACATTCTATAGGACAGAGGAGGCAAGGTGGCTTCAGTAAACTTTCCATCTCAGTGTAACAGCTTTCACTTTCTCAATTGCTCATCACTAAAGATGCTCATCAAATGGCTACAAGTGTATGTCATCCTAAACACTCTCTCAGCTCTTTCTCATTTGACCAAGAAGGGGAAATGGCATTGATTTATGAGTTATATTGGTCACATTTTTAAGTCATGAAACAGACTCAATCTTCCATCTTTTGTGGTCACACCCTGCCTTGGCTCTCTTTCACAGTGGCACAATGTTGGCTACATGTATAATGGAAGGGAAAAATGAAAAATGAATTAGAATTTATCTTAAGCAATAAGAAAATGCTGTAGACTCCCAGTAGTTTTAGCTGTACTATGTACCCTGTGCTCCATTTCTTCACCTACAACTCTGCTTTCCTGGAGACCTGCCAGAACAAGGAACACTAGGTAAGCCCCCTTCCCAAGCCCTTGCGTGCCAATTCCCCTGAAAGCACACCAAATAATAGTGAACTGAAACTTATACCCTGTGCTCCATTTCCTGCTGCACAACTCTTCCTGCTTTTCTGGAGACCTTCTGGCCCAGGGACAACCATGTAAGACCCTGCCCCATGGCCTTGCCTGTCATATTCCCATAAAACACACCCAACAGCCTTAAACTGTACCCCATCCACTGTACTCCATTTTCTAGGTCACAATTCTTCCTGCTTTCCCAAAGGCCCAACAGCATCAGGGATCCCAGGCCACATTGGTACTAGAGACCACAGAGCAAGGTAGCACCCAAAACTCAGAAGTCACATAGTTGGGGAGACATCAAAGACAGGACCTGAAGACTCCCTAGTCACCAAAATCTCAGGCTATTCAGGCCAGAAGACATACAGGAAACAGAAGCTGTGGGATAAAGCAGCCAAAAACAGCCCTTCAGAAAATATGAACTCAGAAATAAGCATCTGAATTTGCAATAACCACAGAAAACAGATGGCTAAAGATCAATTTAAGAACACAATCAACAAAAGCCTGGCAACATGGCACCACCAGAGCCTATCCTACTATAGCAAGCTGTGGCCATCCTAACACAGATGAATTACAAGAAAATAACCTGAAACCCAATCTTATGAAGATGATAGGGGCTTTTAAAGAATAACTAAATAAATCCCTTACAGACATAGAGGAAAATACAATCAAATACGTGGAAGAAATGAGTAAAACTGTTCAAGACCTGAAAATGGAAATAGAAACAAAACAAACAACAACAACAACAAAAAAAAAACAACCAATCAAACAAACAAAAAAAAATTGCAAACTGATGGAATCCTGGACATGGAAACCCTAGGTAACAGAAAAAGAACTACAGACATAAGCATCATCAACAGAATACAAGAGTTAGGTGAAAGAATCTCAGACATAGAAGATACAATAAAAGAATTTGATACAGTGGTCCAAGAGAAGGTTAAATCTAAAACCTTCCCAAGATAAAAAACACGGGAAACCTGGGACATTATGAAAATAGCAAACCTAAGAATAAAAGGAATAGAAGAAGAAGATTCCCAGATCCAAGGTCCAGAAAATATTTTCATCAAACTTACATACACTTGAAGAAGTACTAAGCATCCTTAATCATCAGAAAAATGCAACTCAAGATGACTCTGAGATTCCATCTCACACCTGTTAGAATGGATAAGATCAAAAACTCAAATGACAACACATGCTGGCAAGGTTGGAGAAAGGGGAAGACTCCTCCATTGCTGGTGGGAGTGCAGGCTTGTACAGCCACTATGGAAATCAGTCCGGCTCTGGCGGTATCTTAGAAAACTTGGAATAGCTCTACCTCAAGACCCAGCAATACCAGTTTTGGGTATACATCCAAATGATTCCTCACCAAACCACAAGTTTGTTTCCTCATCTATGTTCATAGCAGCCTTGTTTGTATTAGCTAGAAACTGGAAACAACCCAGATGTCCCTCAATTGAAGAATGGATTAAAAACTGTGGTACACCTACACAATGGAATACTACTCAGCTATCAGAAACAAGGAAATTATGCAATGTGCAGCCAAATAGATGAAACCAGAGAAGCTAATCCTGAGTGAGCTAACCCAGACTCAGAAGGATGTACATGACAGCTATTCACTTATAATTGTATTTTAAACATACAGTACAGCATAACTATGCTACCACCAATGCACAAAAGGGAACAGGAACATAGACTTTGTTACCTGTTAATGACACAATTTACCCTAGTGGTGCTGCCTTGTAGGCCCCCAGTATATGAGGAGGCTCTTGGCCCTCATCTGACTGCTGAACTGGGGTAGGGGAATGACATGTAGGGACACTCCATTCCGGAGGAGTGGGTTGGAAGGGATAAGGGGTAGAGAGTGAGCAGGTGGGACTGGGAGGGGTGGAAAGAGTGTACTGTGATGGAGATGTAACCTGAAGTAATAAGTAAACATAAAAATATATCCCAAGCATAAGGAGAGATATACCTATAGACATAAAATAAGCCTACAGAACACCAAAATAAATTGGACCAGAGAAGAAAATCCTCCTACCATATGTACAGAACAAAGAAAGAATGTTAAAAGCTGCAAGGAAAAATAGCTAAGTAACATATAAAGGCAGACCTATCAGAATTATACCTTTTTTTTTCTCATCAGAGACTCTAAAAGCCAGAAGGGCATGGTGAATTGCCTTGAAGTCTCATGAGACCACAGAATTAAGCCCAGATTACTGTACACAGAAAAACTTCCAATCACCAAAGAGGGCAAAAACAAGACATTTCATTATAAAACCAAACTTAAACAATATATATCCACAAATCCAGCCCTACAGATGATACTAGAAAGAAAACTCCAAATACCCCAACCCAAAGAGGTTAACTACACTGAAAAAAGCACAGGAAATAAATAATTCCATACCACTAAACTCAAAAGAAGAGAAACACACACACACATCAAAGATATTACTCTTGAGTAAATATCAGGAAAAAGATTTTCCAAACAAAAATACCCAAAAAGCAAGCTGGAATAGCCAATCTAATATCTAATAAAGTAGACTTTCAGCTAAAATTAATCAAAAGAGATGGGGAAAGATACTTGATGCTCATCAAAGGAGAAATTCACCAAGACGTTTTCTCAATCTTAATATCTATGTCCCTGTTACAAGTGTACTCATGTTCATAAAAGAAACATTACTAAAGCTTAAATTCCACTAAAATCAGGGACAAGACAAAGTTGTCCACTCTTTTCATAACTATTCAATATAGTACTTAAAATTTTAGCTAGAGCAATAAAATAACTAAAGGGGATACAAACTGGAAAGGAAGAAGTGAATATGCTTTTCTCTGAAGTTGATATGGTAGTATACACAGTGACATAAAATCATATACACCAAATCTGACAGAAGAGAAAGTGAGGAATGCTCTTGAATGCAAGGGGACAACTTCTTGAATGGGAACTTATGAAATTGAAAAAGCTTCTGTAAGGCAAGGGATACAATCAAAAGGAAAAAAACAAAAGGAGCCTACCTAATGAGGAAAGTTCTTCACCAGACCTACATCTGCCAGAGGGCTGATATCCAAAATATATAAAGAACAAACAAGATAACCCAGTTAAAAATGGAGTACAGATCTAAACAGAATTCTCAACAGAGGAATCTAATTACCAAACTCTAATCTCTAATATAAGAGATTATATGTTCAATATTTTTTGTCAGCAGATAAATACATATTAAAATTATTCTGAGATTCCATCTTAAATCCCTAAGAATGATTAAGGTCAAAAATTGAAGTAACAGCTCATGCTGGTGAGGGTGTGGAGCAAGGGGAACACTCTTCCATTGCTGGTGGAAGTACAAACTTATACAATCACTGTGGAAATCAATTTGGTGGTTTCTCAGAAAATTGAGGATATTTTCACCTCAACACTAAAGATGTTTCACCATACCACAAGGGAACTTGCTCAACTATACTCATATCAGCCTTATTTATAATAGCTAGAAACTAGAAACAATTTAGATATCCTTCAAACAAGAATGGATAAAGAAAATATGGTACATTTATACAATTGAATATTACTTAATCATTAAAAACAATGACATCATGAAATTTGCAGGCAAATGGATAGAATTAGAAAAGATCATCCTGAGTGAGGTATCCCAGACCCTAAAAGACAAACGCAGTATGTCTCACTTACAAGTGGATGTTAGCCATAAATTACCAGCTAACCATGCTACCTTAGGGACAGATGGAGGGAGGTAAATGGGTGAGGGAAGGGGTAGAGAAGAAAGCAGGAGGGATCAAGTAGTGAAAGAACAGAGGGAAAGATTATTGGGAGAGAGAATTGGAATCAGTGAGGGTGGCATCTTTGGGACAAGTTAGAATCCTAGGACAATGGAAATTCCCAGAAATTTATGAATGTGATCTCTAATAATGAGGAATATGTAACCTAAAATTGCCATTTTGTGAAACTTGAAAAGACTTCCACTGGAGGGATTGAGATACCAATCCAACTACAAAACCTTTGACCCAAAATTTGTCCTTCCTACAAGGTGTGGAATGGTAAAGATGGAACAGAAATTGAGGGAATGTCCAATCAATGACTGGCCCAGCATGAGACCTATGCCATGAAAGAGAACCCAGACATGACACAATTAGTTATATTTTCTATACTTACAGATAGGAGCCTAATGTAACTCATCTGAGAAGCTACACCCAACAACTGAAAAAAAGCAGATGCAGAGACCCACAGCCAAACATTAGGTGGAACTTGGGGAATCCTCTGGAAGAGAGGGAAGGATTGAAGGGGCCAAAGAGGTCAAAGAGAATACAAGAAGACCTCCAGAACTAATAACCTGGGACTATAGGACCCACAGAGTCTCAACCATCAAACAGAGAGCATGCATGGGATAGAATGAGGCCCCCTGCAAATATATAACAGTTTCACAGCTCAGTCTTCATGTGAGACTCCAAACAGCAGAAGCAGGGCCTGTCTCTGATTCTGTTGTTTGTCTTTGAAATCCTTTCCCCTAACTGGGCTGCCTTATTTAGTCATAATAGGAGACCACCTGTTTAGTCCTACTGCAACTTTGTATGCCAAGGCAGGTTCTTGTCTATGTGTGTCCTCCTCTTTTCTGAGAATAAAGGGAGGATGGGTGGATGTGTGTGTTGGGGGTGGGGGGAGGTGACAGGGAGGCACTGGAAGGAGAAGAAGGAATGGAAGCTGCTATTGGGATTTTAAGGAACAAATTAATTAATTAAAAATAATGCTACTGAATTTTTAACTGGTATTAAATTTTTAAAAAGAATAAAAATAAATATGATTCAAATTTTACAAAAAGAAAATGCTTTAGACAAAGAGTTGTTCTCCAGAATGGATTTATCCTTTATAAAAATCCCTAATAAAGATCCCAGTTTTTCATAGATTTTAGATAACTTTCAGTATTTTCTTCTTGCATATGTAGGTTTCTTTTGGAGCTGTTATCTAATTAGAAACCCTAGTGTGGATATATAAGTGACAGTCATAGTAAATATCTTCATGGTACTTAATACCTAGTGAGATTGTACAGTAACAGCTGTGATGATGTAGAAGGGTCTTCACCTCCTTAGGCAATAAATGTAAGTATGCATAAAATGATTTCTTCCCTACTTTGTCTTTCATATATAAAGGCAGAGAATTCAAAAGAACATAGAAAGTCTAGTATGGAAATACTGGGAACCATTAAGTTCCATGAGAGATTTTAGTTGAACAGTGTACCAATGGAACCTGAAGAAACAGAATTAATTAACAACCAAAGTATTAACTGCAAAGGGATTTATTTTTGAGAAAAACAGAATTATTTTTACAAGAGAAAGCTTCATAGAATAAATGGAACACAGAAACCCTCTTTTCCATATATTGAAATAGAAAATCATTGGATAAGAATTAGAAGAAACTGCATGACATTGTGCACAGATGCATCCTAATATATATGTACAACCTCTTCAGTCTATAGAGAGCTACTTATATTTACATGATATCAGGCCTGAAAATTTGGTATTGGAAGTCCAATATGGAGAGCTCTTCTCTGAAAAAGATAATTTCTTCCACTCTCTGCATTCCAGAGTTGCCTGTAGAATTTGGTCTAGGGTTGAGGAACCATGAGACCTCCTCCTTTCCTATTAGTATGTCTACTGGTGTTGTTCTTGTTCAGGTCTTGTTTATGCAGTCATGTTAATGATATTTCCTGGGTATACCTTCTTTGACATTTCTAGGGAATGAAATCTCACAGCAAAGAGTGGGAGGGCGGGACTGGGAAGCTGGGAAAGAGGACAATATGATGGAGATGTAACCTGAAGCAATAAATAAATAAATTTATTTTAAAAAATAAAAAAGGAAAAGATTTAAAAAATTTTCCTGTTTCTCTGGGTCATTGAATCATGCTGCCTCCTCTTCTGCCTTAATTCCCTGAATCTTAGGTTAGGAAATTGTTCTGTAGATGTATCAGTTGGCAATGGGTAACACACAGTCACTTGCTCTTTTCATTTTTGTTTGAGCAAATGGGTTCCTATTCACTTATATTCTGTGGAGTACTGTATTTTTTTTCTTCTAGCAGTTTCAGTGTTTTAGATATCATATTTAGTTCTTTGCTCAATTCGGGTTTAGTTTGTTTGTTTGCTTTTTGTTTGTTTTTGTATAATGCATGCACAAGGTGGATACAGATATACTTTCATCCTTCTATATGTGGACATCCAGTTTTCCCATCAACATTTGTTAAATATACTATCTTTTCTCCAACGCATGTTTTTTGGTATCTTTGTAGTCCTGAGTACTTGAGTTTGAGTATCTGATTCTACTCCATACATCTCCAAGTCATTTTTTGCACTATTAATATATTGTTTTATTGCTGTGGATCTTTAATATATGTTGAAATCTTGAATTATAATTACTCCACCATTGCTATTTTTTATCAGGAATGTTTTGGGAACTGTAGGTCTTTTGTCATGCTATACATATTTTAGAATAGTTGGGAGTGTTTTTGCTTAACTGTTTGTTTTTCTGTACATAAAAAAAGAGGGAATGCAATTGTGATTTCATTGAATATGTAAATGGATTTTGGTAGAATGGTCCTGTTCATAATATTAATTCTATAAATATATAAGCCTAGGATGACTTTCCGTTTTCTAGTGTCTTTATCTCTTCAGAGATTTGAAAATTTAATTGTACAAGTGTTTCACCACTTATGTTAGGACTATTGCTAGATATTTTATTTTCTTTGAGGCTCTTTGAATGAAAGTGTGTCCATGATCTCATTTTTCGTATGTTTGTTGATGGTGTGTATTATAAAAACTAATGAATTGTGCATAATGAGTTCTGTATCATACCACATTGCTAAATTATCATTTCAAAAAGTTTTTTGATAAATTTTCAGTATCTCTTCTGTGTAATATCAAATGGGGAAAGTTTGAGTTCTTTTTCTATCTGCATCCATTAACTTTCCTTCTCTTTCCTTAGTGTTATAGGTAATGATTTGAGCACAGTATTGAAAAGGAGTGAGGGTAGTGGATGACCCTTTCTTTTCCTGATTTCAGTGGGATTGATTCCAGTTTTTGTTCATTTAGGATGTTGTTGGCTGCAGGTTTCTCATAAATATATTATTGTTGATGTATGTTCCATCTAATACTACCTACTCTAGGAATTTTATTATTTAGACATTGAATTTGTTCATAACTTTTTTTCTATATCTATTTACATGAACATGTGATATTTGTCTTTAAGTCCATTTATGTAGTTTATATTGTTTATTGACTCCATATGTTGAACTATCCCTGTATCTCTAAGACAAAGTCAACTTGCTATGGCAAGTAATCTTTTTGATATATATCAATGTTCAATTTGTAAGTTTTTTACTGCACTATTTTGAAACTATGTGCATTGGGATTATTGGCTTGTAGCATTCTTTTTCTTCTGTTGTGTTTTTACTTTATTTTGGCATTGGTGTATGAGTGGTTTCTAGAAGAAGTTTGAAAGTGTTTTTTCTGTTTCTTTTCTTTTTTTGTTCTTTCTTTCTTTCTTCCTTCCATTCTTTCTTTTTTTATAGTTTAAGAAGGATTGACTGTAGATCTTTGAAAATCTTGTAGAATTCATGTGTGAATATGTCTGGGGTTATACCATTTTATTTGTAAGTGTTTTTATTAATATTTCCACCTCAAAATTTGTTATGTGTCTGTTTGGATTGTTGATCCTGTTTAGTTTAATTTTGTTGGCTTGGTTGAATATAGAAATATAGAAATACAGCTATTTCTTTTATGTTTTCCAAATTAATGATGTACAGAATTTTAAAGTATTACCATATAATATTCTGAATTTCTTTGGTATCTGTCATAATGTTTCCCTGTTCATTTTTATTTTTGGTAATTTGTACCCTCTCTTTATTTCTTTTGGTTAGTCAGATTGAGGATCTATTGGTCTTATTTATCTTCTAAAAGAACCAGCTCTTAGACCCATTGATTCTTTCTTCTTTCCTTCCTTCTTTTTTTTTCTTTGTTTCTTTGCTTGTTTTGTTGCATTTTTTTTTTTTGTGTGTGTATATTGAATTGATTCCAGATCTGGGTTTTATTATTTCTTGCCATGTAGTGTGTTTGTTCTTATTCTTGCACATTTTTTGTTGTATCACTTATAATTTATTTGGGCTTTTTATGACTTTTTAAGGCAGGCAGTTATACCTGTAAATTCCCTTTGTAAATTACCTTTAATGTCTTCTAGAGATTTTATTGTGTTTTTATTTTCATTTAGTTCCAGGAAATTTATTATTTCTTTCTTGATTCTTCTTTGATCCATATATCACTCAAAAATGAGTGGTTTATGCTCCATGTGTTTGTGTATGTTCTACATATATATTTGATGTTAATTTTAAATCTCATTGCAGTATGGGTAGATAGGAAACAGGGCACCATTTCAGCACTGCTGAATTTGTTAAGATTTCTTCTGTGTGTGTGAACGGGTGTGTGTGTGTGTCCTAGAATGTGGTCTATTTCAGGAAAACTTCTATGTGGGTGCTGAATAGAATATATGCATATATATATACATACTTTTGTATTTTGGTACAATATTCGTTTCAAATCTACTGTCTTTGCTACTTTTCTATTGATTTAGTAAAACATCATGATCAAGGTAACTAAGTTTTAAATGGTAATAGTCCATGATGGCAGAACAAAGCCTTGGTGGAAGGAAAAGCCAGAACCTTACATCCAGATTTGCAAGTAGGAGAGAGAGAGAGAGAGAGAGAGAGAGAGAGAGAGGGAGAGAGATAGAGAGAGAGGAAATGGCACAAATCTTTTAAAAACCTCATAAATAATCCTCAGTAACACACCTCCAAGAAGACCAAACTTTCTAATCTTTCCCAAATAGTCCAAAGAACTGGGGACCAAGAATTCAAATATATGAGCCTATATATTCAAACTACTTCATCTGCTAAGGGCATTTGATTTAGGATGCTATTTTATTCTGATGTTTCTCTGCTTAATGTTTGTTAAAATGACCAACCTGCCTATTGGAGAAAGTGGGCTATTGAAATTATCTACTATTTGGGGGTTAATATTAACCTATGTCTTTAAGTCTATTTGTATGAATTTTGTTCCTGAAATTGGGTGCACCAGTATCTGGTGTCTATATGTTTAACATAACTAATATTTTCTTGCTTAAATGTTCTCTTGATTTGAATGAAGTGTCTTTCTTTATTTCTTTGGTTATTATTAACTTAATGTTTACTTCATCAGAGGTTAGGATACTGTCACTTGTTTACAACCTATTGCTGTTTGATAGGGTTAATTTTGTCCATGCTTCCACTCAAAGGTAGTATCTATTTTTAAAGATAAGATATGTTTCTTATAGACAGTAAATAAATAGATTTTGTTTCTTAATCCTTTCTGCGAGTTGTATCTTTTAATTTGGCAAATTGATGATATTAATATTTAAAGTTATTATTGAAGGATTTTTTTATTTATTACTAAAAGTTACATCTCCATCACAGGCCCCTCTCTCCACCCCTCCTGATCCCACCGTCCCACCCTCTTCCCCCTCTCCCACCTATCCTACTCCTCCGGAGTAGGTTGCCCTATATAAGAACCCACCTCAGTTCAACAGTCATATAAGCACTAAGAGCTTCCTCTTGCACTGGGGGCCTATATGGCAACTCTATTAGGGCAAAGGGTCCCACTAACAGGTATCAAGGTCTATGTTCCTGTTCCTCTTGGTGTGTTGTTTGTAAGATAGTTATCCTGTACTACATGGCTAAATCCAATTGTAAGTGAGTAGATGTCATGTGCATCTTTCTGAGTCTGGATGAGCTCACTCAGGATGAGCTTTTCTAATTCCATCCATTTAGCTGCAAATTGCATGATTTCATTGTTTCTGATGGCTGAGTAATATTCAATTGTGTAAATGTACTACAGATTTTGTTTTGTTTTGTTTTATTCACTCTACAGATGAGGGACATCTGGGTTGTTTTGTTTCCAGTTTCTAGCTATTAAAAATAAAGCTGCTATGGATTGTGGATTGGTGAGGAATAGTTTGGATTGGTGAGGAATAGTTTGGATGTATACCCAGCAGAGGTATGGCTGAGTCTTGAGGTAGAGCAATTCCAAGTTTTCTAAGGTATCACCAGATTGATTTCCATAGTGGTTGTACAAATTTGCACTCCCACCAGCAATGGAGGAGAGTTCCCCTTTCTCCACCACCTCGCCAGCATGTACTGTCATTTGAGTTTTTGATCTTAGCCATTCTGACAGGTGTGAGATGGAATCTCACTGTCATCTTGAGTTGCATTTCTCTGATGATTAAGGATGTTGAGCATTTCTTCAAATGTCTCTTGGTCATTAGAGATTCCTCCTTTGTGAATTCTTGGTTTAGCCCTCTTCCCCATTTTTTGATTGGATTGTTTGGATTCTTGGTGTTTAATTTCTTGAGTTCTTTATAAATTATGGATATAAGCCCTCTGTCAGATAAAGGATGATTATTTTTTGAAGTCATTGTGTTGTTGATTTTTAGTGGTGTTGTTTGTGTTCTCAGTGGTATTTTATGTTTTTTTTTTCCTTTAATATTCTCTCAGCTATGCTCATTCCTCTCTTTGGGCTGAATTATGTCTTTCTCTGTGTGTTTTCCTTAGGTTTGGTCTGTTGAATATAACTTTTAGGCTACTTTTAATAATTCAAAATCTCTTTCTCTCATTTCAACTGTGGTTGATAATTTTGCTGGGTATATAGGTGTCACTCATGGTGTTTTAGGACTTGAAATGAACTTCCCCCGGCTCTTCCAGCTTTCAAAGTTTAAAATGAAAAAAAATCAGCTGTTGTTGTGATATATGTCACTTTATATGATTCTTTATTGAAACTTATGATTATTCTTTTAAATTGGCATCCTGTTGTTTATGCAGGCAATTCTCATTGTTGAACCTTTCTATAGGACTAATGAATTGGGTGAGATGGTACTGCCTTGATCTGTCATATTGCTTGCATTTTTTGTAATGAAATCTGAGTGTGTGGCCTACTATTGAAAGTTTTGAAGGTTAGGACAAAACACAGGATATATGGTCTGGTTTTGGTAAAAATTGGATATAGTTTGATTGGAATGAAATCAGGTGGTGGTATGATATTCAGGATGGCATCCTGTCCAATTCTGAAATTTGGTATTTATCGAGAGGGTGAGGAATGTGGTAGGTGGGAAAGATCATGTATACTTACCATGCTAGATGCTTATTAAGAATATGTAGAATCTGGTTGGGCAGAGAAATTGGAATATTAAGAAGTGTGTTTTAATATCCAGAAATGAAGTTAAGAAGATTTGATATGGAAGTTGTTTCAGTTGGATCTATTGAGACAGCATTATTACCACGAATCTTTTTTTTTCTTTTTTTTTAATTTATTTATTTATTGCTTCAGGTTACATCTCCATCATAGTGTCCTCTTTCGACTCTTCCCAGTCCCGCCTTCCCACCCTCTACCCCCTAACCCATCCATCCCACTTCTGTGGAGTGGAGTGTCCCTACATAACAGTCCCCCACCTCAGTTCAGCAGTCGTATGAGGGCCAAGAGCCTCCTCATACACTGGGTGCCTACAAGGCAGCACCACTAGGGCAAAGTATCTCATTGACAGGATGAAAAAGTCTATGTTCCTGTTCCCTTTGGTACGTTGGTTGTAGTATAGATATCCTGTACTATATAGCTAAAATCCGAATATAACTGAATAGATGCCATGTATATACTTCTGAGTCTGGGTTAGCTCAATGAGAATGAGCTTTTCTAGCACCATCAATTTGGCTACAAATTGCATAATTTCCTTGTTTCTGATAGCTGCGTAGTATTCCATTGTGTAGATGTACCATAGTTTTTTAATCCATTCTTCAGTTGAGGGACATATGGGTTGTTTCCAGTTTCTAGCTATTACGAATAAGGCTGCTATGAACATAGATGAGGCAACTTCCTTGTGATTTGGTGAGGAGTCATTTGGGTGTATACCCAGAAGTGGTATGGCTGGGTCCCAAGGCAGAGCTATTCCAAGTTTTCTAAGATATCGCCAGACTGACCTCCATAGTGATTGCACAAGCCTTCACTGACACCAGCAATGGAGGAGGGTTCCCCTTTCTCCACACCCTCACCAGCATGTGCTGTCCTTTGAGCTTTTTATCTTAGCCATTCTGACAGGTGTGAGATGGAATCTTAGAGTCGTCTTGAGTTGCATTTCTCTGATGATTAAGGATGTTGAGCATTTCTTCAAGTGTTTCTCAGCCTTTAGGAATTCCTCCTTTGTGAATTCTCTGTTTAGCTCTTTCTCCCATTTTTTTAAATTGGATTATTTGGTTTATTGGCATTTAATTTCTTGAGTTCTTTGTAAATTTTGGATATTAGCCCTCTGTCAGATGTGAGGTTGGTGAAGATCTTTTCACAATCTGTAGGTTGACATTTTGTTCGAATGACGTGTTTTTTGCCTTACAGAAGCTTTCCAGTTTCATGAGTCTCATTTATTGATTGTTGGTCGAGTCTCATTTATTGATTGTTGGTCTTAGGTCCTGAGCTGTTGGTGTTCTGGTCAGGAGTTGTCACCTGTGGCAACGATTTCGAGGGTTTTTCCCACTTTCTCTTCTAATAGATTTAGTGTGACTGCCCTTATGTTAAGGTCTTTGATCCTCTTGGACTTAAGTTTTGTACAAGGTGATAAGTATGGGTCTAATTTCAATCCTTTTTCCATTGTACAGTTTTGGCTTCTTTGTCAAAGATTAGGTGACCATAGGTTTGTGGGATCATTTCTGGGTCTTCAACTTGATTCCATTGATCCACTGGTCTGTTTCTTTCTTTCTTTTTTTTTTTTTTTATAAATACTTTATTTTTTTTTCTTCAAGTTACATCTCAGTCACAAACCCCTCCCCATCCCGCCCTTCCACCCTCTTCCCCCCAGAAGTTTCCCCTCTCAGTCCAACAGATGGTTCCTTCTCTTGTAACAGTAAATATTATACAAAACAACAGATATAAATATGCCACATTTATGAGAGTTAAATGGCCCAGTATACCTTCCCAATGTCCAGTTTATACATATTTGGCCCCTGACTTTAACATTCTACTATCTAACCATCTCCATGAGTTTAAAGGTCTATATCTGAATCAACAATCATATTAAATTGCAACACACTTTTAAGAGTATCTTCTTAGATCTATAACACCCTCTTGATTCCTAAATTACTCAAAATTTAACTATGAGACTCTAGCTATCTATTCTTCAACCACCTCAGAGACCAGAGAGGGATAAATATATCTGCTTATATAGGAAGTGCAGGGCCTGCAGCTTCCAAAACTAAGAAAGGACATACCAATGACTGCCTGGACAGTTCCCATTTTCTCCCCATACATTCCTGCATCAGTCTTCAGCCTTTGGGTCCTGTTTCTCTGACAGACATTTGTTGTAGAGCAGGGATTATGAAAGACTTACCTACCATGTCTTGGCAAAGTTAGGCTGTCAAATTCCCTGCTACCAAATTTTGTCCTTTTTGGACAACAGTCTGTCTGCAGTTGGTGCAAGGGGTTTTTTCATGCCAAGAGATAGGCTTGCCACTAATTCAAACATCTTACAGTGGAGGTTCTTCGATGCTTATCTTCTACTTGGAGTAGAATAGGAGATGCTGTTAGGTGCTGATATGTCTCGATATCAAAAAAAAAGAAGAAGAAAAGAAAATCTTAACTTAAGATAACATCTTTGAATGCCATATTCTGCAGATCTCTTGGGGTGTTTGAAGATGCCCTATCCATCTCTGGTATTTAGATAAGCAAATGTTGCTTGTCTCTTAGCAACTTGATTACTGGGTAGTTTAGAGAATATCTGTGATAGACTGTCATAGTAGCTAAAAAAGTGACATGTTTGCATGACTGGGAGTTTGTTTTACTTAACTATCCTAGACCGTTTTAGACGGTTGGTATCAAGAGGTCACAGCTTCGCATTTTATTTTTAAGTATCTCTAGGTATGATAGCATTAGGAAGCGTTACCTTTAATTTTGTATCAATATACAAAGATCTATTCAATTGTGGCTAAATATACTCTTAATTTTGTATCCATATACAAAGATCAATGCCTATGTAGCCCAATACAATCTTAATATTACGTCCATATACAAGTTTCAATACCATTGTGGCCAACTGTAATCTTAATTTTGTATCAATACACAAAGATCAATACCGATGTAATCCAATACAATCTTATTTTTGCACAATAAACAATGGTCAATACCACTTTAGCCTAATAAACTACTAATTTGTATCAATATACAAAGGTATAAGGACATATTCAATAATCTGCCCCTTCTTCTTGGACCTTCCTGTGCTATGTCTATATCTCATTTTTCTCAAGCCTATGCACTCCTACATAGGAGAGGAAGAAGGATACAGAAAAGGAAAAGTAGGAAATCCCTGGGGCTAACCTCCAAAACCCATTAAACAGAACCCTTTATCAGCTTGTAATCTCTTCCCTTAAATATCGGAGTTTTCAGTTATCCTTCAAATAACCAAAAAGAAGGGTGGAGAAACACCTTCCCCACCCTCAGGGCATGGGACATCGCTCTCTTAAAATGACTTCCTGCTGATTTGGGTCATAGTAGACATGTTTGGGGCCTGAACTCAAATGGAAAAAATGGTTAAAAATGTTAGTACAGTCCTTTTATTTTCAGTCCTTCTGTTCTCAGCTGTTTAGATGACCTAAGGGGTTTGTAGGCAGAAGCTGATCTTGCAGGCTTCACTGAGGTTCCGGCTGGTGCATTGTGTAGAGCTGAACTGTACCAGCGACATTGGATTGCCGTGGTGGTTGCAGGCCCCCGATGGAGACAGCTATTAAGGAAGTCTGCCAGGCAGAATCAACTGGGTCACTCGTCCTCCTTGGTGCCTGATTCTGCTCTCTGCTGAGGTTTCTGCTGTCCAGCCATCCACGGGCTCCTCTAATGGACGCTTCCGTTCTCCTGGAAAGATAAGAACACAGCCCTTCCCCAATCCCAAACCTGGGACAATTGCCCTTTTTTTTTTGGGGGGGGGGCTAGGTAGTACTTCTCTTGAAGGAAATTTGGCCTTCCGACAACATACAAAGCGTTATCTTTCAATCCGAGTTAAAGAAGAAATCATTCTGTCACCTTGGAGCTAAACCAGCTCCAGTGTATATATTTTGAGATCCCAAAGGACAATCTGCATGCATCGAGAAGGCCTTTTGTAAGTAGCCTCCAAACCTAGGTCCCTCCAAATCCCATGTGTATGTCTCTGAACTCTAATTATTGGGATCAGAGACCTGTGTTTCCCATCTGAAGGGATCAAAGATGTGTTCCACCACTCCTGGATCGAAGTCTTTCTCTATTTAGCGTTTGCCCTGCATCAGGCTGACCCTGAGCTCCGGGATCTGCCCGTTTCTGTCTCCAGTGTGCTGGGAGCTGGGACCAAGGGTGTACTCTTCTTGAATGGTGGGACCAAGAGTATGCACCCTCACCACCCCGCTACGTATGACTCCAGAATACATAAGACCACCAAATCTACGATGCTCCCCCCGTCTCCACTGAAGTCAAAGGCATGGGCCAACACCACAATTCTCTTGTACTTTACCTTAGCTCCACGTCTTCTCGACACCTGGAGGTCTGCAAAACCAGGCCGAACGGCTGTATCCTCTATTCCATTCACAGTGTTTCAGCCCTGCCACCTGCCCCCCCCCTTTTTTTTTTTTTAGTTAATAAATTTATTTGTTTGTTGCTTCAGGTTACATCCTTATCATATTGTCCTATGTTCCCGCTTCCCAGCCCCACCCTCCCATGCTCTACACCCTGACCCTTCCGTCTTGTTCTTCTGGGGTGGAGTGTCCCTGCCTAACAGTCTCTCACCACAGATCAGGAGTCATATGAGGGCCAAGAGCCTCTTCATTCACCGGGGGCCTATGAGGCAGTACTGCCAGTGAAAGGTGTCTCCTTGCTACTGGGGGAATACTAAAAAAAAGACCAACAAACACACAAACCCACAAAAACAAAGAATATCAACAAAAAAAGAGAGGAAAAAGAGAAGGGAAAAGGAAAAAGAAAAAAGAAAAAAGGGAGAAGGAAAAAGAAAAAAAATTATGTCCATGTTCCTTTTGGTGTTGGTTGTAGTACAGATATCCTGTACGATGTAGCTAAAATCCTACTATAAGTGAATAGATGCCATGTGCATCCTTCTGAGACTGGGTTAGCTCACTCAGGATGAGCTTCTCTAGATCCATCCATTTGGTTGCAAATTGCATGATTTCATTGTTTCTTATAGCTGAGTAATATTCCATTGTATAGATGTACCACAGTTTTTTAATCCATTCTTCAGTTGAGGGACATCTGGGTTGTTTCCAATTTCTAGCTATTACAAATGAGGCTGCTAAGAACATAGATGAGGAGACTTCCCTATGTCTCCGTGAGAGGTCCTTTGGGTGTATACCCAGAAGTGGTATGGCTGGGTCCTGAGGCAAGGTTATTCCTAGATTTCTAAGATATCGCCAGACAGACCTGCATAGTGGTTGCACAAGCCTGCACTCCCACCAGCAATGGAGTAGGGTTCCCCTTTCTCCACACCCTCGCTAGCATGCGCTATCATTTGAGCTCTTTATCTTAGCCATTCTAACAGGTGTTAGGTGGAATCTCAGGGTCGTCTTGAGTTGCATTTCTCTGATGATTAAGGATGTTGAACATTATTACTTCAGGTGTCTCTCAGCCCTTAGGGATTCCTCCTTGTGAATTCTCTATTTAGCTCCATCTCCCAATTTTGATTGGATTATTTGGTTTCTTGGCATTTAGTTTCTTGAGTTCTTTGTAGATTTTAGATAATAGCCCTCTATCAGATGTGGGGTTGGTGAAGATTTTCTCCCAGTCTGTTGGTTGCCGTTTTGTTCGAATGACAGTGTCCTTTGACTTACAGAAGCTTTTCAGTTTCATGAGGTCCCATTTATTGATTGTTGATCTCAGGTCCTGAGCTGTTGGTGTTCTGTTTAGGAAGTTGTCACCTGTGCCAATGAATTCGAGGGTTTCTCCTATTTTTTCTACTAGTATATTTAGTGTGGCCGGTTTTATGTTAAGGTCTTTGATCCACTTGGATTTAAGTTTGGTACAAGGTGATAGGTTTGGGTCTAATTTCATTCTTTTGCAAGTGGATATCCAGTTGGACAAGCACCATTTGTTGAAGATGCTGTCCTTCTTCCATTGTGTGGTTTTGGCTTCTTTGTCAAAGATTAGTTGGCCATAGGTGTGTGGGTCCATGTTTGCGTCTTCAATTCGATTCCATTGATCCACTGGTCTGTTTCTATACCAGTACCATGCTGTTTGTATTACTGTTGCTCTGTAGTACAGCTTGAAATCTGGGATGGTGATACCTCCAGATGTTTTTTTCATTGTACAGGATTGATTTAGCTATTCTGGGCTTTTTGTTGTTCCATATGAAGTTGGGAATAGCTTTTTCCAGGTATATAAAGAATTGTGTTGGTATTTTGATAGGAATGGCATTAAATGTATATATTGCTTTTGGTAGGATAGCCATTTTTATTATGTTGATCTTACCTATCCATGAGCATGGGAGATCTTTCCATCTTCTAAAGGCCTCTTCCATTTCTTTCTTCAGGGGCTTGAAGTTCTTGTATATAGGTCCTTTACATGCTTGGTTAGAGTTACCTCCAGGTATTTTATGTTGTTTGTGGCTATTGTGAAGGGGGTTGTTTCCTTATTTCTTTCTCGGTATATTTGTTGTATAAAGAAGGGCTTCTGATTTTTTTGAGTTAATTTTGTATCCAGCCACCTTGCTGAAGTTGTTTATCAGCTGTAGGAGTTCTTTGGTGGAGTTTTTGGGGTTGCTTATGTATACTAACATATCATCTGCGAATAGGGATAATTTGACTTCTTCATTTCCAATTTTTATCCCTTTGATCTCCTTTAGTTGTCTTATTGCTCTAGCAAAGACTTCAAGTACTATATTGAAGATCTATGGTGAAAGTGGACATCCTTGTCTGGTCCCTGAGTTTAGAGGAAATGCTTCAAGCTTCTCTCCATTTAATTTGATGTTGGCTACTGGTTTGCTGTATATTGCCTTTATTATTTCTAGGTATGGTCCTTGTATGCCCGTTCTCTTCAGAACTTTTAGCATGATGGGGTGTTGGATTTTGTCAAATGCTTTTTCTGCATCTAGCGAGATTATCATGTGGTTTTTTTCTTTCATCTTGTTTATGTGGTGAATTACATTGATAGACTTTCGTATATTGAACCATCCCTGCATTCCAGGGATGAAGCCTACTTGATCATGGTGTATGATACTTTTGATGTGTTCTTGAATTCGGTTTGCTAGTATTTTATTAAGTATTTTTGCATCTATGCTCATGAGGGAGATTGGTCTGAAGTTCTCTTTGTTGGGTCTTTGTGTGGTTTAGGAATCAGAATGACAGTGGCCTCATAGAATGAGTTTGGCAGTGTTCTTTCTGTTTCTATGTGGTGGAAGAGTTTGAAAAGTAATGGTGTTAGTTCCTCTTTGAAGGTCCTGTAGAATTCCGTGCTAAAGCCATCTGGCCCTGGGCTTTTTTCGGTTGGGAGATTATTATTGACAGTTTCTATTTCCTTGGGTGTTATTGGGCTGTTTAAGCTGTTAATCTGATTTTGATTTAGTTTTGGTAGGTGGAATTTATTGAGGAAATTGTCCATTTCGCTTAGGTTTTCAAATTTAGTGGAATATAGATTTTTAAAGTAATGTCCGAATATTTTCTGGATCTCCTCAATGTCTGTTGTTATTTCTCCCTTTTCATTTCTGATTTTGTTGATTTGTGTTCTTTCCCTTTGCCTTTTAGTTAATTTGGCTAGGGGTCTGTCTATTTTGTTGATTTTCTCAAAGAACCAACTCTTGGTTTCATTGATTCTTTGTATAGTTCTTTTTGATTCTAAGTTGTTGATTTCAGCCCTAAGTTTGATGATTTCCTGTCTTCTGCTCTTCTTGGGAGTGTTTGTTTCTTTTTTTTCCAATTCACCCAGCTTAGCTGTTAGTTCACTAATATGAGCTGTCACAATTTTCTTTTTGAAAGCACTTAGTGCTATGAACTTTCCTCGTAGCACAGCTTTCAATGTATCCCATAGGTTTGGGTATGTTGTGTCTTCATTGTCGTTGGATTTTAAGAAGTCTTTGATTTCCTTCTTTATTTCTTCCCTGACCCAGTGGTCATCCAGTAAGGAGCTGTTCAATTTCCATGTGTGTGTAGGCTTTCTGTTGATTCTTTTGCTGTTGAAGACCAGCTTTATTCTGTGGTGGTCTGATAAGATACAAGGTGTTATTTCAATTTTCTTGTATCTATTGAGACTATCCTTGTGACCAACTATGTTGTTGATTTTGGAGAAGGTTCCGTGGGGTGCTGAGAAAAAGATGTATTCCTTTGTGTTTGGGTGAAACGTTCTACATACCTGTTAGGTCCATTTGTTTCATGATCTCTGTTAGACTCAATATTTCTCTGTTTGTCTTCTGTCTTGATGATCTGTCCATTGTTGTGAGGGGGGTGTTGAAGTCTCCCACTACTAATGTGTTGTGATCGTCGTGCGCTTTAAGTTTTAGAAGTGTTTCTTTTACGAAAGTAGGTGCCTTTGTATTTGGGGCATAGATATTCAGTATTGAGATTTCCTCTTGATGGATATTCCCTTTAATGAGTATATAGTGCCCTTCTTTGTCTTTCTTCATTAACTTCATTTGGAAGTCTGTTTTGTTTGATATTAGGATGGCTACTCCAGCTTGCTTCCTGGGTCCACTTGCTTGGAAAACCTTTTCCCAGCCCTTTACTCTGAGGCAGTGTCTATCTTTCGTAGTTAGATGTGTCTCTTGTGTACAGCATAAGGAAGGGTCTTGCTTGCGGATCCACTCTGTAAACCTATGTCTTTTTATTGGGGAGTTGAGTCCATTGATGTTGATGGATATTAGTGACCTGGGGTTGTTATTTCCCATTAGTTTGGTATAGGTGGTGATCCTGTGTCTCTTTTGGTTTAGTTGCTGAGGGGTTTTCTATTCCCTTTGTTTTCTTGGGTGGAGTTTTCTTCTCTGGGTTGGGATTTTCCTTCTAGGATTTTCTGTAGGGCTGGGTTTGTCGGTAGATATTGTTTATATTTGATTTTGTCATGGAATATCTTGTTTTCTCCATCTATGTTGATAGAGAGTTTTGCTGGGTAAAGTAGTCTGGTTGGGCACCTATGATCTCTCAGGACTTGTAGTCTATCTGACCAGGCCCTTCTAGCTTTTAAAGTTTCTGAGGAGAAGTCAGGTGTAATTCTGATAGGTCTGCCATTGTATGTGACTTGACCTTTTTCTCTTACAGCTTTTAATATTCCTTCTTTGTTCTGTACATTTGGTGTTTCAATTATTATGTGGTGAGAGGAGTTTCTTTTCTGATCTAATCTGTTTGGTGTTCTGTAAGCCTCTTGGATTTTTATTGGCATCTCTTTTTTCAGGTTTGGGAAGTTTTCCTCTATGATTTTGTTGAAGATATTTCCTGGACCTTGGAGTCGGGAGTCCTCTCATTCCTCTATACCTATAATTCTTAGGTTCCGTCTTTTCATTGAGTCCTTGATTTCTTGGATGTTGTGGGTGAGAGATTTTTTTTAGCCTTCTCATTTTCTTTGGATGTTGTACTGATTTCTTCCATTAAATCTTCCATGCCTGAGATCCTGTCTTCCATCTATTGCATCCTATTGTTGATACTCACATCTGTAGTTCCTGTTCTCTTCCCTTGGTTCGCCACTTCCTCTTTTAACTCTGACTGTGTTTTCTTTATTGTTTCTATTTCTATTTTCATGTCTTGTATGGTTTTGTTCGTTTTGTACATTTCCTTCTCCAGCTTGCTTGTTTTTGTATGAAAATCTTTCATTGCTTTGTCCTTTTCCTGTTCAAGCTCTGTCACCTTGGCTTGGAGCTGTTTAATGGTGTTGTTCCTTGTTTTGACTTGTAGAATTGTGGCTTCTTTGAATTCCTTCATAGATTTAAGTTCTTCTTGCAGGGACTCTATCACTTTCCATAATGCAGAATTATCAACGTTTTCATATGTTTCTGTTGGTGTGAGGTCATCCGAATTGGATAAGCTAGGATGATTCTGCTTAGTTGGAGTCATATTTCCTTGATTTCTATTTTTTTTTTATCTTTGGCCATTGGATGCGTTTAGCTGTCTGTTTTCTGTGCTTGGAACCACAGTGGATGATTTGGTGCAGGGGACGAGTTACTTGGCTATCTGTCGTTGCTTACAGGGGGATTTCAGGGTCACTGTGGTTTTAATCGCCTGAGGCACTGTGAGCTGGTGCAGCTTATTCCCAGGTTGTGAGTAATGGACCGGGATTGTTTCACTGCTCCCAATTCAGACTTCTCTATGTTGCACTCTGAGTTATCAGCCTGTAATTGTTCTGATGGTATGGACCTGTTTGCCCAGGCACAGATTCTGTGGGCTTTGTTTGTTGTCACAGAGGCTGACAGGGTCTGGCTCCACACCTAATATGTCTGGATTTTCCAGAATACAGCTATGGTACCGATTTCTGTTTTCTCACTAGGCTTCTCGCCACAGGACTGGCCTATGTGCCTGATTCCCTCCCTGTCTGCGCAGCTGCCGGTCCCCCTCCCTGGCTGCTAGGTCGTGGGTGCAGCAAGCCCCGGATCCTCCGGCCACCTGAGTGGTCCTCTCGCCCCAGCAGCTCAGCCGTGGGTGCACGGATCCCTTGCCCCGCTCACGCCTCGCTGTCTCCCCAATTGACCTGCCATGGGTTCGCGGGGATTTGGCCCTGCCAGCCAGGCTCCCTCCCCAGCTGCACTACCATGAGTGCGCGGGATTCTGCCCCCCCCGCCCGCCTTTGTGTTCCTGTCTTCCGGCGCTCTCTCAGAACCTCCCGCCCTCTGCTTCACGAGCAGCTGTGGACCACCCGCTGGGCCCCCTGTTTGTTCCTTGCTATGCCTTCCACTATCTCGCAAAGTTTTTTAAGTGGGTGTAAGTTCTACCTGAGGTGTGGGGAGCCCAATAGGCCAGCGATCTACAGCCAAGTGGCCTCTGATTCTGCGTGCTATGAGTTGGGGTCGATCTTACCAGGCGCCTCTCCAAATGGGAGTTCCCGAATCCCGGGTTTAGTGGCTTCTGTGTCTGCGAGAGATGGGGGGAGAGCCTTACCCTGGGACTTTTAACAGTCCCTTGGGAACTGTGAGTGTTCCCGGGGGGGTCTAGCCCCTCCGGTTTTTGCACAGTGCCCAATAACTCTGTGTTTTTCATGGCTCTTTTTTCCCCCGTATTCAAAATGCGTCAGTGTAGGTCGCAGTCATCTTCCAAAGTCCATTACCATGAATCTTTAACCAAGGATTTTTGACAAATATTAACAGTAAAAACATCATATCTATACCATATATCAAAATTGGTATTATTTAAGGGACTGAATTTGTATGAGATTTTAGCAGCTGGAACAGGTCAAATTAGAGACTTTTTCATTAGTCCACATACTCAGATAGGTGATGCAGAGCAGAGCCTATACAAAATAAATTTCTTGTTCAACTATTACCCTCTCACAACAGAGGTCAGTTCCTCCTCTTTGTATGATGTGCAACTTTTTACAGGGCCCTGACCCGACCTGCGGGTCATAGTAATTCGTGGGGGTGAGGAGGACCACAACCTGAAAAAAGAACAGGCGAGAGAGGGAAAGGACTCAAGGAAGCATTTGCTTGTCAAGAGCCGTGTATTTGAGCGCAAAGTGCCTTTTTATAATATTCTTTACAAGGGGAGGAGGTGAGAGGGGCCAAGTAGTGGGAAAGTACAGAATCTTCTTGGCCTGTGCCCTGGACATTGTATGATCTACCCATTTTTCTCAGAAGACACGGTACACTACTTTGAATCAATCTGTAACTGCCAACCCATTTTTCTTCAGAAGACATGGTACACTGCTTTGAATCAATCTGTAACTGCCAAATCGGAACTTTGCAGTTGCCAGGCAGTATGCAGCTGCAGGGGACATTGTGCAGGTGGGGAGAGGTAGGGGGTGAGGGTGAGAGACGAGGATCTTGGCTTCTGACATCTCCCCCTTCTCTGTTTAGATGGAGAGGGTGTCTTGTGATCAATCCCAACTACGTGAATTTAGAATTTTGGAGGTCTAATCGTGGGAGGTCTCGAACAAGTTCACAACCCCAAGACATTGGTGTAAGGCGAGTCACGCTGATGGCCAAAGGCTTTAGGCTGATGATTATAGGCAATGTCAAGGGACCCTGAGGTGGGTGAAAGGAGGGTGAGGGTCCTGTCTTAAGCTATGTAGGCTGCACCCACTTCCAGCACCACACACTCCTTTTCGGTTGCATTGTGTGGGCCCCTGGGAAGTGGACCTACAATAATCCCGTCATCGGGCTAACTCACAGCCGTCCTAATCCCTTTGTGAATGCCCAGGTTATCAGCCGTTTGTCAGCTTGGGGTGTAATATTGGGCCCAATATAGAGGGCCATATCAAAGGCAGGTTTTAGTTTAGGAAAAAGGCCAATTTTTGTTGGGGTGATCAAGAGGCTAGGCTCCCTAGCGAAAGAAGCGAGGGCAGAGCCAGGCACACAATGAATCCTTCTTGAGGGTGTGGAAGTCTAAGGGGTGGATGTAGGGGAAGGCAGGGAAGACTGGCAGCTGCGCCAGTCTCTGACAGAATCACTTCAGGATCTTCTTTAGTCTTTAGTTGATGGTAATGAATTTTGACTGGCTTCTTGATGGCAGAATCAACCTGGTTCTTAACAAAACTTGTGAGATGGTTAAAAGCCCAAGGGCCAAACGAGAGAAGCAAGAAAATGCCAACAAGGGGTCCAAGTAAACTAGGTAACAGGGTGGTGAGCCTAGGAGAGGTAGAGAACCAATTTTGATACCATGACTCTTGTTGTTCTCTGGCTCTTTTTCTTTCTTCTAAACTCTTTTTGACCATATCCAGACTATTTTGAACAAGGCCTGTCTTATCGGAGTAAAAGC
Organism: Lophiomys imhausi; assembly: GCA_907164525.1. NCBI lineage: Eukaryota > Metazoa > Chordata > Mammalia > Rodentia > Muridae > Lophiomys > Lophiomys imhausi. Next base: position 1,364,449 of record CAJQZJ010012348.1, on the reverse strand, counting down.
AACATTCTTCTCTGAGGACCACACAGAGACCCCCTTCCTTAAGGAAGACAAGGTCAAGTCCTCTCCTGTTCTGTAACACTACCTCAGAAAGAGAAGCCACAAAATCCTTAAGGTCTTTCATTCCTTCCCTCAAATTATTTAAGTCTTTGTCAATGAGGGATTGGAGATGAGCATAGTGATTATTGGAAGTCACCAAGGAAGCGATACCTGTGCCCGCTCCGATAAAACTGATTCCTAGTACAATAGACAAGTTGAGGGCAGTCAGGGGTTCTCTCTTGGTTCTCAGAGAGGGTCCTTGATCTATGAAGTTGAGGAAGGATTCTGGGTCATGAATGAGAAAATGTGGGAGAATGGTAACAACTACACAGTAATCTCTGGAAGATAAAAAGGTGGGAATGTGTATATGAGGGGTCAAGCCAGAAGCACAGGAAAATATGTACCGTTGGGTGCCAGGGTAAATTGAAAGGTGTCATTAAGGATCAGTGTCTGATTGCACACCGGAATCAAGTCCCTAGGAGGGAGCATGGAGGCTCCTAGGAGGCAGAGGCCTATTCCTGAAATGGAGCTAAGGGTAAGACCTCCTTCAGGTGAAGAACTCCCAAGGAGTCTGTTACTATCATTGGTAAAGGTGGGAGGGGAGAGGATAGCTATTCCCTCGTAGAAGGGAGGAGTAGGTGAAAAGCAAATCCAGCATTCTTGATAATTAGGATTGCTGGTGTTGTGGAAAGCTTCAAGAGAAGCATTTACCAAGGAAACAATGAGGTCAGCAGAACTGAGAGGGCCCTTAGGAACAGTGGGCTGAAACATGGTGGTCAAAGGTATCAAGGGAGAGGATGAGGGCAAGGCACCAGGGGCGGCGACCGTGGGTTTAGAGACTTTGGGTGCTGGATTGAGAGGCTTTGAAGGTTGTTGTAAGACAGGATTGGAACCTACAGCGGCAATATTTTTATTGGGGATGGTCTTAAGAAGCTTTATTGTAAAGGTGAGCCCTGGGTCTGAGCCCGTTTTATAAAGGCTCCCCATTGGAGACAACGCTGGTTCCAGTCCTGATACTTAGCCTTTTGGGTAAAGTTAATAACCAGGGGATTACACCATCCTTTAAGCTTGCTAGAAGGGCCGCAGTCAGAATTAAGGGGTTGTTCGTTGGGACCATAAACCCGCTTAACTGGAAATTTTCGTCTCACAGTAATAAAGTCCCAAGATGAGGAAGGTTTCCAATAGGTGTCTCCAGTGGTCTCGCATTGCCAGGATGCACAAAAATAGTCAGCATCAAATCCACACCGATAATTTAAGGACCAGTCTCTATGGGTGGGTCCAGGACACACATATATCCCCACCTGTATTAAGTGCAAGGGCTGTTCTGTGGACAGTATTACTGCATCCGGGGTCAGTGGAGTAATCATAATCCTCGCGGGCTGAGGATTGGGGCCAATAATAAGCGGGAGTACCCCAATAAGGGGAAGCTGCCAAGGCAAGGGCACAAAGGTCTACCTCTAGAGCGGGCCATGAAGGCCGGGCTCCAAGCGAGGAGCTGGAATTAACAATGTCTCCTGCTTAGTTGATTATGACCCAAGTAAAATTATAAATCTGGTATGGGGAGCATTGGGGGGTGGTACTCACAGGCAGGTAAATCCGGAGCGTGAACAGGAGGAGCAAGGTGACTGGATGCATTTTTCTGAAAGGAAGCACAGTTAAGAACCATTCTCAGGGGGTGCCCCTGGGGTGGAGTTAGCTACTTTTACCAGTCTTTCTGGCAGCCATCTGGCATTTTGTTCCTTGGAATCATATATGCATGCATGTCCTTTCCCCCAGATGAGGACTGGGTCGGGACCATTCCACTTGTGTGTTAACGGATCTTTCCACATGGCTTTGGCATAGGAGTCTGCTGTAGTGGGGTGCCAGAATCTGTCCGCTGCAGACTTTCCTCTTTCATCAAGGGTTAAAAAATTGAGAACGAACAGTGCATGACTTAGCAAAGTTTTATGATTTCCCTTTGGGGGTTACAAGATCCCTCCTGAATGTTGTAATTTCAAGAGCATATTTTTTAAGGTCTGATGTGCCCTTTCTACAATGTCCTGTCCTTGGAGGTTATATGGGATAGTAGTGACATGTTTAATATTAAGCTGGGCACAAAACTGCTTGAAGGAGGCACTGGTATACACAGGGCCATTGTCAGTCTTGAGCATTTTAGGTACGGGCATAAAGGCAAGGCAAGAAATCATATGATTAATAACATTTTTGGTAGCTTCACCAGTTTGAAGTGAAGCACAGAGAAAGCCACTAAAAGTATCAATAGAAACATGTATATATTTAAGCTTGCCAAAAGGCGCAAAGTGAGTAACATCCATTTGCCATATTTCTCCTGGAGTGAGGCCACAAGGATTTACCCCCACATGTAACTCGGGTTGGAGGGTGAGACATCCTTGACACTGACGCACTATCTGGCATGCCTGTTCCCGGGTAATAGAGAACGTCTGTCGGAGGGTCTGGGCATTGAGATGATGTAATTGGTGGGCCATTTGTGCTTGTTGTATAGGGTCAAAGGGTAGGGCCAAGGTCACCAGGCTGGATGGAGACCCTCGGGTAACCCTGTCAACGAGGTCATTTTCCTCACTCAGAGGTCCAGGAAGACCAGAGTGGGCACGTATGTGACCCACAAGGAATGGGTGGGATCTAGCTAGAATAATCTTTTGAAGCTCAGCAAAGAGGGGGGAAACATTTGTAGATGGCCGTATAAAGGGAACAGTCTCTAACAAAGGCACAGATTGAGCCACATATGCACTATCAGTGAAAAGATTAAAAGCACAATCTGGAAAAGTCTTAAATAACTGAATAACAGCAACCAATTCCACCAACTGTGCTGAGGAAAATTTGGTCTGAAATCTAGAGACCTGTCCACCTATGCTAAAGGCTGCGACCCCAGAAGAGGACCCATCTGTAAAGATCAGTGGTGCTTGAGGAATGGGGGAGTTCTTTGTCGCTTTAGGGAAGACCACTGCTTGATGTTCAAGAAACTGTATGAGCTTATCGGAGGGATAGTGGTTGTCTATCTTTCCCTGAAATGAAATACAGCTAACGGCCCATTCGTCTGAAGTCTGAAGTAACCATCGGACTTGGGCAGCATCATAGGGGACGATGATAAGGTCAGGGTCTTTACCAAAGAGTCTCAGGGAATTTGCTCTTCCCATCCTTATGATTTGTGTCACTAAGGAGGGGTAGACAGGTAGTATTTTAGGAGGAGTGGCGGGCAAATGAAGGCAATATAAAGGTTTAGTCTGCCACAACAGTCCTGTGGGGGCCAACACAGTGGGAAGGACCAATAGCCATAAGGAGGAGGTTGGAGAATAATAGGTAACAGTCTGTTGTTGAATGGCTTTTTCCACGAGCTTAAGGGCGGAGGTGGCTTCAGGGGTTAAGGTGCGGGGGGAGGAGGGGTCAGAGTCTCCTCGAAGAATGTCAAATAGAGGCTTGAGCTCTCCAGTTGTTAATTTTAAATAGGGGCGTAACCAATTTATGTCCCCCAAAAGGCGCTGAAAATCATTGAGTGTTTGTAAGGAATCTTTTCTGAGTTCAATTTTTTGAGAGAGGACCTTAGAGGGGTGAAGTTCAAAGCCCAGGAGTAAGTATGGGGGCTGTAGCTGGACCTTCTCGGGAGCAATCTGCAATCCGAAGTCTTGAAAGGCAGTTACCAACTCCTGGCCAACCCTGAGTAAGGTGCTCTCATCAGGGCCGGCCAAAAAGATGTCATCCATATAGTGGATGATATAAAACTTAGGGTAGTTAAGGCGAAAAGGTTCGATGGCCTGCGCGACAAATGTTTGACAAAGGGTGGGACTATTGGCCATATCCTGAGGCAGGACCCTCCACTCAAATCGTGGAGATGGCCCAATGCAATTAACAATGGGGAGGCTAAAGACAAAGTGCTTACTATCTTCTGGATGTAAGGGAATACAGAAAACACAATCTTTTAAGTCAATAACCATCTTGTTGTAACCTTTAGGTATTGCCACGGGGGAGGGGAGACCAGGCTGGAGAGCTCCCATTGGGACCATAGTCTTGTTAATTTCTCTGAGGTCCTGGAGCAGTCTCCATCTACCCCCTTTCTTTTGTATCACAAAAATGGGTGTATTCCAAGGGGAGGTGGAGGGTTCAATGTGGCCAGCATCTAATTGTTCCTGCAGTAACTGCATGGCCCCTGAAAGTTTATGTTGGGGGAGGGGCCATTGGTCGATCCAGACAGGGGAATCTGACTTCCAGGTGATTTTATCTGCCTGGCATGCAGGAGGAGCAATGGCCCTTAAGAAAAATTTGAATCATAACCTAGTCCTGAGCATGAGGTTTTTGGTGTAATAGCAATTGGGGTGGGAATCCCTTGGTTGTTTCTGCCCAAGCCTTGTCCAGGGATGAACCCCTGATCCAGCATCTGGTGGGTAACAGCCATAGAGGGGCTAAACATAAGGACTCCCATTTGACTCAATACATCTCGACCCCATAAGTTTATAGGGAGGCCAGGTACAATGAATGGCCTAACATGTCCAGTATTACCCTCAGGATCCTCCCAAGTTAGTAATTGGGAGCTCTGAAAGGTGTTGGTGGACTGGCCAATGCCTTGGAGGTGGGTTAAAGAAGGCTGACAGGGCCAAGAGGGGGACCAGGAGGCCTGTGAGATAACTGTGGAGTCAGCTCCTGAATCAAAAATGCCTTGAAAGGTTTTGCCATTGAGTTTAAGTTTTAGCTGTGGGCGTTCTTGTGAGAGTTTTTGGACCCAATAGACATCAGAAGACCCTGGGTTGGAGGCACCCCGGGATGGGCCCAAAGGGGGTGTTGAGGTGTCCAGTGGAAGGGGGAGGGCCTGTGCAATGTGTTGTCCCCGGCGGATGTGAAGAGGCCCTCTGGAGCTAGAGGCCAGCACTTTGATTACCCCAGAGTAATCGTTATCAACAATCGAAGGGAAGATAGTAATGCCTTGGAGTATGGCAGACACTCTTCCCAAGATAAGAAAGTAAATCTGGGGTGGGAGAGGCCCAAAGACACCAGTAGGGATTATCTGAACTCCTCTTTCAGGTTCTAATATTGTATCGGAGGAGGCACAGAGGTCCAATCCTGTGTTCCCTGGGGTAGCCCTATGGAGGGCTGAGGTTGATTTGGGAGTTGTTGATGGAGGGTTTGATGTGGCCCTGTCTGGCTGTTCCCCGAGGCCGGCAGGAAGGAAACTGGCTGAGGGGCCCGGGGCTGGCCCCACATCCCGTTTCCCAGAAAGGGAGGGAGGGGATTGCCCAGAATGTCAGTTTTGGAGCATCAGGAATTAGCCCAGTGTTTGCCTCGCTTGCAGTGAGGGCAAGGGGTCGTTGGGGGTGGACGCTCTCCCCTTAGCTGAGGGTGGGGTAGAGTTGTAAGTTTACCTTGAGGGCACTTTTTAACACAATGACCCAGTTGACCACATTTGAAACAGGTGGACCCGGTGGCCCCACCACTAGTGGCTGCTCCCATAGCCAGATGGATGGCTTGTGAGACCTTTTGGGCAAAGGGATCTACATCTCTGCAGATACGGATCATTTCATCCAAGTTTTTATCTTTATATTTTCCTCGAAGGGCAGCCCTACAGGCAGAATTAGCATTTTCATAAGCAAGCTGTTGGAGAAGTTTATTTTCTCCCTGGCCAGGTCCCAAGGACCTCTCAGCTGCCTCTAGGAGGCGAGCAACAAAATCTGAAAACCCTTCTTGATTGCCTTGATTAATCTTAGTCAAGGGAGAAAGAACAGAGCCTTTCATGGGAATGGCTCTCCAGGTGCTCATGGCTGCCGAAGAGGACTGAGCCAAGAGACCCAGAGAAAATTTTTTTTTGTATTTGGTTAGAGGCATATTTTCCTGGACCTAGGAGTTTATCAAGCATCCACTTGTTGGAGGGCGAGTGTGTGTTCGAGATATTGGCTTGTGCCTGAGACCTGCAGCTGTCGGCCCAGTAAGCCTGCCAAGAAAGGAACTGTCCCCGAGTCAGGACTGACTGGGCAACAGTAAGCCATTCATTGGGAGTTAAGTATCCGCCTCCACTGAGACTCTCAAGGAGGGAGAGAGTGAAGGGGGCATTGGGGCCATAATTTCTAAGGGCCGAATTTAACTTTTCAAGATGTTTAAAACGGAGGGTTTTTTTTTTAAAGATTGTGGGGTTACTTGTATCTTCGTAATCACTTTCATTATCAATTTCTGAATTGGGCTCGTCCTCAGAGGAATCGGCCTCAGTCTCGGGCTGGGGACGGGTTGTTCGAGAGGGCTTGTGAGAGGGACGAGAAGAGGAAGCAGGCACAAGGCAGGAAAGGGGGGGGGTGCAACAGGCATGGAGGAGGGGGGACGCTGAGCACCGGACCTAGCGGCTGGGGGAAGCGGTGGAGTCTGTCGGGACTCGGAATCAGAAACTGCAGGTGTCTGCGAGGGAGGGACCTGTGACCGGGTGACTGGAAAGGCTAGGTGGAGGGAATCTGGAGGAGGGGCAGAGGAAGAACAAAGGACTGAGAGACACGAAACTTGTTTTTGGAGGCGGAGGATGTCTGTCAGTTCACGAACTTGAGACGCAAGGCAGTCTCGCATATCGGAAAGAGAGTTAGGCAAGGTGATAGGGAAGGTTGGAAAGGCAGAAGGTGCCATGAGAGGGGGCCAGTCAGGATTGTGATAGCGGGCGGCTTCATCCTCAAGGGAGGCAGCATCACCGGGGCCAAAAGGCTCTGGGTCAGGGAGAGAGGCCAGAGCTGTCAGCTGAGAGGGTGGCAGAGGAGAGGAAGAATGTTGTTTAATAGGAAGGCAGGGAGGGCAGAGGGAAGCAGATTTTTGAAGGACAGGGTTGCAAAGGTGAGTGGAGGGAGTCCGCGGGTTAGAGACAGCTGGGGAATCAAAAGGAGGAGGCTCAAGAGAATGCAAATCTGGCTAAAGGCGAGGCGCATCAGAAGGAAGGGAGTCCTGTTCAGGGGTGATGTCTATAAGAGTGAAAGGAACGGAGGCCTGAGACGGAGACCGAGAGGGTTGATGAGATGGGCAGGTAGAACTAGGCCGAGACTGTGACAAACAGTACTCAGCAACAGACAAAAGCTGTCGTTTGCCTATATCTTTATCTGCATTTTCAATAATGTCCCTAATAATACCCCAGAAAGAGAAAATTGTCGCAGGAAGAGGAGTACTGTCTTCATTTTTAATTATTTCATTTAATTCATGACCTACCTTTTGTCACTTTTTGGGATGAATGGTAGGACCATCTATTATAAACCACAGACAGTTTTTATCAATAAACACAAAGAAATTTATAAGATCCTTCTTTTTAACCCTTATTCCTCTCTCTCTGAGTGTATGTTTGAGGTCCTTAATGAAGGAAGCCTCCTTTGACAGAGAATGGCCCATTCTTATGGGACGGAAATGAAAAATAGACTCACTCGAGGATGACAGGTCGCGGGTGACGATCGCTGTCTTGCTCAATCTTAATGTCATGTACACACTTCGTCGAGAGTCCGTCCGGAGGGGTCTGTGCCTCGAGCCCCACGTTGGGCGCCACGTGACCCGACCTGCGGGTCCTAGTAATTCGTGGGGGTGAGGAGGACCACAACCTGAAAAAAGAATGGGAGAGAGAGGGAAAGGACTCAAGGAAGCAATTGCTTGTCAAGAGCCGTGAATTTGAGTGCAAAGTGTCTTTTTATAATATGCTTTACAAGGGGAGGAGGTGAGACGGGCCAGGTGGTGAGAAAGTACAGAATCTTCTTGGCCTGTGCCCTGGACATTGTATGATCTACCCATTTTTCTCAGAAGACACGGTACACTACTTTGAATCAATCTGTAACTGCCAACCCATTTTTCTTCAGAAGACACGGTACACTGCTTTAAATCAATCTGTAACTGCCAACCTGGAACTTTGCAGTTGCCAGGCAGTATGAAGCTGCAGGGGACATTGCGCAGGTGGGGAAAGGTAGGGGGTGAGGGTGAGAGGCGAGGGTCTTGGCTTCTGACAGGGCCCTTGCTTAATGTACATGTTCTCACCATATATAAGCCATTTGTTAATTTCCAGCTGTGAAATAGTTACTGTTCTTGTAGCCTATGCGTCTTAGAATTCCCATAGACAAACTTGAGGTCACATGACCTAGCTTAGAGTAAAGAATCTCTTACAATCACAACCAGACACTCTTTTCACTGACAGCTTCTTACTCCATTTCTGTCTACTATGTGGCTAGATCAAAGTAATTTTCCTGACATTGAATACATATTTTCAATGTAGGCAGTAGGACTATATCACTGATTTCCTAACACATACCTGGCACTTATCAGGTTATAAATGGTACATAGGGCATGAAGACGCTTCTTGAAATACCTACAGTGTAACAGGGAAGAAGTTGGGTAGAAATAGCCAATTCAATTCAAGAAAAATAATATTAATTCAATACTCTAAGAGCCAAATGCTAGATAGAGGCAAGCATAGAAACGACACCATAACATTTAAATCAAGGTATTATAGAAGACCCTAAAAGAGCAGTCTTTGAGACAGTCCATTGAGGATGAAACATTTCAGGAGAGACTTTAAGGGAGAATACTCAAAAAGAAGAGACATGCAGAGGAAGAGTGTGGAGACAAGGTATACACAGGTAATTACTGGAGTGATTTCTATGGAGCAGGACATGCAGTGAGAAAATAATAAACAAACAATCTGCCACATTGTCCTGAATCATAGTGTGCCCAAAGTAAATTGCCAAAAGTGGCTATCTGGATGTCTAACAATTCCTAAAGAAAATGATTCATCTTTTGCTCTTTGCCAAAGGTATCTTTGTCCTGTTGGACTCTTTGGGAAAGCCTAGTGACACATTGAACTCTATGATCAGATGCAGTGGTAGAAGAGTTCTAGATGCTTTTGAATTTCCTACATTCCACCTTCAGTAATATAGATTGCAAAACCTGTCATGAAATAAAGGAGAAAGTTACTGTTAAATGGAGACAATGATTAAGAGAGTTTTGAAGGAGTCAAATGGAAAAGAAGGAGAATCTCAACAGGATTCTGGCAGTAAAGATAACAAAAAGGAGATATTTATAAATGAACCCTTAAAAGTAGGTTTGGCAAAAACTTTGCAACAAATTATTTATTGTGAGGAGCAAAGAATCATCTGAAAAAAATCATCTGAAGTTTTGAAGATTTCACTTTTTGTTTTTGCTTTTGTTTTTTCTGAAGAGTCATAGAAATGAAAGAAGTAGTTAGAAATACCTGATAATATATAGTGTTATTTGTCCAACAGCATAGTCTGGAGCTGCACAAACTGCTGTTCAAATTCCCACTCTCTCATTTACTAATTATCTAGGCAAGATTCTTTAGTTCCACAAGGTTATTCTCTCGCTAATAAAAGAAGGATAATAGTTCCATTGAAAACTACTCTGGAAATATCACACTGTTAAAATTCTAGTTGTGCAATGTAAATGTAGCTTGATATTCAATGCTACCTTAAAAATATTCTTGTTTAATTGGATTGACAGTGATACCCATGAATAATCAAGCTACCAATAGAAGTGGCTTGGAAGACATGTTGGCAGATATCTTAATCTGTATGGTGGTTGAAAACAACAGCTCCCAATAGGTTTATTCATATGTTTTAATGTTCAGTTCCCAGGTCTTGGAACTGTTTGGTTGAAAAGAAAAATAAAAATGCCCCCATTCTGCTCAGCCTTGGCTATTTCAGCCTTTAATAAAGAATAAAGTAGTGTCATCTTGACAGTAGAACTAGATGTAGCTTCCCTTTCTTTTGAACCTTTAGTTCAGGAAGATAGAGGCCACCTGTGTAAACCAGGAGATACCAAGGGTCCTGAACTAAGAAGATAGGATAACTCAAGGTTTGTACACCCTCAGCCTTGTGATAATAGCCCCAAGATTGCCCAACTATAGACTCCCTTGTGTACATGAAGAGAGAACCAACCTCTGTCCCCTGGCCAAAATGACTTGCCTAATAAGGTTTGCTCAATTATTTTATGGTCTATTAATAGTGTAACTGTTAAAATGAAAGTCCCCCGTCCACTTCCAGGGATGGGCTTAACAGATAGTTACTAACCATATTTTATAATACCAGATGTGCCTTTGGACACATAACCTTGCAGTTTGTTAAGAAATTATGTAATGGCAAGGCTTGTAAGCCCCATTTTTGCAGTTTTCTCCTTTATAAACTCCAACCCCTAGGCGCCCAGCGCTGCTCTCTCCTGTTGCACCAGGAAGATTTGCAGTCCAGTCTCGGGCCTGTGAATAAAGACCTTTTGTTGTTTTCATCAGTGACATGTTCCTGGTGGGCTTTGAGGGTCTAGCAAACTGGGCATAACAGGTAAGGATTAAGGTGTTTTGGAAGCAGTGTGTCATTGTGGGTGAACTTTGAGGTTTCAGAAGTCCACTTAAGGCCCAATCTTTTTCTCTCTCTGTCTTCTGCCTGTAGATCAAATATAAGTGTTCAGCGACTTCTCTAGTGCCATGCATGACTGCCTATTAGTAAACTTCCTGCCATGATGGTCATGGACTCATCCTTTGAAACTATAAAGAAATGCTCAATGAAAAGCTTTATTTTGTAAGTTGTCTTAGTCATGGTGTCTGACCACATCAGTAGCACAATAATTAAGACAGAAGTTGGTACCAGGAAGTAGCATATTTCTGTGAAAGATTTGACCAAGCTACTTGTTGGTAATGAAGACTTTAGGATTTGGACTGGGAAAGTGGTTGTGTGACAGGGCAAGACAGCATAGAGGTTTTTGCATCTTGTATTCTTGCTGAGGCCATTTCAGATTAACTAGAATTTGATCTCCTCAATAGAAGATGGCCAGGGAAAATTACCCAGATATATAATAGGAACCCAAGGCCCAAGGTCAGGATGCACCAGATAACTTTGCTTCTCTTAAACTGCCTGCTTGTGCAATCCCTGCCCCCGCACAACTGCAGAATGATATGCCAGAATGTGTTTGTTTTTTTTCCCTTTAAAAGCCCTTTGTTTTAATGTTTATGGGTACACTTAGGTCCTGGATGCCTGAGTATAATCTCAGCAGGATGAAATAAAGACTTTCATTTGGGTATAAACTGCGTGAGTGGTCATCTTTTGAGCTCTCAGTAAGAATTTAAAGCTATAAGATGGGTTTAACTGGCCACATGAATAGTAGTAGTGCTGAGAGCAATGTGGCTTTTAGACCCACCATAAGAGATTTCAGAGGGAGCAATATTAGTAACCTAAGAGTAGTTAGAGGCTATTCTTGAGACAGTTTGGCAAGGAATGTTGCTTCTTTTTGTCCTTGTCCTAAGATTCTGCCTGAGACTAAATTGAAGAGTTTTGAAGTAACTTCTTTAGAGGAGATTTCAAGGTAACTTAGTATTGACTGTGTCACATGGTCATGATCACTCTTAATCAGAACTACAATAAATAAGGAATGTGGAACAAAATGAAATACAAAATGTACAGTTTAAGGAGAAAAGAAGGACTAGGGAATGTAATATTGTAGCCAAATCTTTATGGGTCTGATACTAAATGAAATAAAGTGAATGATGTCTTTTAAGCAAGACTCTACTCAGCTAATCCTGAAAATCATAAAAGAAAAAAAGCCTGAGGTATTTCCTCCACCTAAAAAAGCATTAGCTTGTTATAAGAGAAAGAGCCATCTGTTGGACTGAAAGGAGGAGCTGTTGGAGGAAAAAAGATATATCTTAAACTTGAAAAAAAGAAAGGAAGCAGATAGGGGGGAGGTATGGGGGAAGAGGGTGGGAGGGTGGGACCAGAGAATGGAGTAGGGAGGGGTTTGTGATTGAGATGTAACTTGAAGAAATAAAAAATAAAAAAATGTATTATGCATTAAAAAAGGCATTAGCAAGTCAAAGCTTATGCAGTTATAATTCGAAGGGGAACCAGGTTCCAGAAAACAGCAGGTAGCTTTCGTAACTTCAGCCAATTGGTTCTGGCTTTATCAAGGAATATACATGAGAAAAGGAGTTTTGAAATCTTCCTCCAATGTTAAGGAAAACCATTAAGGCCATGTGTATGTAAGAAGTATTCCTACATAGATGCCCATAGAGATCATTGCAAAGAGGTGTGAAGGTGTACCTTGGAATGCACTGGAGACTCCAAGATGTTAGAGGTGCCAAAGCCATGGAACATATGTTGAAGAAATCTTCATTGAGGAAGTAGAATTAGCCAAAGAGAGAGGTGTGCTGCCATCCACAAACCTGAAAAGAGTGGGGCATCTGAAGAACCTTTTGACATAGGATACAGAACTAAAGGATTAGTAGTTTGCCTTGCTGTTTGGTGATCTTGCTTTGGGTCAGTATTTTCCACCAGGCCCTCTTTCTTCTCTTTTGAGGCAGTAACTTAGAGGCAAGACTGATGCGGTCTTTGTGGAAACTGTAGTCTATTCTTGATCTGGAGAAACAACCAATATGTGTTAGTTTTTTTGTAAGAACAATTCTGAATGAAAAAGAAAACATCAGAGGTACTAGACTGTAAAAGTCATTTTTATTCACCAGATGTAATTGTTATCTTGGAAGCTTATTGCTGAATAAGCTCACCCTTTCTGTTTCTGTCTGAACTCTGGCTGGCTGGTTCAACTCAGATGTTTGACTCAAATTCATCTCCAAGCTGATTAATTCAACTTGGCTTCTCTCATCTTCTCAGTAAATTGTTCTGTTTAGCCTCAAACTAACTCTGGTAATTTGTTCTAATCTTCTGGATCCTTCTTAATCTCTGGCTTCAACTGACTCTGCTGACCAGCACTGCTCAAACTATAGAAACTTAACTGGACTCATGAACTCAACTGAACTCAGTTGCACTGCATGAAGTGTACTGACTGAACTATTCAACTACTGTACTATCTTCTTTACTGAACTCTCTACTGTACTGAACTCTACTTCTTTCTCTGCTAACTCCCTTATACATTGGAATTTCTACTGTGGCTTCTTGCAGCTCCTGACTGAATTGCTCTGCTTGGCCTTAAACTAACTCTAGAAATCTGTTCTAATCTTCTGGTTTCTCATTTTCTGGCTCTTTCTGTCTTCACTTATGTATAGCTTGTTCTCTCCTCAACCTGTCTCTGTAAAAGTCTCCTGGTAAAACTGCCTTCTCTCTCTCCATCTCTTCCCTGTTCTCTCAGGTCACCTCTTTTTCCTCTCTCTCCTCATGAGAGTTGGGCACATATCCTACCTCTGACTCATTCTGTCAAATCTTTCTCTGATTCATTACTTTGTCTGTTCCCCAATTAGCAGTCACTTTCAAACATGGGTGCTTCCTTCTACAAACTAACTTTACCCTCATTGATTGGAATTAGTGGTGTCTACTAAGGATGTGTCTATATTCCAGCCATATCACAAAGACCTAGAATGCTTTTGGATATGATCACAGCAGACATGTTGCTAGATTAAAATTTCTCTACACTAGAGATATTTAGTATCATGCTTGAATGGCCTAATGTTGACTCTACTTACTATACTATGTATATATTGTATATACTATATATATATATATATTCCTACAAACATAATATAATATATTTACTATACAAATATATAATATAATAAAATTTAAAACTGAGGGAAATAAAGTATCTCCACTGTTTCATTTACACCATCCATAACAAATAATAGTGATTTAAACATACTTTTGTTATGCTATCAGGACTGGAAAGCAGAACTTATGTCTTATTGTGGTGGTGATTGATCTTGTTTTCTTGTCTAATATGAACATGAATGTGTTACTATATATTTAAAAGAAAGAGTGTATCTACACTTAGGAAAATGATTAGAATTATAGTGGACTAGGACTAGTGGTAATACTGTTAGCAGCTGTGTTTGTAGAGTGCATGGATTTTAGATTGTTTAGTGTAGGAGGCACCTTCTAAAATCCCAAATTTGTTGTCTTCATAGCAACATCTTCATTTTGTCACCACACATCATGATTTTAAGTGTTTATAGCTTATATTATAGTATGATTTACATGAAAATTTTAGAGCAATTGAGGAAATGGGTGTTTAACATATTCAAAGAGAGAGGTTATCCAATAAGGAAAAGGCCAGAGGGAAGAACCAAGCAGAGAGCAGGGAGTTTTTAGTAGGTAGAGAAAGGAATATTAGTAGATAGGAAGGAGAGAATAAGAGGAAAAGAAACAGTTAAGTATTTCTAAAGGTTCCTGTTTTCTCCAAGATAGACCAGATGGATTAGAAGGTGCTGAGACCCCTATCAGATCTCATCAGTTCTGAAAGCAATGTTTATTTTTCAACTTTATTCACCTTTAATATTTACTGGTGTGTGTGTGTGTGTGTGTGTGTGTGTGTGTGTGTGTGTGTGTGTGTATGTATGTATGTGTACATGTGGTTAAAACACAGAGGCAGAGATAGCAAGGCACTGACAGGGAAACAGAAGATATTGTTTAATTTTTAAAATTTAGTTGAGTATGAAGTATTTGCAGATGTGTGCATATAGTTATTAGTAAGTTAGTAAGATTTTCTTCATCCTATATCAAAATCACATAAAAATTTGTATAGGTATTCATGTTTTCCATTAACAGTCCTTAATCTTGCCACTAACATTTGCCAAAGCAGTGTCTATGAAGAGCTTAGAAATTGTTCAGTCATCTATTCCTAAAACTCCTGTAGACGGTGCTGCATTTTCCTATTATGAAACATTATTTTTTGTAATACTGTGATATCATTTAATGCAGTACTCACTGTAACATGCAACAAATTTCCAGCAATAGTTTATTAATAACCTAATAAATTCAAAATTAAGTGTTCTGAATTGGCAAGAAAGGAATTTCCCATTATTTTAAGCCAACATGAAACCAATTCTTGGTTATATACTCATATGTGAGTAACTATTTGTGAACATATATGCACATTTGTCCACATGCATTCCATAAATAGAAACATGAACACATATTATGATTTATAGAGTGATGATTCATTACATAAAGATGTGTGCTGTTACTATTCACTCAGATAATGTATATCAACTATACATATGTTGTAACATATGGCAGAACATCAGGGTCCATCTTCCAATCTCATTCTCAGAACCACTAAAGAGCTGCCTCCCAGGATAAGAAAACCTTAAAATAGGTCAATGTTCTTTTAAAAAAAAAATGTTTTTCCTGGTGCAAATTACATCACAGTAAGAAAGCTAAAATTAGACAACAAACTTGCTAAACTAGCAGCTAAAAACAAGCAAAGCTCTTTTTTTTTTTAGCTTAATACTTTATAAATACTTATACTGTTTTTGGTTTCTACAACCAAAGGAGCAATCAATGTAAATGTCTTATAAGCATAGCAAAGTAAACCTAAAAAGTTCCCATTGTTCTGTTTTAATAGCTGTGATGATTCATTTTATTGTGAACTTGCCATGAATGGGGAGTCTCAGTTGAGGAATTGTCTTTATGGGTTATGGAAAAAAAGACACTCCAAATGTGAGCAGCATCTCCTGCTATCTTTGAAAAGGATAAAAGTGAACAAAGATTATTCCCTTGTATTCATTTGATTTTCCCTCTTGCTGCTCGGTTAATTTACTATGTTGCTGCCCTTTGCTGATAATAAAGCCAGAATTTTTGGGCTTCCAATATGAGATGAAAAACCAGTAATTCTAGATAATGTCCATGTCTTTTCATTTTTTCAATTTAGAAAAATAAATTTAAAATGTTTATTGACTTTAAAACTTCATATTTTCAAAGACCTCATAGGTTGTTCTTTCTAGCATAAAAATTCATAGAAGGGAATTATCTTTACAAATGAAATGGATACAGTGCTAGAATATCTAAATTTATTTATTTATTTATTTATTTATTTATTTATTTATTGCTTCCAGTTACATCTCCACAAAGAACTCAAGAAATTAAATGCCAAGAAACCAAATAATCCAATCAAAAAATGGGGAACAGAGCTAAACAGAGAATTCACAAAGGAGGAATTCCTAATGGCTGAGAGACACTTGAAGAAATGCTCAGCATCTTAATCATCAGAGAAATGCAACTCAAGATGACTCTGAGATTCCATCTCTCACCTGTCAGAATGGCTAAGATCAAAAGCTCAAATGATAGCACATGCTGGTGAGGGTGTGGAGAAAGGGGAACCCTCCTCCATTGCTGATGGGAGTGCAGCTTGTACAACCACTATGGAGGTCAGTCTAGCAATATCTTAGAAAAAATGTCCATGTCTTTGTTGCCAGATTGGGACTGGTGAAGCACCCAGCCTCTCAGACTAAGAAAAAAACAGATTCTTGATCTTCCTTTTGTGAGACAACTGCTGTTGAATTACTCTAACTGCAGAGACACCCAGTTTCAAAGACTGAACAATTACTAGGTTCTTGGCATATCGGGTATGAGAGAGCTAATTTTGCACTATTTGAAATATTTTATAAGTTGTTATATACAATGTGTGGATATAAGTATAGCAGGTATATTCCTTCAAAGACTTAAGACTGTGTTGATACTCCCTTTAAAGAATGGAGAGCACTGAAAAATACATGGTGTGAACTAGTTAAACAATATAAATACATTTGATACTCTTTATTCACGTTTTGTGAGGAGTATGCAATTTAGTGACTCTATATAAAACTTTTGAAACTTTGTAGAAAGATAAGAAAATATGGATGCTAGGTAGTTTTTTTTTAGCATCCCTGGACAAAATAACAAGAGAAAAAATGAGCTCAGTAATAATTGCACAGGTCCAGATGCATATTCATAATACAAAGTTCTTGGTGGGCTTGGGAAGAGAATCTTACCTCCAACAAATTTTGAACCTAAATTACAGAAGATGAAATCCAAGTCTTCAATACATGGTTAGCAGAATTACAGTGCAAATCTAAATTTCAGCCCTAAGGTGTATGGGCCTTTAAGACGTGGACATTGGTTGGAAAAGAATTAGATCTCACAACTTGATATGGAGATTGGAAGTCTTTAAGAGGGTTGAGAAAACTGACCACTCAAATTCTGCTGGGTTTAGACAACCTGAGGAAACATTCTCCCTACTCTTAACAGATGATGCACACCCATCCCACCACCTACCCCTGCATTATTTTCCTCTCTACCCTTGCCTCCTGGAATTAGTTTTGCTTTGTTAATGGACAGTAAATGGCTTTGTTTAAAGGAGATGTCAGAGGATACAGTGCTGATGTCCCTAAGAAATCTACTATCATTGCCTGTGGACATATAACTAGACTCAAGACTAAAGCAGGCTACTAGAAGTGAAGTAAAACATGTTGTAAATGAGAATGCTACACCACTGAGTGGCAATAATTTTCTACCTCTTCCAAGCAGAACTCTGGGGAATATGTGTTGGAATAGGTTATTAAGGGTATGTGACAATGGTTTAGGGACAGAAACTGGATCAACAGGAATTATCTACATGAGTCTACTGATGAGAGTCTCAGTTTTATATTGAAGCTTGTACAGTTTGTAAAGTTGCCAAGTATTTATTTGATTGGTGGTTGGTTAAATTATTTGTAAGAAAATGAATTGCTGAAGGAGAAACAGACTTGCATGATGCTCCTTGATTTAGTGCTAATGAAGGGAATTTTAAGAATTCAGAAATTCACAATGCTAGAATGAGTCACTACTTAAAACCTAATCCTCCATAATGGAAGGACAAACAAGACATGTCCTTCACTGACACTGACAAAAAATAGTGAGGGGGCACCAGAGCAAATAAAGAAATTTAGCACTGTCCTTCTCCACAGGATAGAGCTTAGAGTTGGAGATGCAGCTGCTCAATTAGATAACAAAAATTTAATAGGTTTAATTGAACTCTGGAGATGTCTTGGAAGCACTGAATCACCAAATCCACGATCAGTATAGTTAACATAACAGATAGCATAGAAAAAACAGCTCTATAATGGCCTGACACCTATGGACACTAGATACTAGCTAACTAATAATGTTGTTGTCTGTATCAATATAGATTAAAAGCTTACTAAATTGTTTGATCTCAAGAAGAAGAAGAAGAAGAAGAAGAAGAAGAAGAAGAAGAAGAAGAGAACTTTAGAACAAAAAAAAAAGGAAGGCTACACTGGATCATGTGAACAGAGAATTTAAATTTCCACACTTGATACAGTTTGGAGATTCATAACAGAAGGGACGGCAAGGTCCAGTTGAAGAAGTATCTTGCTACCCTACTAAAGAGTTTTACTACTATAAACCTTTCTTTCATCCTCTTCCAATGGGACATACTGCCTTTCACTAGAGTAACTATACATTAGGGAAAATGAAATAATCAGGCTTTTTAGGGCCTTATGGATAATGCTTATGTATTGTTACTAATTTCAAAGACCTCTAAGAATTGCAGTCCTCAAAGTAAAGAAGGGCTTTATGGAATATGGTTAAACCATAAAATTTTGGCTAAAATCTGACTCACATTGGCTCCAACATGTTGCTGAACTCATTGGGTGATTATTTTCCCAGTAAGAGCATCTATAATTGGGATATATGCTAGAAGTTGGCAGGTCTCTACATTGGTTTTGTGACTTATGGAGAGTTATCAAGTCCTCATTATGGATTATAGAAACTACTGCAACCATCAAGAATATATAAGGTGCAGGAATAGTGGTTTCCACCACATCTCCCTTTATTCTTCTTATTTGGACAGGGCAGAAGACAAATCGATCATGGAGAATAACAGTCAATTAAGTAGTGACCACAGTTGTGACTTATGTCCCAAATGTACACTTCTTACTCATGTAGATTAATATATCTCATGGTACTTGGTATATAGCTATTGATCATGAATATACTAATTTAAGCACCTGTTTATAAGGACCTATTTATGACAAAGCAGTTTTATTTTAGCTGGCAAGGTCATTAGTACAACTTTACATTTCTACCTTAGGGGTCTATTAATTATTCAGCACTGTGGCATATTTGTATCTCATGGATTTTGGTTTCCTTTCTCTTCCAGAGGTATCATATTATCTCAGTACATAGATGACATTAAGCTGATTGGACAAAATGAGCAGGAAGTAGAAAGCACTCTGGACTTGATAGCGAACATGTACATCAGAAGAAAAAAATTAATTCAAACAAAGTTCAATAGCATTCTACTTCAGTGAAATTTCAAAGAATCAGTGCTGTGGGACGTGTAGATTTCATTTTAAGGTGAATGGTAAGCTGTTGCATCTTGTGCTTTCCATCACCATGAAAGCAAAATATTTAATGGACCTGTTTAGATTTTGACAGGAGCACATTCCCCATATGGATGTGTTACTCTGTTCCACATACCCAGTGACTTGCAAAGCTGATAGGTTTTAATGGGACCTAAAACAGGATTAGGTTCTTGAACAGGTATTTGCTGCTTTAAAGTCTCCTCTGCCAATTGAGCTATTGTATCACATGGATGTGAGGTGTCTGTGGCAGATTGGGATGCTATCCGTGGTCTCTAGAAGGCTCCATATGTGAATCGCTATGGAAACCCTTGGCATTTGGAAGAAAGACCTCACTGTTATCTGCAGACATTTTACCTTTGTAAGACAGTTCTTGGCCTGTTATTGGGCCTCAGAAGAAACTGAATATTTGACAATGTGCCAATTAATTAATACATGATCGATCTTGAGATTATGTGATACATTAAGTCATAAAGTTAGATATGCATAGTGGCAATCTGTTACAAAATGGAACTGAGTATATATATATATATACTCATATCCCTTTGGACATGGTTCCTTAGAACATCTTCTTTATTCTGTGGCAGGATTCAGAGATTTATGAATGAAAGACTAGAAATTAGAATATTTCCACTTGTCATTTTCTTAGTGACTAAGGAAAACATTTGTTTCTTCTTCCTAAGACTTTGTGCTCTGCAGACCCAGATGTTATGGTTTCAGGGAGAAACATTTCTGGCAGGGCACATGACTATTCCATTGAACTGTAAGTGAAGACTTCTCTTGAGCACTCTGAACTACTGATATACCCTTGAGTCAAAGAATAAGACAGGAATAACAGTGTTAGAAGTTGTGCTTGATTTAGTCTTTCAGGTGGTTATTGTACTGCCTCTCTACAATGAAGTTAAGGAAGATAATGTCACTGGGCGTGGTTATGCACGCCTTTAATCCCAGCACTTGGGAGGCAGAGGCAGGTGGATCTCTGTGAATTCAAGGCCAGCCTGGTCTATAAAAGTGAGTCCAGACAGCCAGGGCTACACATAGAAACCTTGTCTGGAAAAAAAAAAGAAAGATAATCTCAGGAGTACAGGAAACCCTTTAAGTATCTGTCTGTGTTACCAGGTTTGTGATTAAGATCTTTGGAAAACTATAACTAGTCCTGGGAGAATGATAAATGGCCCATATCTTCAAATAATGTAGCTATGCAACAAGCTATGCACCCTTACCAAGACACACTTAGGTACTTGTTGAGGATGGAGGAAATGCAGAATGAGTAGTAAAGGAAAGTAGGTATAAATACATGTTAAAGCCACATGACCAGTTATAAAAATGAGGATTATAATTGACATAAAATTTTTTGTCATTTGTTGAGAATATGCTTATGCACTTATGAAGGGCTATACTCCTGGAGAAAACTGACTTTCACTCTCTCAGCAGCTATCAGTTGCCAAAAGCTCCTTGGATAGGGTTAAGATTTCGTGTTCAACTCCTCTATCCATGCTGGGATTTGGCCTGGCTTGGGATTGTATAGGTCTTGTGCATGCTGTCACAACAGCTGTGAGATCATATGTCAGTTTTATTTAAGAGTGTAGCTCCTGGTAAGTTGACTATGCTTGATTGGAAGGCCTCACATCTGAGAATACTTGAGGAACACAAATTGATCTGAATGTGTTTAAAGCTTTGGATATTTTAAAGATTTAGGAGACTCTTTAAAGTTGGACTATATTTTACATCATGAAATAAGTTCAAGAATTTTGAGACAGGGTGGAAGGTTAAGGTTTTGATTGGCTAATGTTAGCATAGTTGGCTAGAGTATAGATCATAGTATATAAAGTTGGTATAGAATAGATCATTATAATTGGTTTTAAAGGTCAACTTGTCATGACTTAGAGTAACTGGAGAAAAGACCTCAGTTGAACTAACTTGTTTGCTTTAATTGAGTTGGGAAGAACTATCTCAAATGTGGGCAGCACTTTCTTGTAGTAATCTAAATATTAAAGGACCGGAGATAATGAATATTGAGTTATTCTTACTTCTGCTTAGTTAAGTTAATTACCCAATTGGTTGATTCCTTTGCTGTTATTAGAAACAGTGATTCTCCAAGAAACTTCCAGGTTATTGTCTCCAGATTGTTATGTAAGGTGCCCAGCCTTGAACAACTGATAGATTTTACAACTCTCTGCTATGAGACAGCAAACTATTCCAACCATTCAGACATACTAGATAAGCCTATTTGATGATCCTTTTGCACACGTATAATTATACACCATATGTTTGTATTATACATATATATATGAATATATACACATGTATACACTCATGCTATCATTTCTGTTCCCCAAGAGAACACTTATTCAATTGAGTGAATAGATTGAAAAAACAGCATGTTTTTTTCCAACACAAATAAGTTTACAGCAAAGTACACTCATAAATATTTTAATATCATCACAATAGTTTATACTCCAGGAAGCTCAAATTGTAAAAACTCAAACTGAGCATTCTCTCACAAATTCATTCCCTAAACTAATCATCAGGAATGGATGGCAACACTGCTAATGTGCTACACATCTTTTTTTGTTGTGCCATTTTGCCCACTACTTTCCCATATAAATATTATCATTTATTTTATATGTGACTAAACTAAAGGTGAGGAACATTGATTGTTTTCCTAAGCATACTCAGTAAGATAAAATAGCATATTTGGTAATAACTATTAATGAATAAATGTATGAAATAATAAAATTGCTTGAGTGTAGCTTCCATTTATCTGATTTTGAAGCTTAAAATCAGTGTCATACAGTGTGCTAACTTTCAATAATCAACTTCCCTTTCAAAAATGCAAAATCAGGAACAATATAAGCAACATATAAGCAAGAAATTTCCATTTCAGGAAGATTGATATTTTTGTGTTAATTTGTTTGCTAAGAAATGAAATGTCAAATCCACTTAGTGACCATTATGATTCTAAAATTGTTAATTTCACTGAGATATACATTTCTTGTTCCTATAATATGGTTACTAAGTCTCTGTTTCTTAGTATTTCTGAATATCAAATATGATCACATATGCTAAATGCCACTAAAATTGTCAATTCATTTTGCTCCTATTGAAAGAAAAGTTATTCTCTTGGAGAAGCAGAAATGATAGAATTATGACAAAACAAGAGAAGAAAGGCCAGGATAAGTTTGACTCTAGAGAAAACATAAAGATCTAGAAGAATGATATTAACTACAGTGTTAGCTTGACTATAATATGATTTCTATAAAGAAAGGAAGGTATGAGGGTGTTTCTTATGGACTAGTGATATGAAGTCAAAGTCCTTATTTTTCATGATAGAAAATTGAAAAATAATTTCTATAGTAGAATAAGAAGCAAAAATAGGAGGGTATTAAAATGTTGAAACAAATTTCAGAAGCAAATACTGAAAATATTTACTTTTAGAAAACAAGAATCAGAAAACCAGGCATTGTGACAATTGCCTGTAATCTCAGAACTACAGTGACAAAGTCAGAATTCATGGTTAGCCTCTATTCACAGAGTTTGAGAGAAGCCTGACTAGAAAAAATTCTTTTTTAAAACAAATATACAACTTGAGAATGAGACTGGATATGCTTGGATAAACTGCAGCTAGAGGTGAAAGTATCTTGTGCTATTAATTATGTAGATCATGTGCATACATGAATTAAAGAAAGATAAAATATTTTATGAGACAATTGATCTAGGGAATCCTTGCAATGCACTGAACCTCAATTGTAGTAAATTATCAGCACCCTGATATGGCACTTGAAGAAAAAGTGTACCTGAAATCCCCTATATAAAACAACAGCAAAATACTTTGATGCAGACTAAAGGCAAGGAAGAAATGACATGTTTAAACTGAAGAACCTCCACACTGACAACTATGCTGTCATGAGATGTAACACATGGCAAACTTTCTTGACATTAATTTTTACATATAGGGTCACCAAGGGGACATTTTGAAGGTGACAAATCAACTAAAATAGGTCAGGGAATTGTTAGCTAAGAATCAATTTATTTTTAATGATAGAAATACTGTATGATCTTGTGCTTTCAAATCAAAGAGAACAAATAGAGTTCCCAAATTATTTGCATATGAGACAATTATTTAAATATATTATCACCTTTTATAGTTTTAAAATATTGCATCTTTATTCTCTTTCTTATTGTATATTTGGTTTATGAAACCAATATTTTTTTAATTATTTTTTTTCCTTTATTTTTTATTTTTTCAAGTTACATCTCAATCGCAGACCCCTCCCTATTCCCCCTCTAGTCCCACTCTCCCACCCTCAACCCCCCATCCTCTTCCCTTTTTTTTTCTTTTAAGTTGAAGGTATATTTTATTTCCCCCATACAGTTTCCCCTTTCAGTCCAACAAATGGCTCTTTCTCTTATAATAACAAATACAATACAGTACAACACAGGTAATTAGGCCACAGTTATGAGGGTTATATGGCTTAACGTACATTCCCAATGACCAGTCCATATATATTTGGTACCTGACTTTAACATTCTACTATCTAAACATCTCCATTTTAATCAGAGTAGGATCACTCATTTTAATTTATTTGGTAAAAAAAACAAAACTGATGGCATTATAGTGTAAATAAATTAGTCTCATCACATGTGAAAAATAGCTACTTTTCTATGCAGTTTTTATGGTTTTTACAGTGAACTAATTCAAAATGTGGTCAACCATAAAATAGCTAAGAAATTCTTTGTGTGACAAAATGCACTTCAAATAATACACTAACTAGTAAGGCATAAATAGATATAAAAACATGGAACATAAAAACATAAATACACACATAGCTAAACAGTACATACTTGTGATTTTTAAGGAAAAAGTAATAAATATCTCCTTTTTAGGTAATATCAAGCCTTTCTTTGATTCTATAAAAGAAAAAGCAATGTTTAAGCAAAAAGTCAATAGGCAAAAAAAGATGATGTATCACTTAAGATTTCCTTTTTTTAGGGCTGACTATTTGGAATTGAATAACTGATTAGAGGGTTCATCCCTGGGGGAGACTTTCTTCCTCTCTCAGAAGTTATCAGTTGGTGATATATATATATATATATATATACACACACACACACACATATATATACATATATATGTATATATATATGTATGTATGTATGTATTCATCAGGGGATGAGGTCATATGAGATTCTCCCTCCATGTTGGCATGTCAAATGATATCATAGTTCAGGTCTTGTCAAGAAGCTATTCTGTTTATATTTGATGCATATTGTTCCCCTCTCATATATCCAAGTGTTCTTTCTCCTACATTTTTCCTGTGGCCTAAATATAATCATTGTGTTTTATATATATATGTATATAAATTTATGCTGGGCACCACATGGTCTGTTGTTCTCTATATTTTGACTTATTCTCTATATTTTCAGCTTTCTGAAATGATGTTTGTGTGGTGCATAAAGAAGCTTCTTTGATGCTGGTTGAGATTTAAACTTATCTCTGATATACAAATAAGTATTTGAAATGCACTTTGTAACTATTTTTGCTTATGAAAGTAGAAGTGGGATCGCCTCTAAAATCTGTGACATCATAGCCACAGGTAGTTAGCTAGGTTTAAACCAGACATGATTTATTTCCTGTTAAGCACCCTTTAAATCCATAAGACAAGTGTTGGTTATTGCCAAGATATGTGTCATTACTTCAACTAGTATCCCCTGGAGTGGTCATTGTTTTGAGTCATAGACATCACAGTTAGTAGGAATATTAATTGATTTTTCTCCCTTGGAAGCTTCTATAACACCTTCTGGTAATATCAAAGTTGTTCCTCAGAGAGAAAGCTTTTGGATCAGATTCAGCTAGAATCCTCCAAGTCCTGTATTTGATGAGGATATTAAGGATTTTCAATTTCTTGGAAGCATCCAAGGACATGTAAGCAATATCCTATAATGTTTGGTAAGTCTCTTGGACTCTCCTGAACAACAACTTTAAAGGAGGTTTCTCATGTCTGGAACTGGAGGCTTTGTTAGCTTGTATATGTCTCTTGAGAAAAGCATCATCCTAAGTGGCTAGTTTCTGCACTCACATGTCAGATTAATCTTACTTAAATATGAAATGATGTGATTCACTATGGCCTTTCAAAGAACTTTACTGTTATTTCCCCCTGTTCTATCATTATTCTTCTGTAATTGTCCTCCTTCCTCCCACTGCAATTAAAGACACACTTGCCACCATTTCCCCATTCTGCCTTGATATTTTCTGTATCTCCTTGTTTCCCACTTTAGAGTTCTTTTCCATCTATGGTCCTGTATACATCCCTGATTTCTGTTGTTATTCCAGGAGATATATCCATATTTGAGTATTTTGAGGTAGATACATGAAATGAGAGAAAATATATAGCATGCATATTTCTGGGTGTGGGTTATCTCACTTACTATAAAGATTCCTAATTCCAATAGTTATTCTGTAAATTTCAGGATTTCATTTTTAAACCACAAAATACTATTCAATGGTGTATATTAACTTCATTTTTACTACCTTTTAATCAGATGAAGAAAATTTATGTAATTATCATTCCTTGTTATTGTGAATTGAGAAGCAGTAAGTATGCTGAATAGATATCTGTAGAGAACCATGTTGAATCTTTTGGGCCAAGGAATGGAATAGCTGGGTCATATGGTAGTTTTTGTTTTGTTTTGTTTTGTTTTTAACTTCCTGAAAATTCTCTACACTGATTTCCATCCTGGTTTCACCAGTTTGCAATGGCACCAAGAGTGACTGTGGACACCCTTTTCCCTTCTCCACATTCACTGTTAATTAATTAATTAATTAATTAATTAATTAATTAATTTATTTATTTATTTTTTGTTTGTTTAGGTATTTTTTTAAATACTTTATTTTTTTTCTTCGAGTTACATCGCAGTCACAAACCCTTCCCTATTCCCCCTTCCTATCCCGCCCTTCCACCCTCTTCCCCCCAGAAGTTTCCCCTTTCAGTCCAACAGATGGTTCCTTCTCTTATAACAGTAAATACTATACAAAACAACAGATATAAATATGCCACATTTATGAGAGTTAAATGGCCCAGTATACCTTCCCAATGTCCAGTTTATACATATTTGGCCCCTGACTTTAACATTCTACTATCTAACCATCTCCATGAGCTTAAAGATCTATATCTGACTCAACATTCATACTAACTTGCAACACACTTTTAGGAATATATTCTTAGATCTATAACACCCTCTTGATTCCTAAACAACTCAAAATTTAACTATGAGACTCTAGCTGTCTATTCTTCAACCACCTAAGAGACCTGAGAGGGATAAATATATTTGCTTATATAGGAAGTGCAGGGCCTGCAGCTTCCAAAACTAAGAAATGACATACCAGTGACTGCCTGGACAGTTCCCATTTTCTCTCCATACATTCCTGCATCAGTCTTCAGCATTTGGGTCCTGTTTCTCTGACAGACATTTGCTGTAGAGCAGGGATTATGAAGGACTTACCTACCCTGTCTTGGCAGAGTTAGGCTGTCGACTTCCCTGCTACCAAATTTTGTCCTTTTTGGACAGCAGTCTGTCTGCAGTTGTAAGGGGTTTTTTCATGCCAAGAGATAGGCTTGCCACTAATTCAAACATCTTACACTGGAGATTCTTCAATGCTTATCTTCTACTTGGAGAAGAATAGGGGGTGAGTCGGAGGTGATATGTCTCGAAATCAAAAAAAAAAAAGAAAATCTTAATTTAAGATAACATCTTTGAATGCCATATTCTGCAGATCTCTTGGGGTTTTTGAAGATGCCCTATCCATCTCTTGTATTTAGATAAGCAAATGTTGTTTGTCTCTTAACAACTTGATTACTGGGTAGTTTAGAGAATATCTGTGATAGACTGTCATAGTAGCTAACAAAGTGACATGTCTGCATGACTAGGAGTTTGTTTTACTTAACTATCCTAGACAGTTTTAGATGGTTGGATTGAAGAGGCCAGAGCTTCACATTTTATTTTTAAGTATCTCTAGGTATGATACCATTAGGAAGCGTTACCTTTAATTTTGTATCAATATACAAAGATCTATTCAATTGTGGTTAAATATACTCTTAATTATGTATAAATAAACAAAGATCAATGCCTATGTAGCCCAATATAATCTTAATATTACATCCATATACAAGGGTCAATACCATTGTGGCCAACTATAATCTTAATTTTATATCAATATACAAAGATCAATACCGATGTAATCCAATACAATCTTATTTTTGCACAATAAACAATGGTCAATGCCACTTTAGCCAAATATACTACTAATTTTGTATCAATATACAAAGGTATAAGGGCATATTCAATAATCTGCCCATTCTTCTTGGACCTTCCTGTGCTATGTCTATGTCTCATTTTTTTCAAGCCTATGCACTCCTACATAGGAGAGGAAGAAGGATACAGAAAAGGAAAAGTAGAAAGTCCTTGGGGTTAACCTCCAAAACCCATTAAACAGGACCATTTATCAGCTTGTAATCTCTTCCCATAAATATCAGAGTTTTCAGTTATCCTTCAAATAACCAAAAAGAATGGCGGAGAAACACCCTCCCCACCCTCTGGGCATGGGACGTCGCTCTCTTAAAGTGACTTCCTGCTGGTTTGGGTCGTAGTAAACCTGTTTGAGGCCCGAACCCAAATGGAAAAAAAATTGTTAAAAATGTTAGTACACTCCTTTTATGTTCAGGCCTTCTGTTCTCAGCTGTTTAGATGACCTAAGGGGTTTGTAGGCAGAAGCTGATCTTGCAGGCTTCACTGAGGTTCCTGCCAGGGCATTGTGTAGAGCTGAACGGTCCCAGCGACATTGTATTGCCGTGGTTGCAGGCCCCCGATGGAGACAGCTATTGACGAAGTCTGCCAGGCAGAATCAACTGGGACACTCGTCCTCCTTGGTGCCTGATTCTGCTCTCTGCTGAGGTTTCCGCTGTCCAGCCATCCCCAGGCTCCCCGAATGGACGCTTCGATTCTCCTGGAAAGATAAGAACAGAGCCCTGCCCCAATCCCAACCCTGGGACAAATACCCTCTTTTTTTTGGGGGGGGGGCTAGGTAATACTTCTCCTGAAGCAAATTTGGCCTTCCGACAACATACAAAGCGTTATCTTTCAATCCGGGTTAAAGAAGAAATCATTCTGTCACCTTGGAGCTAAACCAGCTCCAGTGTATATATTTTGAGATCCCAAAGGACAATCTGCCTGCATCGAGAAGGCCTTTTGTAAGTAGCCTCCAAACCTAGGTCCTTCCAAATCCCATGTGTGTGTCTCTGAACTCTAATTATTGGGATCAGAGACCTGTGGTTCCCATCTGAAGGGATCAAAGATGTGTTCCACCACTCCTGGATCGAAGTCTTTCTCTATTTAGAGTTTGCCCTGCATCAGGCTGACCCTGAGCTCCGAGATCTGCCCATTTCTGTCTCCAGTGTGCTGGGACCAAGGGTGTACTCTTCTTGAATGGTAGGACCAAGAGTATGCACCCTCACCACCCCGCTCCGTATGACTCCAGAATACATAAGACCACCAACTCTGCGGTGCTCCCCCCGTCGCCACGGAAGTCTAAGGCATGGGCCAACACCACAATTCTTTTGTATTTTACCTTAGCTCCATGTCTTCTCGACACCCGGAGGTCTGCAAAACCAGGCCGAATGGCTGTATCCTCTATTCCATTCACAGTGTTTCAGCCCTGCCACCTGCCCTTTTTTTTTTTTTTTTTTTTTTAGTTAATAAATTTATTTGTTTGTTGCTTCAGGTTACATCCTTATCATATTGTCCTCTTTTCCCGCTTCCCAGCCCCACCCTCCCATGCTCTACATCCTGACCCTTCCATCTTGATCCTCTGGGGTGGAGTGTCCCTGCCTAACAGTCTCTCACCACAGATCAGGAGTCATATGAGGGCCAAGAGCCTCTTCATTCACCGGGGGCCTACGAGGCAGTACTGCCAGTGAAAGGTGTCTCATTGCTACTGGGGGAATACTAAAAAAAGACCAACAAACACACAAACTCAAAAAAACAGAGAATATCAACGAAAAAAGAGAGGAAAAAGAGAAGGGAAAAAGAAAAAGAAAAAAGAAAAAAAAGGAGAAGGAAAAAGAAAAAGATAAAAAAAAAAAGTTTATGTCCATGTTCCTTTTGGAGTGTTGGTTGTAGTACAGATATCCTGTACGATATAGCTAAAATCCTACTATAAATGAATAGATGCCATGTGCATCCTTCTGAGACTGGGTTAGCACACTCAGGATGAGCTTCTCTAGATTCATCCATTTGGTTGCAAATTGCATGATTTCATTGTTTCTGATAGCTAAGTAATATTCCATTTTATAGATGTACCACAGTTTTTTAATCCATTCTTCAGTTGAGGGACATCTGGGTTGTTTCCAATTTCTAGCTATTACAAATAAGGCTGCTATGAACATAGATGAAGAGACTTCCCTATGTCTCCGTGAGGGGTCCTTTGTGTGTATACCCAGTAGTGGTATGGCTGGGTCCTGAGGCAAGGTTATTCCTAGATTTCTAAGATATCGCCAGAGAGACCTCCATAGTGGTTGCACAAGCCTGCACTCCCACCATCAATGGAGTAGGGTTCCCCTTTCTCCACACCCTCGCCAGCATGCGCTATCATTTGAGCTCTTTATCTTAGCCATTCTAACAGGTGTTAGGTGGAATCTCAAGGTCGTCTTGAGTTGCATTTCTCTGATGATTAAGGATGTTGAACATTTCTTCAGGTGTCTCTCAGCACTTAGGGATTCCTCCTTTGTGAATTCTCTATTTAGCTCCATCTCCTATTTTTTGATTGGATTATTTGGTTTCTTGGCATTTAGTTTCTTGAGTTCTTTGTAGATTTTAGATAATAGCCCTCTATCAGATGTGGGGTTGGTGAAGATTTTCTCCCAGTCTGTTGGTTGCCGTTTTGTTCGAATGACAGTGTCCTTTGCCTTACAGAAGCTTTTCAGTTTCATGAGGTCCCATTTATTGATTGTTGATCTCAGGACCTGAGCTGTTGGTGTTCTGTTCAGGAAGTTGTCACCTGTGCCAATGAGTTCGAGGGTTTCTCCAACTTTTTCTACTAGTATATTTAGTGTGGCCGGTCTTTGATCCACTTGGATTTAAGTTTGGTCTAATTTCATTCTTTTGCAAGTGGACATCCAGTTGGACCAGCACCATTTGTTGAAGATGCTGTCCTTCTTCCATTGTGTGGTTTTGGCTTCTTTGTCAAAGATTAGTTGACCATAGGTGTGTGGGTCCATGTTTGGATCTTCAATTCAATTCCATTGATCCACTTTTCTGTTTCTATACCAGTACCATGCTGTTTTTATTACTGTTGCTCTGTAGTACAGCTTGAAATCTGGGATGGTGATACCTTCAGACGTTTTTTCATTGTACAGGATTGATTTAGCTATTCTGGGCTTTTTGTTGTTCCATATGAAGTTGAGAATAGCTTTTTCCAGGTTTATAAAGAATTGTGTTGGTATTTTGATAGGAATTGCATTAAATCTATATATTGCTTTTGGTAGGATAGCCATTTTTATTATGTTGATCTTACCTATCCATGAGCATGGGAGATCTTTCCATCTTCTAAAGGCCTCTTCCATTTCTTTCTTCAGGGGCTTGAAATTCTTGTTGTATAGGTCCTTTACATGCTTGGTTAGAGTTACCCCCAGGTATTTTATGTTGTTTGTGGCTATTGTGAAGGGGGTTGTTTCCCTTATTTCTTTCTCGGTATATTTGTTTGTTGTATAAAGAAGGGCTTCTGATTTTTTTGAGTTAATTTTGTATCCAGCCATCTTGCTGAAGTTGTTTATCAGCTGTAAGTGTTCTATGGTCCCCTGACTTCTGGTTTCTCACTAGGCTTCTCGCCACAGGCTTGACCCCTGTGCCTGATTCCCTCCCTGTCTGTGCAGCCACGGGTCTCCCTCCCTAGCTGCTTGGCTGTGGGTGCACCGAGCCCTGGATCCTCCAGCTGCCTGAGTGGGCCTCTTGCCCAGTATCTCAGCCATGGGTGCGCGGATCCCTGGCACCACCCACGTCGGGCTCCCTCCCCAGTTGTCCTGCCGTGGGTTTGCGTGGATTTGGCCCTGCCCACGCCGGCTCCCTCCCCAGGTGCGCTGCCGTGAGTGAGCGGGGATTCGGCCCCTCCCGCCCTCCTGAGCCTACTTCCCACGCTGATTACTTTGCCTGCCGGCGGCTTCCTGCTCTCTCGGAACCTCTGTGTCTCCAGCGGCTGCGGACTACCCGCCGAGCGCCCTGTTTCTTCCTTGCTAAGATTTCCACTATCCCGCAAAGTTTCTTAAGTGGCTATAAGTTCTTCCTGAGGTGTGGGGAGCCCAGCAGGCTAGTGATTGATCGCCAAGTGGCCTCTGATTCTGCGTGCTGTGAGTTGGGGTCTATCTTACCAGGCGCCTCTCCAAATGGGAGTTCCTGAATCCCGGGTTTAGTGGCTTCTGTGTCTGCGAGAGATGGGGGGAGAGCCTTACCCTGGGACTTTTAACAGTCCCTTGGGAGCTGTGAATGTTCCCGGGGGGTTCTAGCCCCTCCGGTTTTTGCACAGTGCCCAATAACTCTGTGTTTTTTATGGCTCTTTTTTCCCCGCGTTCAAAATGCGTCAGTGTAGGTTGCCGCCATCTTGGCCCCCCTCTAATTTATTTATTTATTGCTTCAGGTTACATCTCCATCATAGTGTCCTTCTCTCCAAACCTCCCAGTCCCGCCCTCCCACCCTCTACCCCCTAACCCTGTTATGTTTTTTTAATCTTGGTCAATCTGACTGAGAAAAAATAAAATCTCAAGTTGTCTCAATTTGCATTTACCCAACTGCTATTGATGATGAAAATTTTTTGAAGTATTTCATAGTCATTTTTATTTCTTCTTCTTGGAACTCTCTATTCAGATCCATAGCTCATTTTATAATTAGGTTATTTGTTTTCTTTGACTCTTATTTGTTGTATTCTGTTTATATTCTAGATATTAGTCCCCTGTCAGTTGTATACTTGGGATGGATTTTCTCCCACTCTGTAGGTTCCTTTTCATTTGATTATTTACCTAGTTGTACAGATTTTTTTTGTTTCTTTTTACCAATTCTGATTTGTCAGTTGTTGGCTTTAATTACTGAGCAAACAGAGTCCTAATCAGAAAATACTTTAATCCCATCAGTTGGGAACCACATGTCTTTGATCCCAATACTTAGAATGCAGAGACAGGCACATAGGATTTGGAAGGATTTAAGTTTAAAAGCTACTTACAAAAGGCAGGCTGAAACTCAAACAAATTGTCCTTTGAGATCTGAAAATATATACACTAAAGGTTTGTTTGGCTCCAAAATATCAAAATAATTTCTTCTTTAATCTGGATTCAAAGGTAATACTTTACATATTGTCAAAAAATCAAATTTGCTCCAGGAAAAATATTACCTGAACCGCCCCCCCAAAAAAAAGGTAATTGTCCCAGAGTTAGGATTAGGGCAGGGCTCTGTTCTTATCTTTCAGGAGATTTAAAGCATCCATTCAAGGAATCCAGGGACAACTGGACAACGGAACCTCAGCAGAAAACAGATCAGACACCAAAGAAGACAATTGGCCCGGATGATCCAGCCTTGCAGACTTCTTCAATAGCTGTTTCCTCAAAAGTCTACAACCACCACAACTCAAAATCACTAAGATTGTTCAGCTCCACAGACTGCTCCAGCGATAACTTCAGTAAAGCCCTGAAGATCAGCTTCTGTCTACGAACTTTTTAGGGCATCTAAATAGCTGAGGACAAAAGGACTGAACATCAAATGATTCTATTAACATTTTAACCATTTTTCCATTCCTATTTGGGCCTTAAACAGGTTTACTACGTCCCAAATCAGCATGAAGTCATTTCAAGAGAACATCGTCCCATCCCCAGAAGGTGGGGAGGGTGTTCCCCACTCCTTGGTTATTTGATGGATAATAGAAATTTTTGTTATTTAGGGGAAGAGACTACACGCTGTTAAATAATCTTGTTAAATGGGTTTTGGAGGTTAGACCCAGGGATTTCTCTCTTTTTCTTTTCTGTATCCTTCTTTCTCTCCTATGTAGGAGTGAACAGACTTGAGAAAAAATGGGACATAGACATAGTATAGGAAAGATCAAGAAAAAGGACAGATTATTGAATATGGCCTTATACCTTTGTATATTGATACAAAATTAATATTCTATTTGGCTAAATTGGTATTGATCATTGTATATTAATGCAAAATTAAGATTGTATTGGACTACATCAGTATTGATCTTTGTATATTGATACAAAATTAAGATTATATTTGGTCACAATATTATTGACCCTTGTATATTGATGCAAAATTAAGATTGTATTGTGGTACATACATATTGATCTTTGTATATTGATACAAAATTAAGATTATATTTGGCCACATTGGTATTGATCTTTGTATATTGATACAAAACTAAGGGTAATGCTTCTTAAAGGTGTTGTACCTAGTAGTGCTTAAAAATGAAATGTAAAGTTGTGGCCTCTTGTTACCAACCGTCATAAACTGTTTAGGATAATTAAGAAATGGAAACTAATAGTCATGCAAGCGTGTCATTTTGTTAGTTACTGTGACAATCTATTACAGTTATTTTCTAAGCTACTCAGAAATCAAGTTGCTAAGAGATAAGCAATATTTGCTTATCTAAATACAAGAGATAGATAGGGCATCTTCAAAAACCTCATGAGATCTGCAGAATATGTCATTCAAAGATGTTTTCTTAACTTAAGATTTTTTTGATATCGAGACATGTCAGCTCCTCACAGCACCCCCTATTCTACTCCAAGTAGAAGATGAGCTTGAAGAATCTCCAGTGGGAGATGGTTGAATTGGTGGTAAGCCTTTCTCTTGGCACAAAAAACCCCTTGCTTCAAATGTAGACAGACTGCTGTCCAAAAAGGACAAAACCTGGAAGCAGGTAAGTCGACAGCCTAGCTCTGCCAAGACAGGGTAGGCAAGTCTTTCATAACACCTGCTCTACAATCAATGTCTGTCAGAGGAACAGGGCCAAACAACTGAAGATCGATGCTGTAATGTATGGAGAGAAAATGGGAACTGTCCAGGCAGCCACTGGTATGTCATTTCTTAGTTTTGGAAGCTGCAGGCCCTGTACTTCCTATAAAATCAGATATATCTATCCCTCTCAGGTCTCTGAGGTGGTTGAAGAACAGATAGCTAGAGTCTTATAGTTAAATTTTTAGTTGTTTAGGAGTCAACAGAGTGTTATAGACCTAAGAAGATGCTTTTAAAATTGTGTTGCAAGTAAGTATGAATGTTGAGTTATATATAGAACTTTAAACTCATGGAGATGGTTGGATAGTAGAATGTTAAAATCAGGTGCTAAATACATATGGACTGGACATTGGGAATGTACGCTAAGCCATATAACCCTCATAACTGTGGCCTAATTACCTCTGTTGTTTTGTATTGTATTTATTATTATAAGAGAAAGAGCCATTTGTTGGACTGAAAGGGGAAACTGTAGGGGGAAATAAAATATACCTTAAATTTAAAAAAAAAAAGGGAATCAGATGGGGGATTGAGGGTGGGACAGTGGGCCTAGAGGGGGGAATAGTGAGGGGACTGCAATTGAGATGTAACTTGAAGAAATAGAAAATAAAGAAAATACTTTCTTATACATACATCCTATCTTATGCAGTAGTACCTACGTTTTCTTTAAGAATTTCAGCAGTTAAGGTTTCACATTGAGGTTTTTGATCCATTCAGATTTATTTTTTATGCAAGAGCATATTCATGTTTAATTTAATTTTATACATATCTAATTTCATTTTTCTACACATGATGTGGACATCTAGATTTTTTTCTGAATCATTTGTTGAAGATGATGCCTTTTCTTCAAAGTGTAATTTTGTAATCTTTGTTACTATTGGCTATAATTATAATAAGTTCATATTTGGGTCTTCTTTTTTTTTCTATTGGTCTACATGTTTGCTCTGTGTGAGTACCCTTCTTTGTTTGTTATTATGGCTTTGTAATATATATTGCAATCTGGAATGGTGCTCTCAGCATTTTTCCTTTTCTTTCTGAGTGTGTGTGTGTGTGTGTGTGTGTGTGTGTGTGTGTGTTTTCATATAAACTCTAGGATGATTTTGCTATTTTTGTTGGAGTGATCTTGATTATGATTTGATTAAATGTGTAAATTGGTTTTGGTAGAACAGGCATTTCACCATATTAATTCTACTAATCTATGAGAATTGAACATATTTCTATTTATTATTGTCTTCTTCAACTGTTTTGTACAGGGATACAAAACTTTCCTTGTAGAAATTTTCCATCTCATTAATTAGGCTTATTTCCTAGATATTTTTCTTTGAGGCTATTGTAAATGGGGAGTGTGTTCACTATCCCTGTCTCAGCATGCTTGTGATAGGTATATAGAAAGACTACTCCATTTTACACCCTCCATTTTGCTGAAATTTTTTATCACTACTATATTTTTTTCTGTTAGAATTTAGTTGATTTTTTATTCCATCTTCAAATAGGGATAATTTAATTAATTTCTTTTTTTTTCATTTGTATTCTTTTAGTTTCCTTCTGTTGGTTTATTACAATACAGCTGTGTGCTTCCTGATCCCTTTGTATTGGAATGCTTTTCTTCTATCCTTTTACTTTAAGATGATGTCTATAACAGTAAGATGAGTTTCTTGTAGAAAACAAAAGGATCACTTTTGTTTCTTAGTCTATTGAGCTATCCTGTGACTCTTAATTTGAGAGTGCAGACCGTAAATATGTTAAGTTAGTATTGAAAGTTCAATGTTGATTTTTGTCACTTTTGTTGTTTGTGTATTTTGTTTTTTTTTTAAATAAGTTGTACTTTGTGTTTAAGTTATTAGCTTCTATTTACTGTCTTTCTACAGTATGTTGGATTAACTTACTCCTTTTCCAGTAAAAAATAGTGCTCCCAGATACTGTCTGTAAGGTTGGTTTGGTGCACATGAAATAGTTTATAACATGGAATGTTTTTATTTTCATTCAGCTTCAAATTTGCATGTATTTGAAACTTCTTAACACCATATGAATTCTTTAATGAAGCTTTTTATTTTTATTTTTTTCACTTCTGTTTCTTGGCATTTACCTAACTGATTCTCATTGGAGCAGTGCTGGTGAATTTTGGTGGGGACTCACTATCTTGACCTTTCATATTGTTTGTATTTTTATGGTAAGATCTGAGCAGATGGACTTCCTTCATTAGTTTGTCTAATATGGGTACAGCAGTCTGAGCTAGCACCCAGGATGTACTAACTGGCCAAACTGTTTAGGGCAAGGCATAGGTTCAACGGTCTGTGCCAGGGACTTGGTTGTGGGACTCAAAGTATGTCTAGGTATTAGGAAAGATGCTGGTATAGTTGAGGCAGACACACTAGTATGTGTCAGAGCAAAGGATATGCAAATTGATGTATGCTTGGAGGTTAGTTGTAGATTGAACATGAAAAGGTCAGGAGTAAGTATGGTCTTGGGCTGGTGTACATGACTTATATTCTAGCCTAAACATGGAGATTGGTCCCTGCTCAGGCAAGGAGACCCAGGCAAGGTCTGAGAATTAAGAATGATATAGGCATGGTAAAGTCAGATGGAAGGACTCTCCAGGCTGTGCCACAACACATAATATGTGGGGCTGGTTGGGCTTAAATGCTGGTAATCATGATGGAATAGGGTCATGTATATATGAGCTGCAGGTAGGGAACAAGGGGAAGCTTGCAGCTACTTCTTTCTGTACCACACACTCTTACAGAACACAGAAATCAAAGTATTGATTTCCAGCCAGGATTTGAAATGTATTTCACATTCCTCTTCCTTTTCCCATTCTTCTTCTCTTTCTTCTTTTTGTTTCTCACTCACTCACTCTCTCTCTTCTCTCTCATTTCTCTCTTTGGACAACATGATCCAAAAGATAGAGCTACCCCATTCTTCTTATTGAGGAGAGTTAACCATATATAAACAGAAGCAATGATCACATTCTTTGGGCCTGAGATTGCAGTGCTATGTATGTATGTATGTATGTATGTATGTATACATATATGTATGTATGTTCAAGGTATGAAAGACAGTTTGGTACTACATTCAAATCAATTGAAGAGAATTACAGATTTCTATTCTGTTTTATCTTTTTAAACCTTTGTCTTTGTACTTTTCTAACTTGATTCAGAGGCTTCAGTGAAGTAATTGTTTCATTTAATAATTTATGATCTAAAAGTTTCATGGACTCATAGAAGGCAATGAACACTCACTATGAAGACTTACAAGGCACTTGAAGACTACTTCAAAAATGGAAGGAATACACTTTCAGGGCAGTCTACACTTTCAGACATATTGTTTATTTAAACAACGTTCACATAGTCTCAATAGATGACCTACATTTGTGTATATCATTGTATAGTTTTACAAATAACATTATAAAGCTAAGCTTTATTCAAGTTTCTGCCACAGAAGAGTTTATTAGTCCTATAGGTGATCAAGGTAATTTCTACCCAGGAATAGTAGAGTAGTTTGACAGAACTTCAGGATAAACAGAAGAAACTATTAAGCTTGAAATATCCCAAGTTGCTGACAGACTCACTGTTTCAGTGGTGGGTTCTTGAAGTTTTATCTGAAGCCTCTTTATATGGGGTACAGGATCAATATTCCCATTCAAAATTTTATTTGTTTGCATATATTCTAATTAATCAATAATTTGCTGTGAATACAGGATGTGTAGTTCAGTGATGTTAGCGGCCATTGCAACATATCTGAGCCCTTATTTTAATGATTTTTACACCTTGTACAATTAGGCCATTAAAATAGTTAATAAAAGAGTAATTGTGTCAGTTGGTGAATATGGAGTGACTTAGCAATATAGATCACTTCAAAATTTGGAAATCTAGAAGAACAGCAAAATACTACATGGACCACATGAACGACATAAACTAGGTCCACCTTACCAACAATGAACTGACCCTTAAGGTTTAGATTTCACACTCTCTAATGTGTGTGTGTGTGTGTGTGTGTGTGTGTTCATGCCCCTTTTACTAGGAAGCAGGTGACTTTCTGATTTCAGAAAGTGAAGAATGTTCAATAATGAAGCATGTGCCAGGCATGGTTTCAACTCAGTTCTTAAGCCTCTGTTGTCCTGAAGGGTATTTTGTTGTTGTTGTTGGTGGTGGTGGTGTTGGTGTTTTTTTTTTTTTAATCTGTCTTGATATTTTGTTTTGTTTTGATTTTTAATACTGTCTGGTGCCATGCATGGCAGTCATTAGGAACTGCATTCATTCTAATGAATAAGGGTCCCTCTTTCTGAGAGCAACCTCTCAAAGCAAAGTGCTTTCTGCCTCATGTATACCAAAGTCAGTGTTTCCCTTGAAATTGATGGTTTGGTTTTAGAGAACCCATGTGAGATAGAAAGGGCAATGAGACATTGGCTTATTGATATTTTCATACTCATATGCTAGAAATTCTTACTGTATTTTCTTGATTAGATGAGGTTGCACATTGTACATGTTCATTAAGTTTCATGTAGATGAGTGAATAATTGTTTATATGATAGTGTGGCTATTTTGTTTTTCAAGAAGACATTCCCAGTGGCCTCTATTGAGGCCAGCATGAGGCTACCTGCTTCCTTTCAGCTTTTATTTTTTACTTATTGCATGATCACTAAAGTAGTCCTGGGGTGGAGGTAGGATGAAAGAGCAGTCCAAGGATGAAAGCTGTGTGAAACCAAGAATGATTTTATTTATAGGTTGAGTTTGGGGAGTTAGGGGACCAAAAACTTTATTTGAAGAGGGAATAGATGGCACATGCTTACCTCAAGTAATACATAACCATTGGTCACCACAAGAAGATCCCTCTGGTCTCCTCATTGTCCAAATTCCCCTCATCCAAGTTGGTAGAGATTCATATGCATTTTCAAAGCTTTTTATATATGTTTCCAGGACAGCATTTATATAGCATTTACTCTTTTTTTGCTTGTGTTTTTCTCATTTATGTGCACAACACCTGAATTGCAAAAGTGTCTTACAAAAGATCAATATAGGTTAATAAGAATATAGGCTTTGAGATGAGATACAATATGACCTTTAAACACCATGAATTCACAGACTGCTTCTGCCTTACAGAGAGAGTCCTTAATGACATCTGCGAGTATTTCTAGGGTGTGGTTCAGTTTTTTCTCTACATTGTCCCTTCTACTCTGCATGTATTCACTCATTCCCTATTCCAGTGATCTACTATGATATTCCAAAACTCACCAAGTATCCTCTCCACTTCTCCTGACTCAACAGAGGCTATCAGACATGTCTTACTGAAAAACAAAATAGCTGAAAGAGAAGTACATTATCATCTAAACACTTATTCACCCAAGACATTTATCACCCAGATATATACAAGACTTGTACCTTCTCTTCAGGCAATTTCTTCAGGCAAATTCTTCACAACTCTCCTTATAAAAAAGGCCTTTTTTGATCACTCTTTCTTAATTAGTATGTTCCTCCAGTACCTCATTATCTTGCCATGATTTTGGTTTTTCCCTGATTCATGTGTTTATGATGTCTCCTCCTCTTATAATGCAATTTTCATCACAATGCCGATTTATTGAATTGTTGGATGACTGTAAAATAGCAGATATTCAATAAATATTTGCTAAATGCAAAAAGTCAAAACCTAATAAGGATCAAGAGCTAAATCTGATGGGCCAATTCATATTAGTGCAAAACTGGCTCATCTTGATTGTTCTGCACAGGGAGTAATACAATGACTCAAGATTTAGGACAACCCATTAGATAACCAGTGTCAATCAGGCTTGGCTGAGAGGTGGTTTTTGAACACATAAGGGGTGTTTGGTTATATTGGTAGGTGACCACTACTACCACTAATATGTGTGAATCATTTGACATTTTGGACTGTCCTTCAGTCAAACTGTTTCCTTTAAAAGAGGCTGATATCTTTTCAGCAGTCTTTGGTTGGCAGGAGACTGGCCTTACCTCTCTTGTGTTTTCATCCATCATAGAGCTAAGAATTGTTCAATGAAAGGCCTGTCTGCATCATAAAATCTACATGAAAAAAGCACTTACCTCATCTGGAAGTAACTGCAGTAGGTAGAGTGAGTACTTAGCAGGTTAGTCAATCATGAGTTAGAAAAATTATGCTTTGTTGCACTTGACAAATTTGACTGTACTTCAGGAAAATAATTTGAATGTTTATCAACACACTAAGATATATTAACCTTAAGCATTGGGCCTATCTAACACCTCAGATCCTTTCTTGGGCGTTTCATGTACCTGGAAGTAGTTCAATATGTATCCATCCCTACTGGAATTTTCCCTCTGAGCTTTAACACTGGGCTTAAAGAGAGACTGCTATGCTGTAATGCCAGTTTGGTCTTATAAACTCCTTTGTTTCCAGCCCTGAAAGCAGGGCTGTTCAAGAGAATTATTCATTTCCTAACTGTATCTTTTAAAATAGAGTCCCAATTTTGTATTCTGTATATGTTCCATTTATTTTTTATTAAAATGGCACATGAAAAGAGATGTCACTATTTGAAAGTGTGAAGCACACTTGTAGTGGATACTCTGGACAAGTTAGATATGGCAAGTAAACACTGTATCTTTGAGTCATTCCAGATAATCCACTCTGCTTTCAGAGACAATCTTTGACAGGGTGCCTGGTTGTGAGTGACTGTGTTATGTGCTAGATAGGACAAAGAAACTAAATAAAAAAAAAAAAAAAACACCTCTGCAGATGGAGATACTGGGGTCGCTAGAAACTGCTGCAAAGAGATGCTGAAATGGGAAAAACCTCTCAATAAGCACATTCTTACCACGTTTCAAAAATTTTTGAATCTTTATACTGACAGTAGTGTTTTTGTCGTAAAGGAAGTTATTGTTTTCCATGCCTCTTAGCGGATGAAGTTTAAGTGAAGGACTAGCACACTATGTGGGATATGGACTTTGGGGATTCAACAAAGGGGAGTTGCCAATATTCACTCATTTAGGCATTTGACAGATAGCTAATTACTATCCATTAGAACAAAATAGAAATGATAATATAATTCTACCCTTGGAAGTATAAAGGTAAGAATTTCTCTCCAATTGCTTGGGGGAAATCATGGTTTATATAAAAGATGACCAAATGTAATTTCCATTAACATGTACATATACATGGGCTGTGAGGAAAACTACATACCTGAATGGCAATGAGAAGATATGGCTGTCTCTAATTTGTATTTAGTTCCTCCTCAAGGGTAAACCACAGATAAAGATAAATAGAATTGGTCTCCTGGTTGTCATGAGTCAAGTTTTGGAGTTACAACTCTCCTTACATTTCTTTCTTTTTTATTTTTTTGTACATATAAAAGCATTATTTCTCCAAACTGAAGCTGACATTGATATCATTAATGAATTTTTTCTCCAGGGTGAACAGTTTATTCCTAGAAGATAGTGCACTTCAGCTATTCCACCATAACTATTAGCTATCTAACTGTTTTACAGGATATGTCTGTTTTACCCTGTAGCTTTTCTTCAGCTGGGAATCAGTGAACTAGATAATATATTTAAGTGAACAGCCAGCAGATGGTCAGGCTGAAATGAGACCATATGGCTGAATATATCATTTGGTTCAATCTTCCATTGGCACATAAGGCATATTCATCTTAATATCCCCCTTTAGCACCTGGCTAAAGAGGGTAAAAGATTTCCATCAATCCTAAGAAACAACTAAGTTCAGTATTGAAACAATTTCACTCTCACATTTAAATAAACTTTGAGTTTGGCATTTATTTAATGGCAGATCATGAAGAAAATCTAGCACAAATACTTGCCACCCCAACTTTCCAAAATTCAAACAACTGGGAGATATTTAGCCAGAATAAATTCACTAAGTTTAGGTATTTCCATTTATGAGATTTTTTCAAACTTTAAGATTTCAACTTTATATTATATTTATATTTATATGACATTCAGGAAATATACTTTCATCACTTAGGAAAAAAAGAAAAAATGTTGTGCATGATTATATGTTGAACAAATAGAGAACATTAGAATATTCTGGTAGTGAAGGCATTATTAAGAAGGAACATAATATTTTTGGTTGTGAGCCTAGCCTTTAACGACTGAGCCATCTCTCCAGCCTCAGAAGGAGGCACATGGAATCTATTCACTTATAATTGGATTTTAGCCATATAGTACAGGATAACTATACTACAACCAACGCACCAATGGAACAAGAACATAGACTTTGTTACATGTCAGTGAGACACTTTGCCCTGGTGCTGCCTTATAGGCCTCCAGTATATGAGAAGGCTCTTAGCCCTCATATGATTGGGGAACTGTGGCTGGGGACTGATACGTAGGGACATTCCACTTCAAGGAGGAGTGGGATGGAAGGGATGGTTGCGGCAGAGGGTGGGAGGGCGGGACTGGGAGGGGTGGAAAGAGGGCACTGTGATGGAGATGTAACCTGAAGTAATAAATAAACATTAAAAAAATGTTGGAGTAGAGGGTGGAAGGGTGGGACTAGGAGGGGTGGAAAGAGGGCACAGTGATGGAGATGTAACTTGAAGTAATAAATGAACATTTTAAAAAATTGAAAAAAAAAAGATGATAAAAAGAGGCTTGAGATGTTCATTAACACTCTGTTTTAAGAAAGCACTAATTTTTTTTAACCAAGTAGCTAAAAAGCCAATAAAACGAGCATTAGTGATAACAACTGTAGTGTATGGAATATGAAAGGATGATGATGAACTTGATACAAACATGATTAGAATTTGCAGTGAGCAATGAAGATCTGAGAGGCTTCTCTATGAAACTAGGTAGAACTACCTTTTCCAGTCATATTGAAAAGCAGCACAGTGTTCTGTGCTGGCTGGGTATTAAAGAATTTATTTTGTCATTAGGAACTAAGAAACTTTTTCCACATGTTCTAAAAGCATTAATGGTGGAAAACAAGGAAAGTGTAATCATTGCAGAGGATCATATACTTCTTTCAAAACAAACACGAGGCTTCACTAGAACTTCAAGTCTGATGTCTCCCTTCTGCATTTCAAAAGTCAATTGAGATGAAAGAGTTTCTCTATCACAGCATGTACATTTCAGTGAATTTCAATAAAAGTATCAGAGTCCGTTCTACCAGGAAAGTCAAAATGTGGAAAAATTGTCTTACTTCCAAGGTATTCTCTTAGACTTGAATAACAGACATTTCTGTTACTATATTTTGTGTTTTCTGGCACTTTACATGTATGGAATTTTATCAAATTTCATCATTTTTTAATAAAAATCAATAATATTTTATTGCAATAAACTTACAAATAATAACATCTCATAGCTAAATTAAAGTAACCTCTCAAATACTTGCCAAGTCTGAAACATAAAATATATTTTTATGAACTTCTGAAACTTTGCTTAGGGCTTTCCACTTTCACTGTCAATTATATTTTTATGCATTTATATACCACAAAAAGGATACAAAGTATGATAGAGTTTATGTTAGAAAAATAGTTTGTTTTATATTCTTTATCATGA
Source organism: Lophiomys imhausi (assembly GCA_907164525.1). Lineage (NCBI taxonomy): Eukaryota > Metazoa > Chordata > Mammalia > Rodentia > Muridae > Lophiomys > Lophiomys imhausi. The sequence continues at coordinate 1,320,805 of CAJQZJ010012348.1, read as the reverse complement.
CACATGTGTCCTTTGGCCATTATTTCCAATGTCCTTCCTCATGACCTGATATTATCCTTTCTTGATACCTTTCTTTTCTTTTCTCTCTCTCTCTCTCTCTCTCTCTCTTGGTTTTTCTAGATAGGGTTTCTCTGTGTAGCCTCAGTTGTCCTTGAACTTTCACTCTATAGACCAGGCTGACCTTGAACTCACAGAGATCCATCTGCCTCTGCATCCTGAATGCTGGGATTAAGGCTGTGCACCACCACCACCACCCGGCTTTGGTCATTTTTTTTGGAGGGTGAAGGAGGAAAATGTTTATTTTTATCTTATATCTTGCAGTCAGCCTATTCTTAAAGGACATTATGGCATAAGCTTGTTATTTTTTTTAAAGGATTTACTTTTATTTTTAATCATGTATTTGTGAGTTCAGGGGCCATTGCAGAAAAGAAGGATTGAATTATATGTTTTATTTGTAATGAACAGTGCCCATATGAACAATCATGTGTATATACATGTGACTGTCTTATGCATTTTTCCACTTCTTTGAATAAATAATAAGGAGTATACACTTTCTAGATTAACTTATTTTCTCTTTGGTTTTGAAGTTTGTTTTAAGTGACTCATAACACTAATTGATCATTCTAGGAAATTTTTTTTCAGTTGATGTATAGCACTTAACACATTTATAACAGATGCAGCCACAAGCTCTATCTAGTTCCCAAATATCCTACTTACCTGAAGAAGACACTCCATAGGATCATCAGTGAATCCAAGAACCCCCCTCACATCCCCTAGCAACTACCATCCTGCTTTATCTCTCACTTTATGTGGCTTGTTCATACTGATCAAATCATTTGTTTAAATGTTGTTTGGCTTCTTTCACTTAACAGAATTTTCTTAACGTTCAGGCATATATGGATATCATCAGTATTTTTTCTCCTGTAGCCAAATAATATTTTATTGTGTGTGTGCACCATAATTTATTCAGCCATTCATTTATAAGTGAACATTTAAATAATTCATATCTTTTGTACATTGTAAATTTTGATAGTTCTAGCACTTATATTTCAGCAATCACTCTTTTTTTTGTGTGTGTCTATACCAACAGGGAAAATGTTAGGTCAAATAGCAACTCTATATTTAACATTTTTAGGAATCTGCAAATTGTTTTTCAAAACAGCTGAGCCAGCTACATTTCAACCAGCAACATGACAAGGTTTCAATTTTGGTACATCTTCCCCAATGCATTTTTTCTTGAAAAATAAAAAAAAGTATAAACCTCCTAGGAGTTGCATAGTAAAGTACCAACACATACATTCAATCTGTATGCTGTCAATGTTTCCTTCATATGTACCAGAACTCTACTGTTTAGTATGTTAATGTCTATAATTTTTATAACTTCTTCATGCATTGACAACTTACCAACAATGGCTTTCTATAATCACCAATAATAATTTTGTAGTTCAAATTTATTTTGTATAAGATTATTTATTTTACATAAGTATAACACAGATATCCTTTTTCTACTTTCATAGGATATATTTCTTCCATCATTTTGCATTTTACCTGGCTTTTTTTTTTTTAGACTGAAAGCATGTATTTTGTTAACAACACAAATTACAAAAAATTTAAAAAGCCATTCTTCCAGGCCTTGTCTTTAAACTGATGAGTTGAAATAATCCATTTATATTTAATGTAATCCCTAAACCTGAAAAGATTTTATCATGCCATTTTACTACATGCTTTCATATGTCTTCCATTTTTCTTTAATATTTTCAATATTGTCCAAAGTATTTGAGGTTTAATATGGAAGACTGAAGTATTCTACCAAATTCTCTCACTTCTTTCCTACACAACCCTCGGTATGTCCAGTATACTTCTTTTTCTTTCTGCTCTGGACTCCCCTAGATACCTATGAATATGTTTTCTATCTTATTCACAATGAAAATCTTCCTCTCCTGGAGATAATGTTTCAGTGTATTCTTTGTTCCCTCAAATACAATAGTAATTGTATTTGCTGAACACCTTACAGCACATAGGCCATACTCTCAAAAGTATTCAAAAGATATATAGATGAATTTGTTGGTAGTGTATTCTATACTTCCCCATTCTTTGGAAAACTCAACTCTTTTAATAAGGTCTCCCTGTCTTTATTTATTTTTGAATTTTTAGTTTTTTCCTTAATTTTTATTCTGCTCTACAAAATGGTTTACTTAATATCATGTATGTTTTGTCAGACCTTGGATCATTCCATTGTACTTCCCCTGGGGATCCAATCACAGTCCCTAGCATATGGCTTGTTTGGTGAAACTGTGGAATCCTTTCAATTATTGCTTTACTAAGTTTCTATTGGGAGCAATTCTGAAATGGCCTCTTTTCTGAGGTCCAGGAATTCATACTAAAAAACTCATGAGAGCAGAAACCTTACCTGAAATCTGGTGGGATGATTTCTTCTTCAGAGAACAAGAAGGTTTTATATACCCAGGGAACAAAGCCCTTATCTCCACTGTGTTCCTTCTTGCCACAACTGAAGAGACTCTGCTCAGCTTGAACCCAATGTGCATGGTTCTAACAGCCCTTACCTTCCCCCACCCCCACAACTCACTCTGCTTTACTAAAAGCTGTTAGATTACATTCCTAATGCTAGCTACCAAGGTCTATTCTATTTGGCCACTTCTTCCTATTGAGGTTGACTACCAAGTTCCAGCCATCAAAATGGAGTCTTTGATTGCTGTAATTTCAATTACTGCTTTAAGTATTGAAGTTCAGCAATCAAAAGCACCCTTTGGCTCACCTACTTAACATGCCCAATTAAAACTGAACACTTCATGCTAACAGGGGCCTTCCCCCTTTACCTTTATTAACTTCCATTTTCCTATGGGCCACATTTTATTCTCTCTATCCAGAGGCATTCCTTTGTGCCCCTCTGGAACAAATATCCCTGATTCCTCTCCCTGGTACCCTTCTTCTCCTTTATCCTCTGTCTTTTGCCCTTATTTTGTATTCCTTGTCCTTTTTCCCCCTGGGGAAAATAAATTTCCTTTATACTGAGACTTGGTCTTTGGGGTCCTGAGCTGATACCGTTCACTTATAACAATAGCCTCTAGCCTCAACCTTGTCATCTTAGCTCTACTCCTGTGCTGTTCAAGAGTGCAAGATGCTCACTTATTATAAACAACTAGTTTATCTGGTAGGCTAAGAGCAAACAGCAGAGGACCTCTTGTTCCACTAAATCGCAAGTGCTCTGCTCTCCTGACACTAACAGGTCCTCAGATTTCTCTTGTTTGTGTCTCCAAGTAATTTTCTTCATCAACTTTGAGATACAGCTGGCCCATTGGGAGTAAGAAAAATTCTAGCTAATTTTTAACTTTAAGGTTTGTTTTTGTTGTTCTTTAAGTTTTATAGCAAAAACTGGCACACAATCTCCTTAGCTGGAGGCCACTTTATTCCTATGACACAGATGACTGAAAGACCTTGGGACATAAATATACACAATAAGCCAATAATTCCACCTGCCTTGCTGCTGCTCCTGTGGGGTACCTCAGAGCTGGCAAACAGAGGGGTAATGGGAATTAGAGGGAGGAGGAAAACAGCATTAAAACTATAAATCAAAAAAGAAGTAATGCATTCACTTCTTGGCAGCAGAGCCAGTGCTCACCTGCTCCATGCTGAGTTCAGTCTCTATATAATCCTGTGCTGCTGAGAATTTAGCATTAATGCATTAAGGGCTGACAAATCATTTTAGTTGTCAAGAACCAGATTAAAAACTAGTTAAAAATCATTCAAACTTAATTTCTTTTTGTTGTTCCTTTTTTCTTTAACACTGTGATGCTTTAATCTCTAAAATCAGTTTTTGATTATTAAACATATATTTCCTGCATTATAGAAATTGTAGAAAAATAGTAATAAGAGCAAGAAATGATTTGTGCTCAAGTGGTACACATTAAAGCACTTTCAATCCATAAATTTCACAAAGGTTCACAGCAGCCTATGCCTTTAATAAATCTGTGTCAGGGAATTTTAAAATAAGCAGAATCGTAATAGAATGCTATCAATCACAATTGAGACTATAAAGAACCATCAATCCATCAGCTGTGTGTGTGTGTGTGTGTGTGTGTGTGTGTGTGAGAGAGAGAGAGAGAGAGACAGAGAGAGAGAAACTGAGGGAGATCTCTCAAGTGAACATTCTCTTGCCCCTCTTCAGAATTTACAATGTCTGTGGAGACAGTGAATTGTCTCACTGGCCAGCAGACTTTATCAGAAAAGAAAGCATTTCAAGAATAAAGCTTTTCTGCCTTTTACTCTATGTGGCATATACAAAGACTCCAAAGGGTTACCGTTTTCCCGCACTTCTGGATAACAACACATTAGGAAAATTATGGAAGTTTCTTATATATATATATATATATATATATATATATATATATATATATATATATGGAAGTTTCTTTCATATATATATATATATATATATATATAAAATCTTCTTACAATCAGGTCTAGCTTGTTTTTAATGTCATGGGTTCCCTTTGTAGGTAGGTATATTTATGATTGATTTGAAATTTTCTCTATTCAATTTCATGGAGAATTTGTGGCTGCAGAACTTATGCATCTCCTACTCATAAACTTTTAAGTAAATTTCTAGATAAAGTAATATTTTTTTCTTCCTTTGAACATAATCTTTGGTGGGAAGTTGAAATATAAAAGCAGAATATAATACCATGCTGTTTAAGCCGAGAAGAAAGAGAGGATGGAGATGGGGAAGAGGCTAGGTTGGTGTCCAGTTTTCTCTTTCCGTATACTTCACAGTACCTTCTTATACTGTCAAATAGAATAATGGGTGAAGGCTACAAACAAACACAAACAGCTCATTCTCTCCATGTACAATGTGGAAGTTGGAAATTATCTTCAATTATGGAGCTCTGGTATCAGTTTTTGGAGTGCCATCCCAAGTACTATCAACAGTGTGGGTTGTTTGGAGTATGCCACTGGACCCATTTGGACAACAACTAAATGCAACTGGAAGTCTTGCCTGGCAACAAAAGATGGCCTTATTCAGACTTCATATCCTCCATTACCAGGTGACCCCACTTTAGGGTCACCTTCATAGATCTCCAGTGAACACCACCCACCAAATGTCCCCAATTTCAGTCCTCTCTCCCTACCATCTCTCCCTCTATCCCCCCCACTTGATCACTCCCATTTCCATCCCCACTTGCCCCCAATCTATCCTTAAAATCTATTGTATTTCACTTTCACAGGGAGATACATGTGTTCCCTGCCCCTTGAGCCCTCCTCTTTACCTAACCTCTCTGCGTCTCTAGATTGTATAGTTTGATTATCATTTACTTAACAGCTAGTATCCACATATAATTCAGTACATATCATATATATCTTTCTCAGTCTGAGTTGCATCATGATGATATTTTTCTAGTTGTATCAATTTGCCTGTAAATCCATGATTTCATTTTTTTAATCACCCAAGAAATACTTCATTGTTTAAATATATCACATTTTCTTTATCAATCTTTAGTTGATGGATATCTAAGTTGTTTCCAGTTCCTGGCTATTATGAATAAAGTCAAAATGAACAGAGTTGAGCAAGTATCCTTGTGTTAGGATGGAGCTTCCTTTGGATATAAGACCAGGAATGGTATAACCTGGTCTTGAGGTAGATCAATTCCCAATTTTCTGGGGAACTGCCATATTGATTTCCAGAATTACTCTATAAGTTTGTACCCATTAAACAATGGAGGATTATTCCTCTTGCTCCACATCTTTGACAGCATGAGCTGTCACTTTTGTTATTGATCTTAGCCATTTTGATAGGTGTAATAGAATCTCAAAGGAGTTTTGATTTGCAATTCCTTGATGGTTAAGGATGTTGAACATTTCTTTAAGTGTTTTTCAGTCATTTGAAATTCCTCTACTGAGAATTCTGTTTAGATCTGTATCCCATTTTTAAATTGAATTATTTGGTTTTTGATATATAGTTTCTTATATTTTTCATATATTCTTGGATAATAGTCCTCTACTGTGTGTGGATTTAGTAAAAAATAAAAAAAAATCCCATACTGGAGGCTTCTTCTTTCTCCTATTCTCTTTTAGAATCTTTTCAGTTTCATGTGGTCTCATTTATTAATTGTTGATCTTAGTGCCTGTACTAATGGTGTTCTGTTCAGAACACCAGTTTCTGGGCTAATTCATTCAAGGTTATCCCTCAGTTTCTCCTCTATCAGGTTCAGTGTGTCTGGTTTTATGTTGAGATTTTGATCCACTTGAAGTAGAGTTTTGTGCAGGGTGATAAATATGGATCTACTTACATGCTTCAACATGCAGACTTCCACTTTGACAAGCACTATCTGTTGAAGATGTCTCATTTTTCTCCAGTGTGTGTTTCTGTTTTCTTTATCCAAAAGAAGGTATCTACAGATGTGTGGATTTATATCTGGGTCTTAAGTTAGATTCCATTGATTAACATGTCTGTTTTTATGCCAATACAACATAGTTTTCATTACTTAGCTTTTATTACCTGAAATCAGAAACAGGGATACCTCCAGCAATTAGTTTATTGCTTAGGATATTTTAGCTATCCTGATTGGTTTTGCCATGTTTTCCATATGATGCTGAGAATTGTCCTTTCAAGGTTTGTGAAGAATTATGCTGTAATTTTGATGGGCATTTGCACTGGATCTGTAGATTTCTCTTGGTAAGATGGGCACTTTTCTGTGTTAATCCTACCTATCCAGAAGAATTAGAAACCTTTTTATATTCTGTTATCTTTTTTGGAGTTTTTTCTTCAAAGACTAGAAGTTTTTGTCATACAGGTTTTTTACTTGCTTGGTTAGAGTTACTCCAATATATTTTACATTATTTGAGGCTATTGTGAAGAACAGTAGTTCCCTGAATTCTTTCCAAAGGAGGCATAGACAAGGGGGGCTTGATGGGGGACAGAGAGGCTTCAGCTGTATTGTTTTTTTGTTTTTTTGTTTCAGCACTAGGGAAGACACTGAAGATTGGGTCTGAGGGAAGAGAGAGAATAGAGAAGCATAGTGGGTGGCCTACCTGGTCTTCATTTATGGATATGCGAACACATATCTCAAACATAAATTTCTTCCATAATATTATATTTACACATAAATGACAAATTAAAATTTCATTATATATGTTATATATCTATGTAGTCATAGTTCAGCTTCTGATTGTTTCATAAATTTCTGTTTTTTAAATTTATTTGTTCCAATCAGTCTCTCTCTCTCTCTATATATATATATATATATATATATATATATATATATATGTTCAATCTCAAATAATCTTGTATACTTTTTATTTGCATGTACATGTTTATATGATGTCCATGCATGTCTACATGTCTGTGGGTACATATGTACATACTAGTGAGTACGCATCTCTCTCTCTCTCTCTCTCTCTGTGTGTGTGTGTGTTTGTGTAAGCTAGAGATTGGTATTTTCCTCTATGGTTTTCCATTTTATTTATTGAGGAGGCCCATTTTCTGAACTTACTAATTTGCCTAGTTTACCTATGAAGTTTGCTCCTGGGATTCTATTTTCACTTCTTTAATGCTGGGATTGTGGGTGCACCTCCATGCTCACATGACTTTTATTTAGGTCTTGGAGTCCTAACTCTGGTTCTAACCCTTGCATGTCATAGGCTATCCACTGAGCCATCTTCCTGACCACACCTGTAAAATGTTTTTAACTGAAATAATTCTCCTTTTGCACATCTCCACATTTCTGTGTTTCATTTTTGACTGATATATAAACTATGATGTCTTTTATCATCATCAGTTTTGATAAATGTTTCCCTTGGAGTCATTTAACATGAACTTCTATTTTGTATTTTACATAACAGGATTAATAGGTATAACAGGCTTGCTCTATTCCAGAACACATTTTCCTGGTTCAGAACTCTTACTGACACAAATATTGACAAGTCTTAATAGATTGTAATTGACAACAAATCTAAAGTAACTACTGTTAAAAAAAAAAAACGTAGCGATGGTGAGTGTACATTTGGAAAGCCTATGCCAATGTGAGCAACTAAGAAATCAAACCACATACAAAATGTATGGCAAGAGCTTTGTTGGAAGAGGGGTAGAGCAAAGGGCAATCTCAGAGTGGGAGAGATGTATAGAGAGAGAGAAAGAGAGAGAGATCAGGAGAGAGAGAAAATGAGAGAGAGGAAGAAGGAGAGGGAGAGGGTAGGAAGGAGGGTGGGAAATATTAGACAGACAGACTGATGGACAGACACACAGGGGGGGATAGGGAGACAGACAGACACACACACACAGAGAAAGAGAGAGAGAGAGAGAGAGAGAGAGAGAGAGAGAGAGGAGAAAGAGAGGAGAGAGAGATCTGGAAATCTGGGGTGTCCTGGGCCCTCTAAAACCACACCTCTCAGGAGAGGGTGATAACAAAAGTGCTACCAATGAGTCATTGAAAGGCAGGTTGGCAGAGAGCCTAATTTACAATAGGTACACTCACAGTCAGTAGTCACATGAAAAACATCATCTCATGATGGATTTCTATGGTATGTGAATGGTAAATTTTAATGTTTGTACATATATGTATTAGTCAGAGGTCTTCAAAAGAACAGGAAGCAGAAGCAATGGGATGAATGTATACACATGTACTTCAGTAGAGTAGTTCAACAATGGGTATTTCTCACTAGGGTCATTCAGACAGCCAATGGTTCCTCAGTTCATAAGGCTGTATGACTGAGTAATCACAATCAGGTGCTGGAATCCAAGAACGTTCCTGAAGAGCCACTAGTCCCTTATTCATTTCAAAAGCTTGGAAATACTATTCCTGAAATCGTTATAGTAGTAAGCGGTAGCAACAAAAAGAATGGTATTAAAAGGTGTTGTCCTCAATCAGAGTGCTCTTCCCCTCATCAATCAAGGAAATGAGGACACTTCAGCTGACGCTTCCCATCCAGCAAATTCTGACTTATGAGAAGCTGAGGTTAAAACCAACCTAAGACCATGTAAATAATAAGTTTTGAGAGTATATTTAGCCTGCGAAACTTTTAGAAAACCACAAGAGTGGAATGAGAGATGTTGAGAAAGCAGGGGTACAAAAGTCACATGGAACATGAAACTGTAAAGATGGAAGGGCACAATGTCTGGAGAGAGATAGAGAAGAAAAGGAGAAGAAACAAAAAGAAAAATTTCTTGAAAATACCATAATGAAGACGATTTTTCTAAGCTAATAAAAATTTTAAACATAAAAACACAACAACAAAAAACATTAGGAACATTAGAGCATGAAAGCACAGGTTCCAGAGGACTCCATGGATTCTGGAGTCTCACTAATCAGTGTTTTAACTTGCTTTTCTCATTTACTGACTCATATATTTTAAGAATATTTTAGTGATATTATTGAACTTTAGAAATTTGGAGTAAAATATAATGACAGAAATTCAAATTTATACTACGGAATATTTATTTTTCAAAAGAACACATTTATTTATCCACCACTTTTCATCCACTGCAGGGCTGGAGAGATGGCTCAGTAAATACATGAGTTACTTCTTTGTTATTGAATTAAAATATCACAATTATTTTTATTATGTTGATCCTACCTATCCATGAACATGGGAGATCTTTCCATCTTCTGAGGGCCTCTTCAATTTCTTTCTTCAAGGACTTGAAGTTCTTTCACTTGCTTGGTTAGAGTTACCCCCAGGTAGTTTGTGGCTATTGTGAAGGGTGTTGTTTTCCCTAATTTCTTTCTCAGTTCATTTATTTCTTGTATAAAGAAGGGTTCTGATTTTTTTAATTAATTTTGTATCCAGCCACTTTGCTGAAGGTGTTTATCAGCTGTAAGAGTTCTCTGGGAGAATTTTTAGGGTCAGTTATGTATACATTCATATCATCTGCAAATAGGGATAATTTGACTTCTTCGTTTTCAATTTGTATCCCCTTGATATCCTTTAGCTGTCTTATTGCTCAAGGAAGAACTTGAAGTACTATGTTGAAGAAATATGGAGAAAGTGGACATCCTTGCATCCTTGCCTTATCCATGAGTGGTGCTACCTGAGTTTACAGGAAATGCTTCAAGTTTCTCTCCATTTAATTTGATGTTGGCTAAAGCAATATACAGATTCAATGAAATTCCTATCAAAATACCAAAACAATTCTTTATAGACCTGAAAAAAGCAATTCTAAACTTCATATGGAATAAAAAAAAAAAAACCAAAATAGCTAAATCAATCCTGTGCAAAAAAAAAAAAAAAAAAATCCCAGATTTCAAGCTGTACTCCAGAGCAATTGTAATAGAAACAGCAGGGTACAGATAGAGAAACAGACCCAGAAATGAACCCACACACCTATGGTCACTTAATTTTTGATAAAGAAGCCAAAACTGTACAATGCAAAAAGTACAGAATCTTCAACAAATGGTGCTGGTCCAACTGGATGTCGACATGTAGAAGAATGAAATTAGAGCCATACTTATCACCTTGTATGCTTAAATCCAAGTGGATTAAAGACCTTAGCATAAGGCCGGATACACTGAATCTACTAGGAGAGAACATGGGGAAAACCCTCAAACTCATCAGCACAGGTGACAACTTCTTGAACAGAACACCAAGAGCTCAGGACCTAAGACCAGCAATCAATATATGGGACCTCATGAAACTAAAAAGCTTCTTTAAGGCAAAAGACACTGTCATTTGAACAAAACGGCAGCCTACAGATTGGGAAAAAATCTTCGCCAACCCCACATCTGACAGAGGGCTAATATCCATAATTTACAAAGAACTCAAGAAATTAAATGCACCAAATAATCCAATCAAAAAATGGGGAACAGAGCTAAACAGAGAATTCACAAAGGAGGAATCACTAATGTCTGAGAGACACTTGAAGAAATGCTCAGCATCCTTAATCATCAGAGAAATGCAACTCAAGACAACTATGAGATTCCATCTCACACCTCTCAGATGGCTAAGATGAAAAGCTCAAATGACAGCACATGCTGAAGAGGGTGTGGAGAAAGGGGAAACCTCCTTCATTGTTGGTAGGAGTGCAGGCTTGTGCAACCACTATGGAGATCAGTCTGGCGATATCTTAGAAAACTTGGAATAGTTCTGCCTTGGGACCCAGCCATACCACTTCTGTGTATACATCCAAATGATTCCTCACCAAATCACAAGGATATTTCCTCATTTATGTTCATAGCAGCCTTATTTGTAATAGCTAGAAACTGGGAACAACCCAGATGTCCCTCAACAGAAGAATGGATTAAAAAACTGTGGTACATCTACACAATGGAATACTACTTAGCCATCAGAAACAACGAAATCATGCAATTTGCAGCCAAATGGATGGAACTAGAGAAGCTCATCCTGAGTGAGCTAACCCAGACCCAGAAGGATGCACATGGCATCTATTCACTTATAGTTGGATTTTAGCCATATAGTACAGAATAACTATACAACAACCAATGCACCAAACATGAACATAGACTTTTTTTTTTCCTGTCAATGAGACATTTAACCCTAGTGGTGCTACCTTGTAGGACCCCAGTGTATGAGTAGGCTCTTGGCCCTCATATGACTGCTGAATTGGGGCAAGGGAGTGTTATGCATGGACACTCCACTCCAGAGGGGTAATGTTTTGTAGGGACATTCCACTCCAGAGGAGTGTGATGGAAAGGATAGGAGATAGAGGGTGGGAGGGCAGGACTGGGAGGGGGGAAAGAGGACACTGTGATGGAGATGTAATCTGAAGTAATAAATAAATAAATATTAAAAAATAAAATATTGCAATAAAGCACAACTTACAAAAAGGTATATTTTTGCTTATTGTTCTAGAGGATGAGTCCATAGTGGTGAGTAATGATTTGCAACAAGTGACCAGAACATGAAACCACCTGAACATTTCTTTTTCCATACACAGGAAACAGGTAGATTGAACTGGAAAAATGGTAATGCTATCAATACTCAAAGCCTTCCTCCAGTGATGAGCTTCCTCCAGCAAGGTCCTAAAAGTCTCATAAACTTCCCAAGCAGCACCATCTACCAGTAATCACATCTTTAAACACATGACCATGTATGGGGATGTTTCTCACTCACACTACCACATTCCATACCCTGGCCTCCAAATCTCCTAGCCTCATAATAATGCAAAATGCATTATATCAACTTAAAGTCAACATAATCTTTTAGAGTCTTCACACTGTTCAAAAGCCAACCATTTCTTCTCTGACTCAACAGAGGCTTTCACCAGTGACCCACTAAAAAACAAAAAAGAAAAACTAAATTACACATTTCCAACATAGAGTGGGACAAAATACATGCTATGGTTCTGACATGGAGGAATTAGGGGCACAGTGAAGAACACTGAACAAGAGAGACTGAAACTCAGCAAGGAAAGCAGCAAATCCTATAGGTCCATATCTGGTGTCTGTTGCTTCTGTTACAAAAGGCTTATGTGGCTTTTGCATCTCTCTCTTGGGCTGTTTTCATTCCTCATTCTCAGTTCTTTGGCATAAGCCTCATGACACTGACATCTCCAATATTTTGAGTTTTCCATTACAACCTATACTTCCCTTTTACAGTTTTATGCAATGAATTTTCAGTGTCTTCTAGGATCTTTGTACCTTATTGCAGTAACTCTACTATTGCCACACTTAGCCTAGTGTCTAACTGGCCTCTAAACACATGGAAAAAAATCCATAACTCCATCATTCTTGCATTGTTCATGCCTTCAAAACCCTTCACAAGAAGATCACTGTAAAGTTTGTCTACCTGCTTGGAATGTTTTCTTACCCCCTCACTAGCAGTCGCTTCCTTATGCTGGTGAGATTTATTTCTAACAAAATCAACTGATTATGTTTTCTCCTTTTATAATACAGATGTTTAGATGTTTGGGGTCTTGTCCTAAAGACACCTTTCCCATTGTTCCAGTGTAGAGCAAGTGGTCTTTTAAAAATGAGACTAATATTTTTTATTCATTATAACTTTTGATTCAGTACATGAATTGGCTGTAACATTAAGCTTGCTAGTGCTCCCTATCTCTCCAAACTTTATTTCATGTATTTCTAGCCCCACATGTTCTTTTTCATTGCAGAGACATATAAGAGTTATTGGTAATAACCATTCCATAATGTTTTCTTTAAAACCCCTATTCCAAAGAAATTAGTCTATTATTTTGAATTTGCCTCAGGAAAATATTAGCATACCTGGAGATGGCAGCTATATTTAAAAAAATTGCATGACTATTCTGTATTTCAGTTGGTAATGAAGTATTTGATCCCTATAAAACATAATGAACCAGAACTTTAGTGTACATGCTATTTACTGTCTTTGAGGTTCCTACTCAAACAGTCCACTAAATATATGTTATAGTTTTTTTGTGGTATGTAATAGAGGATATGGTAAAACTGTGCTCAGATTCATTTTAAGAAAAACATTGTTAGCAGCCATATCCAGTCCCTTATAAGTTTTCTCAACTGCAAAAGATGAATCCTTGTTGTGGATTCAATAAGAATGGGCCCTAGAGACTTAGTCATCATTTGGCTAACACAGTGGGAGAAATTGGGAGGTGTGTTACTGAAGGTGAACTTTGAGCCCACACCAGACCATGACACACTCTTTTCTTTTTCTCCTCCCTCTCCTGCCATGCTGCTGTGTAAAGACCAGATTTAGCTTTCAGCTGCTATTCCAGCACGATATATGCTAACATGCTTCTACCATGTCCTACCATGATGATAATGGATCAATCCTCTGAAACTGTAAGTAAGCTTCCAATCAGATGCTTTCTTTTATAAAAGTTGCCTTGGTCAGTATGCGTCTTTGCATCAATATAACAGTGACTAAGACAATCTCCAAGAACAGTCCCTTCCAGGGAAAACCTATAGATATTGAATGATTGCAGCTCATAATAACATCTCAACTATCCATTCCTTTTAGGAACATATGGGTAATATACATTTCCAAATACCCAGAACAGTAGCAAGGATATATGTAACAACACATTTCCTTTTTTTTTGTCTAGTCCTGCTTTTGCCTTTTCCCTTCTATGTATACATATCAAGTGGTATAATATGCTCCCAGAGAGCCCAATATATGGTAAAATATTTTCATAGAAATTTCCTTTTTAAGATTCATTATAGGGAAATAAATTATAATGCATATACCTAGAATAAGCTTATATTCAGTTTCAATGGTAATTCAGATTTATAGAAAATTATATGTATTTGAAAAACATAATGGAAAATTTATTCATTCAGAAAGATTTTGGGGACTACTTAATTTAGATAGCTTGAAAAGAAACAAAAAGTAATACCATATGCAATCTATAATCCTGGATATAACAATTTGTTACCTGCAGTAGCAATGGCCATGTCAAAGAGAGTATGTCATCTTTCAACTATGCACTCTTGAAGAAAAGTGTCTTTGTTGGTAGGATTGTGTCGCGTCGACCTCGACCAGCAAGAACGACGCAACTCGCAAAAGCTCTTCTCAAGCAGTTTATTCAGGTCCCTTGAAAACAGTCTTCTGAATACTCGGGCAGACCCAACACACAGGCTAAATACTATATGAACAGCCAATCAAGTAAAGCCATGTGGTGCTATCTTACAGCCCATATATGCAGAAGCAAGCCAGATCAGCGGTATTAACCAAATATGGACTTGTTTACCACCGAGAGCGCTCACCATCGGGCTGGTGGAAGGCAGAAACCGGTGCCATATTTAGGGCGCGGCACATCGCAGCTCTCTACAGTTCCCCCTTTTTTGTTTTTGAAAGTGTTGGTAAAAGTCTCTGGAAAGGCTTCGTAATCCCCATGCCTGGGGATCTCACGGCGGGCCTGAGCCTGTAGGAGGGCGGTGCTCAAACTCTTACCCATCTCTGGGTCAGCCTCCCCACTCGGAGATGCCCTGTCTTAGGTGGCCGAGACTTATCCGTCCACTCTGTCACTGACTTGCCAGACTCTAATATCCGTGGAACGAATACCTCAGTGGGCAGGGACTATGCTCAGTGAAGATTTAAAGCTTCATGGCAGTGAGACATGCCTGAGGGGACTGGCCTGCCTCAATGGTGACAAGGGCCTTTATAATCATGGCTGCATTATGCTTCTGTGTGGCTCTCATATTGTAGATGCACCATAGGCAAACCAGAGAGGCTAGTATCATCAGTATCTCCAAAGAGCCTACGCCTGCCCACTCCTTAAGATGATCCATAGCCGTCTGTATCCAGGAAGTCAAACCAGTAGCCAGGCTCAGATACACCCGAGTGGAGTTGATGTGGACTATTGTCGCTCTCAGCTCTCTCATCTTATTTTCAAAATCAGATGACCAATCCTGTAAGAGGAGCTCTGACAATTGCTTAGACAGATTAGCAGCCTTTCTTATATTTTGATACCGCACCGAAGTAACACACAAACCCTGCATTTTCCACTCACACCCCAACTGTGCTAGTTGCCAAAGAGAATCAATCTGTTCTTGTATTAAATCTATGCGTTGATTAACTATCATAAGGCCTCCTTTGATATTAGAATTCATAGAGTCTGAGTATCCAATGCCTGTGCTACATTGGCTGAGATGTCATTCAGGGCATTGGCAGTCTATATAGAACTAGACAAGGCAATAGCTGAGGCAGTAGCCCCCACAGCAGCAACAGTGATGGCGGTAACAATAGCTGCAGTGATGCCAAAATCTCTTTTAAGTCTGAATAGCATCATGGTATTAGGGGCCTCTACAGGAACTGGTACATATCAAGGCATTCTAGTCACCACAGCCACAGGAAAGGCTGTGGCATTCCAGCACAGGGCATAAAAGCATGTGTCCGGAGTGCATACTAACTTTTCTTCACCCAAGGATGCATTCCCATTACTTACAATCCACAGAAAAGGAGGCCAGAGACACACTGGCGAGGCTGAAAAGGTCTTATTGCGGTAAGAATGAAACGAAGAATTCCAAGTACCAGAGCAACTACTGCTAGAAAAATCCATATTGGTAGCGGACCCTAGGGAAAAACTACCTCTTTGATAAATTCATCCCCCAAGCATAAGTATAGGTCCCAAATCCATGCAGCTACCATTTGCTCCACACAAAAGCCATAAATCAAAAGAATTGGTGGCAGTCTGCTGAGGATCCCTAGTAGATATATCAAGCATTCCTGTACAAGACTTATTCACTATATTACTAATCATGGGGCTAAAGGAAAAATAATCTTGTTGAACCCAAACTGTTCTGTGCCCCTGACATCCAGTCCAGGGAAAAGGTCCTTCCTCTCCTGCAAAGCCTCTACAAAATGGTGCCCAGCGTGGTTCTCTGGGGGGGGGGGGTCCCGGTCAGAGACTCGTGTGGGCCACCACCCCACAAGATGAGAACCATTGCTAGAAAACAAACCACCATTCCTACCCCCAAACCTCAGTTCTGGTAAAAATTCTGCTAACTGCTGAGACAATTTAATGCATTTTGTATCATCTGACCTATTGAAGCTCATTAAAAAGCACAGAATACCCTTTAAGCTGACATTTCTATTACCCTCTATAGGGCTTTTCTGATCATCAAAGGGAACGTAGGGTAAGCCTAAGCTTCTATTACTGCTAAATAAGCGTGGAAACACAGTTGCATCATGTCTGACCAGCATCGGCTTTGGGAATATCGACAGGATCCCCCATCTCGGCTCGGTCATTCCTGATATCATCACTGCTACTATCACCGGGATCCCTAGGAAGGACTTCATGATGAATCTTCCTCACAAGGCATTCAGGCACCCACACTGGATCTTGTTGATCCTGAGGAAAAACACAAACAGATCCTCTCGCCCATGTCAGCACGGGGTCAGGCCCTCGCCAAGAGCCTGTCAAAATATCCTTCCACTTCACCATGCCTTTAGGTGGACCATGGGAATCCTGATGTCTGTCCACTGCTGAGCAGCCTTGAGCATCCAAATTTAAAAAAATTTAAAGTAAATAAGGCTAAATACATTCTCTCCTTGGGGGTACGGCCTTGGCCTATTTCCCCTTTCTGTTTTTGCAAACATTCTTTCAAGGTGCGATGAGCACTCTCCACAATTCCTTGTCCTTGAGGATTATATGGTAATCCGTGATTAAGCTGTACCTCCACCTGGTTGCAGAAGGAGACAAAGGACTGGGCCGTATAGGCTGGTCCATTGTCCGTTTTCAGCTGCTGTGGTTTTTCCCATGCAGCCCAGGCTTCTAAACAATGCCCTATGACATTGCGAGCCTTTTCTCCACTCATAGGTGTAGCATGTATGATACCTGAGCAGGTATCCACAGATACATGAATATATTTTAAGGTTCCAAACTCTGAAATGTGGGTAACGTCCATTTGCCAGATTTTGAGTGGCATCAACCTTCTAGGGTTCACTCCCACAATGGGAAGATGATGATGAATCACACACTGAGGACATTCCAAAACCACTTGTCTAGCATCTGCTCTAGACAAATGGAATTTCTGCTGTAGAGTTTTTGCATTTACATGAAATAATTGGTGAAACTGTCTGGCTTGGTCCAGGAATGAGCTCCAAAAAAATGCATTCCATCCTAGTCCATTGGTCAACTTTATCATTACCCTCACTTAATGGTCCAGGTAATCCTGTATGTGCTCTGATATGTTGAATATAAAAACACTTTTTTCTTTGCCAGATTAAAACTTGTAACTCTTGTAATAAGGCACATACAGTACTACTATTCTTAATAGGACCTTCTAATTCTAATACTTTCACTGCGTTGACCACATAGACTGAATCTGAGATCAAATTGAATGTAAATTGACATCTTTTAAACACCTCAATTACTATTTTCAACTCTACTATTTGGGGGGAGCCCGGTTGAAATTGGCATAGCACGGGCTCTTGTCTTTCTATCAAATAGGCTCTGCAGCCTGTCTTTGAGCCATCAGTAAACACATTTGGTGACCCTTGAAGTGGTACTGTTGAAGTAACCTTAGGGAATATCACTGGGTGCTCTTTAAAAAATGATAGCAATGGATGCTTAGGATAATGGTTATCAATCACTCCTTCAAAGCTACATTGCAATATTGCCCCATCATCTACAGTGCCACACAAAATCTTAATTTGATGACTGGAATAGGGCACTATTATACTGGCAGGAGCAACTCCAAAAGACTGCAAACATTGTTGGATACCATTCAAGGCTAAAGCAGCAATTGCAGTGGGATAATATTCTATGGATTTTTTTGGAGAAATCTTCGAATAAGTCCATAATAATGGTCCGTCCTGCCATAACAATCCTGTAGGTTGACCATAGGTGGCAAATATGCACAATGCAATGGGCTGTCCTTCCTCCCATCTCTTTAGGAAGGCACTCTGTAACCTTTCTTCCACTTTACATAAAGCTTTTCTTGCTTCTTCTGTTAATTGCCTAGGAGAATTAAGTGCCGAATCACCTTTCAAAATATCATATGGGGGTCTTATTTCATAATTTGGTAGCTTCAAATAGCCTCTTACCCAATTGATATCTCCTAACAACCTTTGAAAATCATTTGGAGTCTTTAAATTATCTTTTCTTATCTCAATCTTTTGAGGTATTATCTTTTCAGGTCCAACCTTCGCTCCTAAATAATTAACCACATTTTCCTTTTGAACCTAATCAGGAGCAATAAACAACCTTTTCTTTTTTAGTAATTGAACTAATTCTTCATAGGCCAGATCTAACATTTGTTCACTCTTAGCTGACAGTAAGATATCATCCATATAATGAACACATCTCAAATCTGGAAAATTCTTTCTCAAGGGAGCAATGGCTTCCCCCACATACAGTTGGCACATAGTGGGGCTGTTCGCCATGCCCTGAGGTAGCACTACCCATTCAAACCGCTGATCAGGTTCTTCATGGTTACAGGATGGAACAGTAAATGCAAATATCTCACTATCTTTGGCACACAAAGGGATGGAGAAAAAACAATCCCTTATATCTGTAACTATTATAGGCCATGAGGCTGGCAAAGATGATAAAAGTGGCAAGCCGCATTGCACTGGGCCCATGATTTGCATTTGTTGATTTATGGCACGCAGGTCATGCAACAATCTCCATTTTCCAGATTTCTTTTTAATGACAAAGATAGGTGTATTCCAGGGAGATACAGATGGCCTTATATGCTTTAAAGACATCTGTTCATCCACCAACTCTTTGGCTGCATTCAATTTTACAGAGGAAAGTGGCCACTGAGGAACCCATACTGGGTCCTCCGTCTTCCAAGTTATGGGAATGCCCTCCTCAGTGGCCCCTAGGAAAAACCCAGGCCCTGTCTCTTTTGTCTTTAATGCATAGATATGGGACTTTTCCACCCCTGTAAATATTTTCCTATTCCAAAGCCTGGAGCATATCCCATATCTTGCATCATTTGTTGGGCTGAATCAGAATAGTCATTACTCAATTTAAATCCCATATCCCTTAAAAGGTCTCTTCCCCAAAGGGAGATAGGGAGCTCAAGTACATATGGCTGCATTTCTCCTGAGTGGCCTTCTTGGTCCTGCCACTTTAATAATCTTGCACTCATGTCTGGAGTCTTATCATAACCCAGGCCTTGAAGTGTTTGAGAAGAGGCTTGTACGGGCCAACCTGAAGGCCAGTCTTTCTTTGCTATGATACTCCTATCAGCCCCAGTATCCAAAAGTCCCAGGATCCTTTTACCATCAACTTTTAACTCCAAGACGGGGCGTTGGTCCAAATCCAAGGCGAGAAAAGTCAGATCCGTGCCCGTGGACCCAAAACCATCTTTTCCTCTCTCTCCATTCCTTGCCGCATAGCGAACATGTGAGCCGGCAAAATGACCAACTGAGCAATTCTATCTCCAGGAGAGATAGCTGTTATACCACGGGGGGAGGTTACCATGATCTTAACCACTCCTGTATAATCTGGATCTATAACCCCAGGATGGACAATAAGTCCTCTCAAGGCTGATGATGACCTCCCTAACAGCAAAACAACTGTATCAGGTTCAAGGGCTCCTTTAAAATCTGTTTCAATTAACTGGACCCCCTTTTGGGGCCTTAATATGAGTCTGGTGGTGGAGCAGAGGTCCAATACTACTGAGCCTGCAGTGGCTCTCCACGGTCTCTTGGATGGCGGAGGGTTGGCCATCTCTCTTGATTCTGTTCTTTGTCCTGATTCTCTACTCCCCCATATTTTTGTGGGCCCTGGTGTCTTGGGACCCGCTGTCCGTTTTTTGGATGAGCGCCACCATAACCTTGAGTCAAAGGCTGGCCATGGATGTCTGTCACTGAACGGCACTCATTAGCCCAATGGTTCCCTTTCTTACATTTTGAGCATAACCCCGGCTGCCTGGGGCGTTGTGCACTTCCTGTACTTTCTGTACTCCTTCTCTCGGGGCACTGTCTTTTAAAGTGTCCCAACTTGCCACACTTAAAACAAACTCCTGGACTTCCGCCACCTTTTCTGGTCAACTGTACTACTGCGGCAGCAAGACCAGCATTAGTTAACAGCCCTCCAAGTTCTCTACACACTTTCATTCAGGCTTCTAGCCCTTTGTTCTTGTAAGGGGTGATAGCGGCTCTACACTTTTTGGTGCATTGCTCATAGACCAACTGTCTTATTAGTGGTAAAGCAGCATCCGGGTCACCAAAAATCTTCCCTGCCACTTCCACCAATCGTGCCACAAAGTCTGAAATGGGCTCCATGGGGCCCTGTAGAATCTTAGTTAAGTTCCCACTCACCTCCCCTTTGTTAGGAAGGGATTTCCAAGCCTTGATAGCTGTCTGGTTTATTTGTTCATAAACCTGATTGGGATATCCTGTCTGCTGGTTGGCAAATCTCCCCTGCCCAAGCAGCATATCTCTATCCCAGGCTGGATTTCCATCTCTCTGATTAATGGCTGCTTGCTCAGTGACATACTCAATCAAGAAAGCTTTCCAGTCTAAGTATTGCCCTGGACTTAAGCAGGCGTGGGCCAGGCCACTCCAATCACTTGGGGTCATACAATGTCTGCTTAATGCTTCTACTTGAGCCAATGTAAAAGAAGCAGTAATGCCATAGGTACGAACCGACTCTGCAAGGGATTTAATTACTTTAAAATCAAGCGGTTCCTCGTACCTGTTCCCTTGTGGGTCTTGGTATACCAGATAGACAAACTGTAATTCTGTTCTTATTTGTGTCCACACCCCCAGGCAGAAAGATCTCCCTACTTTCAGGGACTGAACAGGCTGATCTATCTGAACGGCTTCTGGGTATGGAGGGGGAGTTGAAGGTGCCGTGGCAACGGCTTCACTTACACCGACTGCCGCTAACGTGTCTTTCTCTTTTACCCTTTTCTTTTCCCTTTTTCTAATAGCAGTCCTCTCCAACTGTTCTATTTAAGCGTGTAGCTCCCCTTCAGAATCCATGCCCTCTGAGTCCTCAAAATCTCCAAAATCTCTAAGATCGGGATAGAGAGTAACCTTTTTTTTAGCTTCCCTTTTAACTGTCTGCTTGCTCAGATCTTTTCCCTTGCAGCAGTTCCAAGGCTGATTCTCCCTCCTTGACTGCTTTACAGCATCTCTGATCTTCTAAACAACTCCTCACAATCTTCCAAACCGGTCTTACTCCATGCTTCAGAGTACCTTGCTCCCAAGCAAAATCCAAGTCCCTGCCTAATTTGTCCCAGCAGTATACTGTAAGATTCCCGGACACTACAAACCACGGAGCCACGGAGTCGCATTCATTCAAAAATCTCTCTAGGGTTGACTTCTTAAGTTTCAATTTCCTAGCTAAAAGTAGCTCCTGAAGAGCCAGAAAAATTGGATGTGACTGAGACGATCCCATGATTAAAAATTTATTTCAGTTTGCAGTTTCCGCGAAACTTTACCTTTAGTTCACAACTTTCCGCGAAACTTTACCTTTAGTTCGCAATTTCTGCGAAACTTTACCTTTAGTTCGCATTTTCCGTGAAACTTTACATTTAGTTCGCAATTTCCATTATCCCGGGAACTTACCAGTGCACTGCCCCTGACTGCACGAGTTCTGAGTCTTTTCTGGTTCCCCGTACGGGCCACCACTTGTCGCATCGACCTCGACCAGCAAGAACGACGCAACTCACAAAAGCTCTTCTCAAGCAGTTTATTCAGGTCCCTTGAAAACAGTCTTCCAAATACTCGGGCAGACCCAACCCACAGGCTAAATACTATATGAACAGCCAATCAAGTAAAGCCACGTGGTGCTATCTTACAGGCCCACGTATGCGGAAGCAAGCCAGATCAGTGGTCTTAACCAAATATGGACTTGTTTACCACCGAGAGCACTCACCATCGGGCTGGTGGAAGGCGGAAACAGGCGCCATCTTTAGGGCGTGGCATGTCGCAGCTCTCTACAGGATTGTTATTTTATTTGAAGTATATTAGAATTGATTCCAATAATTTGACACTAAGTATACAGTATTAAAACAGAGGACTGAGTAGAAAAGGGATAATGACTCAAAATATAGTGCAGGAGATGAAATGTGGAAAACAACAGAAATAGAGACAAGATAAAACACTGCTTGTGGTCTAAAGCATATATAAGCTTAGAAGAATATAACTAAAGAAAAACAACAATTTTACAAAACTAATATGTTAAGAAAATATGTTTGGAAAGCACAAGTTATTTTTTAATATTATTAGAGGATACATTGAATTGTTTAAAACAGATTCATTTTTTTAAAGATACAGAAAGAATGTAAAGAAAATTGGTGTCCTTTTTGGCTTTTGTCAACATGATAACAAGCTAAGTTTTCTGGAGAAAGGAACCTCAACTGATAAATTGCCTCCATCCAGACTGCATGAAGGCAAGTCTAAGACATTTTCTTAGTTATGATTAATGCACCGGGTCCCAGACTGTAGAGAGCTGCAACATGCCGCGCCTTAAAGATGGCGCTGGTCTCCGCCTTCTACCAGCCCGACGGTGAGCGCTCTCGGTGGTAAACAAGTCCATATTTGGCTAAGACTGTTGATCTGGCTTGCTTCTGCATACGTGGGCCTCTAAGATAGCACCATGTGGCTTTATTTGATTGGCTTTTCATTTAGTATTTAGCCTGTGGGTTGGGTCTGCCCGGGCATTCGGAAGACTGTTTTCAAGGGACCTGAATAAACTGCTTGAGAAGAGCTTTTGCGAGTTGCGTCGTTCTTGCTGGTCGAGAGGGACGTGACAAGTGGTGGCCCGTACGGGGAACCCAGAAAAGACTCAGAACTCCTGCAGTCAGGGGCAACGCGTTGGTAAGTTCCTGGGATAAATCAGGACAATAAAGTTTCACGGAGATAGCGAACACAAGGTAAAGTTTCGCGGATAATAGCGAACATATGGTAAAGTTTCGCGGAGATAGTGAACATACGGTAAAGTTTCGCGGAGATAGTGAACAAAAGGTATAGTTTCATGGGGAAGCTGCAAACCGAAAGTAAATTTTTAAACATGGGGTTGTCTGAGTCACACCCAATTTTTCTGGCTCTTCAGGAGCTACTTTTAGCTAGGAATTTGAAGATTAAGAAGTCTAACCTAGAAAGATTTTTGAATGAATGTGATTCCGTGGCTCCGTGGTTTGCGGTGTCCGGGAATCTTACGGTATCCTGCTGGGACAAATTAGGCAGGGACTTGGATTTTGCTTGGGAGCAAGGGACTCTGAAGCATGGAGTAAGACCGATTTGGAAAATGGTGAGGAGTTGTTTAGAAGATCAGAGGTGTTGTAATGCAATCAAAGAGGGAGAATCAGCCTTGGAACTGCTGCAAGGGGAAAGATCTTGACAGTGAAAAGGAAAGTAACAAAGGCGAAAGATTTGAGCAGGCAGACAGTGGAAAGGGAGGCAAAAAGAAAGTTCCTCTCTATCCCGATCTTACAGATTTTAGAGATTTTAGAGATTTTGAGGACTCAGAGAGCACAGATTCTGAAGGAGAGCTACACGCTCTACTAGAACAGTTGGAGAGGACTGTTATTAGAAAAAAGGAAAAGAAAAGGGTAAAAGAAAAGGACATGTCGGCGGCAGTCAGTGTGGGTGGAGCCGTTGCTATAGCGCCTGACACGTCAGCGGCAGTCAGAGTGGGTGGAGTCGTTGCTACAGTGCTTTCAGCCACGCTGGCGGCAGCTGGTGTAAACAAAGCTGTTGCCATGGCGCCTTCGACTCCTCCTCCATATCCAGAAGCCACTCAGATAGATCAGCCAGTTCAGTCCCTGAAAGTAGGGAGACCTTTCTGCCCGGGGATGTGGACACAAGTAAGTACAGAATTACAGTTTGCCTATCCGGTATACCAAGACCCACAAGGGAACAGGTATGAGGAACCGCTTGATTTTAAGGTGGTAAAATCTCTTGCAGAGTCGGTTCGTACCTATGGTACTACCGCTTCTTTTACAATGGCTCAAGTGGAAGCATTAAGCAGACATTGTATGACTCCGAGTGATTGGAGTGGCCTGGTCCGCGCCTGCTTAAGTCCAGGGCAATACTTAGACTGGAAAGCTTTCTTGATTGAGTATGCCACTGAGCAAGCAGCCAATAATCAGAGAGATGGAAATCCAGCCTGGGATAGAGATATGCTGCTTGGGCAGGGGAGATTTGCCAACCATCAGATAGGATATCCTATTCAGATTTATGAGCAAATAAACAAGATAGCTATCAAGGCTTGGAGATCTCTTCCTAATAAAGGGGAGGTGAATGGGAACTTAACTAAGATTCTACAGGGCCCCATGGAGCCCTTTTCAGATTTTGTAGCACGAATGGTGGAAGCAGCAGGGAAGATTTTTGGTGACCTGGATGCTGCTTTACCACTAATAAAACAGTTAGTCTATGAGCAATGTACCAAAGAATGTAGAGCTGCTATCACCCCTTATAAGAATAAAGTCCTAGAAGCCTGGATGAAAGTGTGTAGAGAATTTGGAGGGCCGTTAACTAATCCTGGTCTCGCTGCCGCAGTAATACAGTTGGCCAGAGAAGGTGGAGAAAGTTCAGGAGTTTGTTTTAAGTGTGGCAAGATGGGACATTTTAAAAGACAGTGCCCCAGGGGAAGGAGTACAGAAAGTACAGGAAGTGTACAACGCCCCAGGCAGCCGGGGTTATGCCCAAAATGTAAAAAAGGGAACCATTGGGCTAATGAATGCCATTCAGTGATAGACATCCATGGCCAGACTTTAACTCAAGGTTATGGTGGCGCTCGTCCAAAAAACGGACAGCGGGGCCCACGACCTCAGGGCCCACAAATATATGGGGCAGTAGAGAATCAGGACAAAGAACAGAATCAAGAGAGATGGCCAACTCTCCGCCATCCGAGAGACCGCGGAGAGCCACTGCAGGCTCAGCAGGATTGGACCTCTGCTCCACAACCAGACTAGTATTAACACCCCAAATGGGGGTCCAGTTAATTGAAACAGATTTTAAAGGACCCCTTGAACCTGGTACAGTTGGTTTGTTGTTGGGGAGGTCATCATCAGCCTTGAGAGGACTTATTGTCCATCCTGGATTTATAGATCCAGATTATACAGGAGTGGTTAAGATCATGGTAGCCTCCCCCCGTGGTATAACGGCTATCTCTCCTGGAGATAGAATTGCTCAATTGATCATGTTGCCGAGCTTTCATGACCGCTATGCAGCAAAGGATAGAGAGAGAGGAAAAGATGGTTTTGGGTCCACGGGCACGGATTTGACTTTTTTCTCCCTGGATTTGGACCAACGCCCTGTCTTGGAGTTAAAAGTTGATGGTAAAAAGATCTTGGGCCTTTTGGATACTGGGGCTGATAGGAGTATCATAGCAAAGAAAGACTGGCCTTCAGGTTGGCCCGTACAAGCCTCTTCTCAAACACTTCTAGGCCTGGGTTATGCTAAGACTCCAGATATGAGTGCAAGGCTATTAAAGTGGCAGGACCAAGAGAACCACTTAGGAGAAATGCAGCCATATGTACTTGAGCTCCCTATCTCCCTTTGGGGAAGAGACCTTTTAAAGGATATGGGATTTAAATTGAGTAATGACTATTCTGATTCAGCCCAACGTATGATGCAAGATATGGGATATGCTCCATGCTTTGGAATAGGAAAATATTTGCAGTGATGAAAGAGTCCCATATCTATGCAGCAAAGACAAAAGAGACAGGGCCTGGGTTTTTCCTAGGGGCCACTGAGGAGGGCATTCCCATAACTTGGAAGACGGAGGATCCAGTATGGGTTCCTCAGTGGCCACTTTCCTCTGTAAAATTGAATGCAGCCAAAGAGTTGGTGGATGAACAGATGTCTTTAAAGCATATAAAACCATCTGTATCTCCCTGGAATACACCTATTTTTGTCGTTAAAAAGAAATCTGGAAAATGGTGATTGTTGCATGAACTGCGTGCCATAAATCAACAAATGCAGATCATGGGCCCAGTGCAACGCGGCTTGCCGCTTTTATCATCTTTACCAGCCTCATGGCCCATTATAGTTATAGATATAAGAGATTGTTTTTTCTCCATCCCTTTGTGTGCCAAGGATAGCGAAAGATTTGCATTTACTCTTCCATCCTGTAACCATGAGGAACCTGATCGGAGGTTTGAATGGGTAGTATTACCCCAGGGCATGGCAAACAGCCCCACTATGTGCCAACTGTATGTGGGGGAAGCCATTGCTCCCTTAAGAAAGAATTTTCCAGATTTGAGATGTGTTCATTATATGGATGATATCTTACTGGCAGCTAAGAGTGAACAAATGTTAGATCGGGCCTATGAAGAATTAGTTCAATTATTAAAAAAGAAAAGGTTTTTTATTGCTCCTGATAAGGTTCAAAAGGAAAATGTGGTTGATTATTTAGGAGCGAAGGTTGGACCTGAAAAGATTATACCTCAAAAGATTGAGATAAGAAAAGATAATTTAAAGACTCTAAATGATTTTCAAAGGTTGTTAGGAGATATCAATTGGGTAAGAGGTTATTTGAAGCTACCAAATTATGAAATAAGACCCCTATATGATATTTTGAAAGGTGATTCAGCACTTAATTCTCCTAGACAATTTACAGAAGAAGCAAGAAAAGCTTTATGTAAAGTGGAAGAAAGGTTGCAGAATGCCTTCCTAAAGAGATGGCAGGAAGGACAGCCCATTACATTGTGCATATTTGCCACTTATGGTCAACCTACAGGATTGTTATGGCAGAACGGACCATTATTATAGACCTATTCAAAGATTTCTCCGAAAAAATCCATAGAACATTATCCCACTGCACTTGCTGCTTTAGCCTTGAATGGTATCCAACAATGTTTGCAGTCTTTTGGAGTCGATCCTGCCAGTATAATAGTGCCCTATTCCAGTTATCAAATTAAAATTTTGTGTGGCACTGTAGATGACTGGGCAATATTGCAATGTAGCTTTGAAGGAGTGATTGATAACCATTATCCTAAACATCCATTGTTATCATTTTTTAAGGAGCACCCAGTGATATTCCCTAAGGTTACTTCAGCAGTACCACTTCAAGGGTCACCAAATGTGTTTCCTGATTGCTCAAAGACGGGCTGTGGAGTCTATTTGATAGAAAGACAAGAGCCCGTGTTCTGTCAATTTCAAGCGGGCTCCCCCCAAATAGTAGAGTTGAAAATAGTAATTGAGGTGTTTAAAAGATGTCAATTTGCACTCAATTTGATTTCAGATTCAGTCTATGTGGTCAACGCAGTGAAAGTATTAGAATTAGCAGGTCCTATTAAGAATAGTAGTACTGTATGTGCCTTATTACAAGAGTTACAAGTTTTAATCTGGCAGAGAAAAAGGTGTTTTTATATTCAACATATCAGAGCACATACAGGATTACCTGGACCATTAAGTAAGGGTAATAATAAAGTTGATCAATGGACCAGGATGACATGCATTTTTTGGAGCTCATTTCTGGACCAAGCCAGACAGTTTCACCAATTATTTCATGTAAATGCAAAAACTCTAAAGGAAAAATTCCATTTGTCTAGAGCAGATGCTAGACAAGTGGTTTTGGACTGTCCTCAGTGTGTGATTCATCATCATCCTCCCAGTGTGGGAGTGAACCCTAGAGGGTTGATGCCACTCAAAATCTGGCAAATGGACGTTACCCACATTTCAGAGTTTGGAACCTTAAAATATATTCATGTATCTGTTGATACCTGCTCAGGTATTATACATGCTACACCTATGAGTGGAGAAAAGGCTCGCAATGTCATAGGACATTGCTTAGAAGCCTGGGCTTCATGGGGAAAACCACAGCAGCTGAAAACGGACAATGGACCAGCCTATATGGCACAGACCTTTGTCTTCTTCTGCAACCAGATGGAGGTACAGCTTAATCATGGATTACCATACAATCCTCAAGGACAAGGAATTGTGGAGCGTGCTCATCGCACCTTGAAAGAATGCTTACAAAAACAAAAAGGGGGAATAGGCCAAGGCTGTACCCCCAAGAAGAGAATATCTTTAGCCTTATTTACACTAAATTTTTTCAATTTGGATGCTCAAGGCCGCTCAGCAGCGGACAGACATCTGGATTCTCATGGTTCACCTAAAAGTATGGTGAAGTGGAAGGACATTCTGACAGGCTCTTGGCGGGGGCCTGACCCCGTGCTAACATGGGCGAGAGGGTCTGTTTGTGTTTTTCCTCAGTATCAACAAGATCCAGTGTGGGTGCCTGAACGCCTTGTGAGGAAGATTCGTCATGAAGACCTTCCTAAGGGTCCTGGTGTTAGTAGCAGTGAGTATGTCAGGAATGACCGAGCCGAGATGGGGGATCCTGTCGATATTCCCAAAGCCGATGCCGGTCAGACATGATGCAACTGTGTTTCCACGCTTATTTAGCAGTAACAGAAGCTTAGGCTTACCCTACCTTCCCTTTGATGATCAGAGAAGCCCTATAGAGGATAATAGAAATGTCAGCTTGAAGGGTAGTTTGTGCTTTTTAATGAGCTTCAATAGGTCAGATGATACAAAATGCATTAAATTGTCTCAGCAGTCAGCAGATTTTTTACCACAACTGAGGTTTGGGGGTAGGAGTGGTGGTTTGTTTTCAGGCAACGGTTCTCGCCTTGAAGGATGGTGGCCCACACGAGTCTCTGACCGGGACCCCCCCAGACAGCCACGCTGGGCACCTTTTTGTAGAGGATCCACAGGAGAGGAAGGACCTTTTCCCTGGACTGGATGTCAAGAGCGCAGAGCAGTTTGGGTTCAACAAGATTATTTTTCCTTTAGCCCCATGATTAGTAATATAGTGAATAAGTCTTGTACAGGAATGCTTGATATATCTATTAGGGATCCTCAGCAGACTGCCACCAATCCTTTTGATTTGTGGCTTTTATGTGGAGTAAATGGAAGTTGCATGGACTTGGGACCTGTCATTATGCTTTGGGGAGGAATTTATCAAAGAGGTAATTTTTCCCTAAGGTCCGCTACCAAATTGGATTTTTCTAGCGGTAGTGGCTCTGGTACTTGGAATTCTTTGTTTCATTCTTACCGCAACAAGACCTTTTTAGCTTCGCCAGTATGTCTCTTGCCTCCTTTTCTGTGGATTGTAAGTAATGGGAGTGCATCCTTGGGTGAAGAAAAGTTAGTATGCACTCCGGACACATGTTTTTATGCCCTATGCTAGAATGCCACAGCCTTTCCTGTGGCTGTGGTGACTAGAATGCCTCGATATGTACCAGTTCCTGTAGAGGCTCCTAATACCATGATGCTATTCAGGTTTAAAAGAGATTTTGGCATCACTGTACCTATTGTTACTGCTATCACTATTGCTGCTGTGGGAGCTACTGCCTCAGCTATTGCCTTGTCTAGTTCTATACAGACTGCCAATGCCCTGAATAACATCTCAGCCACTGTGGCACAGGCATTGGATACTCAGACCTCTATGAATTCTCATCTCAAAGGAGGTCTTATGATAGTTAATCAACGCATAGATTTAATACAAGAACAGATTGATTCTCTTTGGCAACTAGCACAATTGGGGTGTGAGTGGAAAATGCAAGGTTTGTGTGTTACTTCCGTGCAGTATCAAAATTTTACAAAGGCTGCTAATTTGTCTAGACAATTGTCAAAGTTCCTCTTACAGGATTGGTCGGCTGAGTTTGAAAATTTGATGAGAGAGCTGAGAGCAACAATTGTCCACATCAATTCCACTCGTGTGGATTTGAGCCTGGCTACTGGCTTGACTTCTTGGATACAGACGGCTATGGATCATCTTAAGGAGTGGGCGGGCGTAGGCTCTTTGGCGATACTAATGATACTAGCCTGTCTGGTTTGCCTATGGTGCATCTACAAAATGAGAGTCACACAAAAGCGTAATGCAGCCATGATTATACAAGCCCTTGTCACCATTGAGGCGGGCCAGTCCCGTCAGGCATGGCTTGCTGCCGTGAAATAAATCTTCACTAGGCATAGTCCCTGCCCACTGAGGTATTCGTTCCACGGATATTAGGGTCTGGCAAGTCAATGACGGAGTAGACGGGTAAGTCTCAGCCACCTAAGACAGGGCAGTCCCGAGTGGGGAGGCTGACCCAGAGACAGGTAAGAGTTTGAGCACCGCCCTCCTACAGGCTCAGACCCACCGTGAGATCCCCAGATAGGGGGATTACGAAACCTTTCCAGGGACTTCTACCAACTTTAGAAAAAATAAAAAAGGAGGAACTGTAGAGAGCTGCGACGTGCCGCGCCTTAAAGATGGCGCTGGTCTCCGCCTTCCACCAGCCCGACGGTGAGCGCTCTCGGTGGTAAACAAGTCCATATTTGGCTAAGACCGTTGATCTGGCTTGCTTCCGCATACGTGGGCCTCTAAGATAGCACCATGTGGCTTTATTTGATTGGCTTTTCATTTAGTATTTAGCCTGTGGGTTGGGTCTGCCCGGGCATTCGGAAGACTGTTTTCAAGGGACCTGAATAAACTGCTTGAGAAGAGCTTTTGCGAGTTGCGTCGTTCTTGCTGGTCGAGAGGGACGCGACACTAGACCACTAGGGGTGGTGCCACTTTTGGGAAGGCATGTAACAGATCTTTTAAATTATTATTTATCACTTATTTATTTATTACTAAATTCACTTATAACAAACACCAACAATTTCTTAACTATTAATCCTATAAATTCCTACAACCCCTTTAACCTATCCACTAAACCTATTGATAATTATAACAACTACTTTCATAACCTTTTAGAATGATACAGTCTCTGGGGCAGGTCCTCAGTCATCAGGAACACAGTCTTTGTTGTAGATTCTTTAACGCACTTAGCAGTCCTTTTTCTGGATCTCTCAGATGCAGGTTCGTCAGGGTAAGTTGGTTATTGCAGTCTCACCTTAAATAAGGCTTCATGCTTTCTTCTCTGTGGGAGACCCCAGCCGTCTGCAGAACAACTTACTTCTTTTGAATCAGGAACTCAGCTGCTCTGCCTCAGTCCTTAAAGCCAGGCACAGTTTCCCCTAGGCCACTGATCGGACAGATCAAACCCCTCCAGGCAAAAGCTGAGCCACAGGGTCCAGTACTTGGCCTTTTGGTGTCTTGCTCAGGCTTTCTTTGCTCACCGGCTTCTTTCTGCTTCAGGGTGAGAGCTGGCCATCAATGGCCAGCCCTTTTTTCAGCAGGACTCTTGGAGCTCTCTAGCATCAGGGGCCTCTTCTCTTTCTGGGCTCCATGCACTGTCCTCAAATAGGAGGAACTCTGTTTCAGCTTAATTTGGGCTCCGCCCACTTAGCAGCTGAAAACAATGTCAGGCTAGATACTTTGTTTCTTCAAGTCTATTGAGTCTTTCCTGTTTTTCCTGACTTCAACCTTGTTTTTCAGTCTATTAAGTCTTTCCTGTTTTTCCTGACTTCATGCTGATAATGTTCTTCAGGCCCCGATTTAAGAGACAGTATCAGAAACTCCTATATATTTTCTAAATCTAATTTATCTAACCCCTACAAAGGCAACTGAGCAAGCCAGGGTGAGCCTGGCAGTTAAACAGGTTTCCTTCATGGTCTCTGCTTCAATTCTTGCCTCTGGGTTTCTTTTTTTTTCTGCTTCCCTCAATAAGGAATTATAAAATATAAGCTGAAATATACTTTCCCTCCAGTTGTTGTTGGTCTTCCTGTTTTATGAGAGCAATATAAAACTGCAGAATACATGCCTTTTAATATCACCATCAAGATACACCTTCTAGTGTAAAACATACATATAAAAACCAAATATACATTAGAAGAAGAAATTATATAAAACTAAATATTATAACCCCATAAGAGCACAACAAGAAACATTTGAACACCTTTAATTGCTAATACATTTTTCATATTATGAGTTATTATGAGTTTTTTTATATTATTCACATAATAATGCCTCATATTATTTGTCCAGCATTGTCATGATACAGAAGTCAAAGAAAAATATCACAAAGAAAATTTCAGTGCCTCATCTATGAGTTCTAATTCTTGATCCCTTGGCAGCAAAAGCAAAAGCACACTAGGGCTTGCTTGGGACCTCAAAGCCCATTCCTACACAGACCTGCTTCCTCCTATGCATAATTTAATACATACAGTGAGTACTGATAGGATTGAAAGAAAAAGTATATAACTTGACAATAATTTCTCACTTATAAAGTTGGATAGGGAAATCTAGACAGACAACATCAGGAATTAGTCAATTTAGACAAAACTAAATAACCAAATAAATAAAACCTTTATTGATCAGTATATTCAAGTACAATACACCTATTCTTCTCCAGTGAAAATACACATTACTGAGGATAGACAATATTTTGGGCCAGGAATTAAGTCTTAATTTATTTAAAGAGACAAATATAAATCAATAGAAGAAGATTGAAAAAGTGTAAAGGAGAATGGTAGGATACAATTGCTCTGATAAGGGAAACAGGAAAAGACAGGGCTCCTAGACAAGAGAGAGGAAAGCAAATAAATGAGGAAGGAGATAGGTAAAAATCACAATACATTTGACTACAAACACTTTCTCCCAGAGCCAAAGAGTTTCTAACTAATAAAGCAACCAGTGCAAGACATTATAAGCTCTCTTTTGAGTTCCTGGGCCACATTGTCTAAGAGACTCCCAAAAGACACTCCTCATTGTTTTTTTTTTCCTTTGGTTACCCTCAAGAAGAGGAAGGTAAGTCCCTGTTGTTCAAGACACTGTGCACTTTAAAAATAGGGCTCAGTGTACTAGAAGTAACTTGAATGCTCCCTCCCTGAAGACGAGATGTTTTTGCCAGAAGGCACTATGAAAACTTCCAAAGGAAATAGTTCTTCCAAGCTATGACATCTATCAACCACATCAATGACCAGCAAGGTAAGATAAAGCTATGGGTTCAGTAGTGGTACACATACTTTGGCAGTAGTCAATTACTCTCTAATTGAAGTAAAGACTTGCTGAATAAGGGGGATATTGTTTCTGGTACTGGAAACCTAACTAAGTACTCAGGGCTAGCTAAATCAGAGTTATTGGAGGAGAACATACAACTGCCAATTTACTAAACCATACTAATCCCTACCAACAGTATATAAACATTTGTCTTTTTACTTTCTAACCACAAATAAATGTACTCTTATTTCCTTATCAAGGAAACTTCTTTTTGCAATACCCTGAGATGACTATAAAACCACAACCAGTGTTTCATATTATGAGTCCAGCATTGTCATGATACAGAAATCAAAGAAAGATATCACAAAGAAAATTGCAGTGTGACATCTATGAGTTCTAATTCTTGATCCCTAGGCAGCAGAAGTAAACGCACACTAAGACTAGCTTGGGACCTCAAAGCCTGTTCCTGCACAGACATTTGAAAAACCAATGCACAACTTCCTCAATGGTAAAAAGTTGAAAGCGTTTCCTCAAATACCAGAAACAAGAAAAGAATGCTCATTCTTACCACATCTGTGCCCCAAAATAGTAGAAGTAGTGGTTGGAATAATTGCAGGAAAAATCTACACTGGAAATGAAGAAGTATTTTGTTGTTGTTTATAGACCCTATAATCTTGTTTGTATAAAATCCTGAAAAATCTCTCTCTCTCTCTCTCTCTCTCTCTCTCTCTCTCTCTCACACACACACACCTAGCACATATCAACCCTGCCAAAAGTAATAAATGAATTCAGCAAATATAAGATTATGAAATTAACACATAAAATCTCAGTTGCCTTTTTTGTTTTTATTTGTTTTTTACTGTTTATTTCTTCAATTTATATCTCCATCAGAGGACCCGCCCCCCACTCCTCCTGGGCCAACCTTCTCACCCCTCCATTCTCTCTCCCTTCTCCCACCGATCCTACTTTCCCATGTGGGGTGGAGGGCTGAACCCCATTCAGTTCAGCAGCCATATGAGGGCTAAGAGCTTACTCTTTTTTTTTTTCAATGTTATTTTTTAAATTTATTTATTTGTTGCTTCAGGTTACATCTCCATCATATTGTCCTCTTTCCCCTCTTCCCAGCCCTTCCCTCCCACCCTCTACCCCCTAACCCTTCCATCCCACTACTCTGGAGTGGAATGTCCCTACATAACAGTCCCCCACCCCAGTTCAGAAGTCGTATGAGGGCCAAAAGCCTACTCATACACTGGGCACCTACAAGGCAGTACCACCAGTGAAAAGAGTCTCATTGTCAGGGAGAGAAAACTAAAAAAACACACAAACAAACAAAAAAGTCTATGTACATGTTCCCTTTGGTGCGTTGGCTGTAGGATAGATATCCTGTATTATATAACTAAAATCAGACTATAAGTGAATAGATGCCATGTGCATCCTTCTGGGTCTGGGTAGGCTCACTCAGGATGAGCTTCTCTAGTTCCATCCATTTGGCTGCAAAATGCATGATTTCATTGTTTCTGATGGCTGAGTAGTATTCCATTGTGTAGATGTACCACAGTTTTTTAATACATTCTTCTGTTGAGGGACATCTGGGTTGTTTCCAGTTTCTAGAAATGCAACTCAAGACGACTCTGAGATTCCATCTCACACCTGTCAGAATGGCTAAGATCAAAAACACAAATGACAGCACATGCTGGCGAGGGTGTGGAGAAAGGGGTACCCTACTCCATTGCTTGTGGGAATGCAGGCTTGTGCAACCACTATGGAGGTCAGTCTGGCGATATCTTAGAAAACTTGGAATAGCTCTGCCTCAGGACCCAGCCATACCACTTCTGGGTATACACCCAAATGCCTCTTCACAGAATCATAAGGAAGTTTCCTCATCTATGTTTATAGCAGCCTTATTTGTAATAGCTAGAAACTGGAAACAACCCAGATAGATGTCCCTCAACCGAAGAATGGGTTAAAAAACTGTGGTACATCTACACAATGGAATATTATTAAGCTATCAGGAACAATGAAATTATGCAATTTGCAGCCAAATGGATGGAACTAGAAAAGCTCATCCCGAGTGAACTAACCCAGACTCAGAAGGACACATATGGCATCTATTCACTTATAGTAGGATTTTAGCTATATAGTAGAAGGTATCGA
The DNA here is from genome assembly GCA_907164525.1 of Lophiomys imhausi. Classification (NCBI taxonomy): domain Eukaryota; kingdom Metazoa; phylum Chordata; class Mammalia; order Rodentia; family Muridae; genus Lophiomys; species Lophiomys imhausi. The sequence continues at coordinate 1,285,458 of CAJQZJ010012348.1, read as the reverse complement.
TACTACAACTAACACACCAAAGGGAACATGGACATGGACTTCTTATTTTTAATTTTTAATTTTTATTTATTTTTTATATATTAGTTATATTTTTTTCTATTTTTTAGTCTTTTTTATCTATTGTATGCTTATTGGTTTGTTTGTTTAGTAGTTCTCTCTCCCGGGCAACGAGACACTTTTCACTGATGGTACTGCTTCATAGATCCCCAATGAATGAAGAGGCTCTTGGCCCTCATACCACCTCTCAACTGAGATGAGGGACTGTTATATAAGGACACCCCACCCCAGAGAAATGGGATGTAAGTGTTAGGAGGTAAAGAAAAAAATGAAATGTGATGTTTCGGACTTTTACTACTAATTGTCATAAACTGTTTAGGATAATTAAGAAATGCAAACTAATGGTTATGCAAGCCGGTAATTCTGTTAGGTACTATGACAGCCTATTATAGTTACTTGCTCAGCTAATCAGAAATAAACCTGCTAAGAGACAAGCAACATCTGCTTACCCTAATAGAAGAGATAGATAGGGCCTCTTCAAAAACCTCAAGAGATCTGCAGAATATGGCATTCAAAGATGTTTTCATAACTTTAGATTTTTTTATATCAAGACATATCAACTCCTGACAGCACCCCCTATTCTCCTCCAAGTAGAAGATGAGCATCGAAGAATCTCCAATAGGAGATGACTGAATTAGTCACAAGCCTATCTCTTGGTAGGAAAAGCCCCTTGCTCCAACTGTAGACAGAATGCTGTCCAAAAAGGACAAAACCTGGAAGCAGGTAAGTCGACAGCCTAGCTCTGCCAAGACAGGGTAGGTAAGTCCTTCTTAACCCCTGCTCTACAATCAATGTCTGTCAGAGAAACAGGGCCAAATGACTGAAGATCGAAGCTGTAATGTATGGAGAGAAAATGGGAACTGTCCAGGCAGCCACTGGTATGTCATTTCTTAGTTTGGGAAGCTGCAGGCCCTGTACTTCCTATAAAATCAGATATATTTATCCCTCTCAGGTCTCTGAGGTGGTTGAAGAACAGATAGCTAGAGTCTCATAATTAAATTTTGAGTTGTTTAAGAGTCAAGAGAGTGTTATAGATCTAAGAAGATACTTTTAAAACTGTGTTGCAAGTTAGTATGAATGTTGAGTCAGATATAGAACTTTAAACTCATGAAGATGTTTAGATAGTAGAATGTTAAAGTCAGGTACCAAATACATATGGACTGGTCATTGGGAATGTACGTTAAGCCATATAACCCTCATAACTGTGGCCTAATTACCTCTGTTGTACTGTATTGTATTTATTATTATAAGAGAAAGAGCCATTTGTTGGACTGAAAGGGGAAACTGTAGGGGGAAATAAGATATACCTTGAACTTAAAAAAAAAAGGGAAGAGGATGGGGGATTAAGGGTGGGAGGGTGGGACTGGAGGAGGAATAGGGAAGGGACTGCGATTGAGATTTAACTTGAAGAAATAAAAAATAAAGGGAAAAAAAACCAAATAAGGCTGCTATGAACATAGATGAGGAAATATCCTTGTGATTTGGTGAGGAATCATTTGGTTGTATACACAGAAGTGGTATGGCTGGGTCCCAAGGCAGAGCTATTCCAAGTTTTCTAAGATATCGCTAGACTGATCTCCATAGTGGTTGCACAAGCCTGCACTCCTACCAACAATGAAGGAGGGTTCCCCTTTCTCCACACCCTCTTCAGCATATGCTGTCATTTGAGCTTTTGATCTTAGCCATCTGAGAGGTGTGAGATGGAATCTCAGAGTTGTCTTGAGTTGCATTTCTCTGATGATTAAGGATGCTGAGCATTTCTTCAAGTGTCTCTCAGCCATTAGTGATTCCTCCTTTGTGAATTCTCTGTTTAGCTCTTTCCCCCATTTTTTGATTGGATTATTTGGTTTCTTGGCATTTAATTTCTTGAGTTCTTTGCAAATTTTGGATATTAGTCCTTTGTCAGATGTGGGGTTGGCGAAGATTTTTTTCCCATTCTGTAGGATGCCGTTTTGTTTGAATGACAGTGACTTTTGCCTTAGTGAAGCTTTTCAGTAACAAATAGGCTGAGATAGAAATAAGGGAAACAGCTCCCTTCACTATAGCCACAAACAGTATAAAATACCTGGGTGTAACTCTAACCAAGCAAGTAAAGGACCTGTACAACAAAACTTCAAGCCCTTGAAGAAAGAAATTGAAGAGGCTTTCAGAAGATGGAAAGATCTCCTATGCTCATGGATATGTAGGATTAACATTATAAAAATGGCCATCCTACCAAAAGCAATATATAGATTCAATGCAATTCTTATCAAAATACCAACACAATTCTTTATAGACCTGGAAAACCCTATTCTCAATTTCATACGGAACAACAAAAAACCAAGAATAGCTAAATCAATCCTGTACAATAAAAAAACATCTGGAGGTATCACCATCCCAGATTTCAAGCTGTACTACAGAGCAATAGTTGTAAAAACAGCATGGTACTGGTATAGAAACAGACCAGTAGATCAATGGAATCAAATTGAAGAGCCAGAAATGGACCCACACACCTATGGCCACCTAATTTTTGACAAAGAAGCCAAAACCGCACAATGGAAAAAGGACTGCATCTTCAACAAATGGTACTGGTCCAACTAGATGTCCACGAGTAAAAGAATGAAATTAGACCCATACTTATTACCTTGTATAAAACTTAAGTCCAAGTGGATCAAAGACCTTAACATAAGCCTGGTCACACAAAATCTACTAGAAGAGAAAGTGGGGAAAAACCCTCGAACTAATTGGCACAGGTGACAACTTCCTGAACAGACCACCAACTGCTCAGAACCTAAGACCAACAATCAATAAAAGAGCTTCCTCTTACACTGGGAGCCTACCTGGCAGCTCCACTAGGACAAAGTCTCCCACTAACAAGTAACAAAGTCTATGTTCCTGTTCCTTTCAGTTTGTTGGTTGTAGGATAGTTATCCTGTACTATATGGCTAAAATCTAGCCTTTTGGTATTTGTCTTAATTTCTTAGTTAATTGAATCTTATTTAGGAAACCCTTTTCTGCTCCTACATCTTCTAGATTTTACCATTGTTTTCTTCTAATAGTTTCAGCACTTAGAGTTTATATTGAAATCTGATCTATTTAGTATTGATTTTGTACTGAGTGATATATACTGCTGTAATTTCTTTCTTTAACATATATCCAGTTTTACTATCATTTTTTGACAATGCAGCCTTTCTTCCAGTGTATGTTTTTGGTATCACTGTCAAATATTAGATGACTAAAATTATGTGCATCCATGTTATCAAGGAAACAAATTTATTTTTGTTTCTTATTCAACTATGATATACAGTTCTTCTGAGAATGTAACTTTGGTAGACATCTGTAGTCACTTTCAATTTACACTACATTGATCCAGAATCTTCTGAATTTTAAACCATCTCAAAAAATATCCAGGAGTCATTCTTTTTGGTTTTCCTTTCATTATATGTGACTTGTATAATTTCATTTTCTCTTGAAGTTTTCAGTATTCTCCCTTTTCTGTATATTCAGTTTTAACGACAATGTATATTAGGGAGTTTCCTTTACATTTCTTTCTATTTTGTGCTGTGCCTGCTTCTGGTATTGGAAGGGGTATGTTTTTCCTTAATTTGGGGCAAGTTTTCTTCTATGATCCAGTTGAAGTTCTGGTATAAGCCATATATATTGAATTTTTTTCCTTCTGTGTTTATAATTTTTAGATTTGGTATTTTACAGTATCCCAAACTAGCTGAATATTCTATTTGTGTGCTTTTTAAAGACATTTTCATATTTTTTTCGCATGATAGTCCTATACCCTTGCTTTATTTTCACTTGATCAACTGTGCTATTAAAACTCCCTGGAGTAAATGCTTCAAGTTTCTCTCCATTTATTTTGATATTGGCCACTGGCCTGCTGTATATTGCCTTTATTATTTCTAGGTACGGCCCATGTATGCCCGTTCTCTCCAGAACTTTTAGCATGAAGGGGTGTTGGATTTTGTCAAATGATTTTTCTGCATCTAGCGAGATTATCATGTGTTTTTTTTTTCTTTCATCTTGTTTATGTGGTGAATGATGTTGATAGACTTTCTTATGTTGAACCATCCCTGCATCCCTGGGATGAAGCCTACTTGATCATGGTGTTTGATACTTTTGATGTGTTCTTGAATTTGGTTTGCTAGTATTTTATTAAGTATTTTTGCATCTATGTTCATGAGGGAGATTGGTCTGAAGTTCTCTTTCTTTGTTGGGTCTTTGTGTGGTTTAGGAATCAGGGTGATTGTGGCCTCGTAGAATGGGAACTGTCCAGGCAGCCACAGGTATGTCATTTCTTAGTTTGGGAAGCTGCAGGCCCTGTACTTCCTATAAAATTAGATATATTCATCCCTCTCAGGTCTCTGAGATGGTTGAAGAACAGATAGCTAGAGTCTCATAATTTAATTTTGAGTTGTTTAGGAGTCAAGAGAGTGTTATAGATCTAAGAAGATACTTTTAAAATTGTGTTGCAAGTTAGTATGAATGTTGAGTCAGATATAGACCTTTAAACTCATGGAGATATTTAGATAGTAAAATGTTAAAGTCAAGTACCAAATACATATGGACTGGTCATTGGGAATGTACGTTAAGCCATATAACCCTCATAACTGTGGCCTAATTACCTCTGTTGTACTGTATTTTATTTGTTATTATAAGAGAAAGAGCCATTTGTTGGACTGAAAGGGGAAACTGTAGGGGGAAATAAGATATACCTTAAACTTAAAAGAAAAAAAAAAAGGGAAGAGGATGGGGGGTTGAGGGTGGGAGGGTGGGACTGGAGGGGGAATAGGGAGGGGACTGCGATTGAGATGTAACTTGAAGAAATAAAAAATAAAGGAATAAAAAAAAAACTCCCTGGAGTGACGTTTCTCCAATTGTCTGCTGGGCTAATTAAGCTTGAGTTTTCTCCAGTATTTCTGTCTCTTTACCAAATCTAGGTTGCAAATACTCAATAGTCTTTGTCATTTACATATTTGATGGAGTGATGTTATGCATTCTAATTGTTAATTAATTGGTCCTCCTTGCTGTCTGTTACTTTGTTTTCTAATCATTGTCTCTGATTGGTTGAAGAAGTGCTGAAGCCTGAGATTGCGCAGAGACAGAGGTAGGAAGGACTAAGATGCAGGCTTCTGAAGCAGAGAGGCTTGGGTAGAAGAGGACTCCAAGACAAGCAGTGAAACAAAGAGCAGGAAGGAGGACACACGCCATGGTTTAGAGAAAAGAACATCATTCCATGTGGCCTGGAACAATGGCCTAGCATGAAGAATAGCAGTTCAGGGAACATACGTATATATGGGATAATATTTGGGGAAGAGAATTAAGAGCTAACTTAGATGGGCTAAGATTACACAATCCAGGCCCAGGCTTATTAAAGTCCATCAGGTGTCTGTGTGCTTATGTGTAATGGCAGGTTTACAATTAACCTGCCAACCAATTAAATATAATATAAATGCTACTAAATAATTTAAATACCCTATTTCTACATGTATTTGTATTCTTTTGGACACCTTTCAGGGGTTTTTTCATATCCTGTTTAATATCATTAAGGAAGTGTCTATGTCTTCTTATTGTGCGTAACCAAAGTTATTTTGAAAAACAAAAAAAATGAAGAAATTGCCATACCATTTTTCAAGCTTATATTATAGGTATAGCTTCAAAACAACATAGCAGTGTCATAAAACCAAACATGTAGATCAATGGAGCAAAATAGAAGGTCCAAACATGAGATGTAACTTTATGATATGTCCTGAGACTGTATACTTTTTTGTTGTTTTTATCTGATATAGATTCTACTCTATTCATATTGAGTAGAAATTTGGTTCTGTATCTGCTGTTTCCAAGCTTTGTTGATTTCACAGAAGGAATAAAGAATTGATAGAAGTTTAGATACTTGGGGTTGATTTTTTTTGTACTTTTAATTATATTTGCACATTTCTTATTATTTCTTTTATTTTTGATATTATAATTATAAAATGGCTTCATACATTTTCCTTTTTAGAAAGCCTTCCCTATAATGCTCCTTGCTATTTTTCCAATTTCTATCATCTTTTAAAATTAATTTTTCTTATATGCATATATGTTTATATAAGTGTTATTTTAACAAGGGCAACAACAGTAGGCATGCCAAAGTGAATGGGGGAAATACTACATTACTACTCTACATTTAACTATACACAAAGAACTGCAGACAATTAGGGAATCCTAAGAGTATGGGAAACAGTCTTCCTATGGAAGAACACATAAGTTAGAGTTGATTTTTTATTGCAGGGAAGTGATAATTCCCATTCAATAGTTACTAATATAGTATGCAAAGATGACTCCTGGATGGGATTCTGTAAGCTTAGCTACCTAAGATAGGCCTGAGAGTGTGAAAAAAGCATCAGTACATGGAAATCTGGAGTATTCACCAGGCTGGACTTATTAACAGATGACATGACCTGAGCTAGACTGGAGCATACAATGTTAGCACACATAGATGAGGATATGTGGTATTCACCTGGCTATGGTGATGTGAAGACTGCATGACACAAGCTAGGCTTGAGAGTATGACAGTGATGCTACTACTAACCTACAGAGCCACACTTACATGAACTCATAAGATAATTCTACCAAACTAGCATCAAGAGGAGGGAGAAGTCTCTTGGGTAATAATTACTCTAATTTTGTTATAGTTCAGCAGGTCCCCAAGACTCTTGTAGCTTGGGCTAGATCTCCAGCATGCCTATCGTACACATTGTTGTCATTATAACAAAATGGCATCCTACAGATTTGGAAAAGATCTTTACCAACTGCACTTCTGATGGAGGGCTACTATCCAAAATTTATAAAGAATTAAAGAAATTAAACACCAAGAAACCAAATAATCCAATCAAAAAATAGGTTAAAGAGCTAAACCAAGAATTCACAAAAGAGGAAACTCTAATGGCAGAGTGACACTTGAAGAAATGCTCAACATCCTCAATCATCAAAGAAATGCAACTCAAGATGACTCTGAGATTCTATCTCACACCAGTCAGAATGGCTAAGAAGAAAAATTCAGATGAGGGCACAGGCTGTTGAGGTTGTGGAGAAAGGGGAACATTCCTTCATTGCTGGTGGGAGTACAAATTTGTACAACCACTATTGAAATCGGTCTGGTGATATCTTAGAAAATTTGGAATAGTTCTACTTCGAGACCCAGCCACTTCACTCCTGAGCATAAATTCATAATATTCCTTACCAAACCACAAGAATATCTCCTCAACTATGTTTATAGAAGCTTTATTTGTAATAGCTAGAATTTGTAAACAATCCAGATGTCCCTCAGCCAAAGGATGGATTAAAAAATTTTTGGTACATTTATACAATGGGATACTACTCAGCTATCAGAAGCAAGGAAATCATGAAATTTGTTGCCAAATGGATGGAACTAGAAAAGTTCATCCTGAGTGAGCTAACCCAGATCCAGAAAGATGCACATGACATCTATTCACTTATAACTGGATTATAAATAATTAATGAATATTTTATGCAGCACATAATATACCCTATGCTGTTTACACTTAATTATTGATATAATTAATATTCTAATATTCTAATTGGTATAATTAATATATGCTAACATAAATATTGTAGTTTTCATTAATTAAATAAAAAGTAAAGTGATTATAATTAAATGGATTTAGCCATTTAGTACAGAATAACTATCCTACAACCAACAGACTGAAATGAACAGGAACATGGATTTTGTTACCTGTTAGTGGGACATTAGCCCTAGTGGAGCTACCATGTAGGCCTCTAGTTCAAGAGGAAGCTGTTAGTCCTCATATGACTTATGAACTGAGGGGCTGAGTTGTGGGAGCACCCCACACCTAGGGTAGGTGGGAGAATGGGTAGAGGGTAGGAGGGTGGGACCAAGAAGGGTGGAGGGATGGGGCTATGATGTATATGTAACTTGAAGTAACAAATAAATGTAATAAAAATAATTACTCCAATTTTGTTACAGTTCAGCAGCTCCCCAAGACTCTTGAAGTTTGTGCTGAATCTCCCAGATGCATATGGACACATGATTCTTTCTCTTCCTCATTTTCACATGTCTTTCTCTCTTAAAATTCTTAATATTGATCTTACAGGGAATTCATTACCCAATTATAGTGTGAATGACTTCAATGTGTCTTAACATGGATGTTTCCCAAGTGGCCATGACAACACATGATCATTTCCAAAATGGCTCTGACAGCTTTGTATTAATTAAGAACTTGCTTATTTTCTACAATGACAATGACCTGGATTTCCTCACAGTGCTTATTTCAAATCACTTTACTTTTTATTTAATTAATGAAAACTACATTATTTATGTTAGCATATATTAATTATATCAATTAGAATATTAATTATATCAATAATTAAGTGTAAACAGCATAGGGTATATTTTGTGCTGTATAAAATATTCATTAATTTCTAATATGCAATAATTAATATAGATTATGATTAAATAACATAAACATGCAACATAATATATAACATAGTATATATCACATCTATATCTTAGATTCAATACACAACTTAAGATAATGTAGTTATATTTATATGAATCCAGATAATAAACATTTATAGGTAAAACAATCATATATAAATATGTGCTTGCATAGACACACAGGCAGACAGAAAAGTGGTTTTTGTAGCAACAACATAGTTCACACTCTATCTGAATCAAACATCACAGAGTTACTTCATCTTCACACTGGCTCTAATTTTGCTATTGAATTATCCTATATAGTTTTTTGGAGTTCCAGACTAGCTACATTTTAATGCTGGCATTTTAATGTATGTCTTTGTGGTGGCCAGTAAACAAAAAGAGAGAGAGACAAAGGAAAGAGAGTAGGAGAACATAAATCTCTCTGCCCATGAGCTACAGTTTGTGGAATTTACATTCATGTACCATTGACCAAATCTTTGATGAGTATTGTTACATCTGCTAATTTCATAACCAAACCACCGTGATGTATAGTCAATAGAAAATTCTGATATCCTTAGCCCAGCTTGAGCTTTTATGTTCTCACCTAAGTAGGGTTGTCTATATAAAGGGGCTCTTGAAGAAGGCTTCTGTTGTATAGGCTAAAAAGAATAATAAAAAACCCTCAATAAAAAAGACCACTTCCAGGAATCAATAACTGTGTCTTCATAGTAGTAGCAACATTTGAGGTTTGCCAATGATACTGAATCTAGAAAGCATAAGAAAAGCAAGATAAAACTTCAGAAAACACATGTAGCCACATTTGCCATTCAGGAGAAGGATTTTGTTGCTTAATCTCTTTTTCCAATACATGGTATTAATTGTGAGTTATGTTTTATAAGGGAGAAGATGCAGTAGATTCATTACCAGGTGATTTCCCAGTAAATTCCTTGCCACTTGAATGTGGCAAGAAGGAAAAAAATCATATATGTGGTTATATATATTACAAATACACATATACACATGTTCCAGTGTTGGAAACAGAAAACTATATTTTAAATTGTATAGAAGATTGGGATTTTAAATTATACTGAATAGATCACCTGGATAGCAAATTTGACTATCACCTAAGATTTGGTCATAAGGCCAAGTGAGAAGCCATGAGCATATTAGAAGGAACCATAGAGATCTATTATGCTCACAACTGAACTCTGGGCAATCAGGTATAAAAGAGATTTGGTAAACCAAGAAAGGTGACTGGACTGGGTTTTTAGTTCACTGAAGGGTGGGACCAGATGAGTTTTCTATGTGTACTTATTCAAGTTCTTGCGTGAGCTGAACCTGTCCCCTGGGATCCACACAATATAACACCAGGTCAAACTTTGATATCTCTTTGCCCAGGTATATGATACAAGAATAAAGCTTAGGAGGAATCAACAATCACCCATTAATAAAGGAACCAAGCATCTCACTGTCACTCATAGTAATTGCAAGTAGATATTATAGAACTTTCCCAAGATGTTGGCTGAGGGTCAAAGGTCAGGGCACATGTAGCACTAGAAGATAAGGATGTGCCCAATCTTTCTATATCATGATGACACATAAAGAAACTTGAGATTCAGATGTCTGGATCTCAGTTCTGTCCTTATACTTCACCCAAAGTATATATGCCTTTGTTCTTATGACTACAGAAGTGAGTACATACATTTGAAGAGACTCTTAAATATGTTTTATTTTTTTAAAGGTCTGTGCAGTAGAAAGGCAATTAACTTAGAACTGTGTAGAGACAGGAAACTCCAGTCCATATGTCTCAAGATATGCCTTAGCAGACAAACTTTAACATGAGGGCTTCACAAAAAAAGCATTAGATATGGTGGAATAAGTTATGGACTCACCAAGACTCCACACAATAGGCTAAAAACTAAAAAGTAAAAGGCAGTATAGTACTACATTATGAAGCAAAGAAAGACATATGTACTGATAGGTATCATTGTCTTCTTTATGTATATCATTTTGCATATCATTTAATTAGCTATTTAAAATAATATATAGGTCCATAGATGTATTATTCAAAGAAAACAGTGAAAATTGGAAGAAAGGAATCAATTTGGATAAAAATAACATGAATAATGTAAACTCTGTCTCCACCTTTCTTCTGGAGTGTTTAAACATCGTCTCCTATAATTTAAGGCCTTTGGGTTATGTATTAAATTCATGTATTCTGAAGGGTCCATTAAAACAGCCATGATACACCCATTCCCTCTTCACTGTTTCATGCTAACTAAGCTGTTGTACATTATGAACTAATTTAAAGCTGTTACTAATGCTTGCTAATAATTGAGTTTTTCCATGTTAAAAATACAGCTCTCCACACTTCACACTGGGTCAACTACATCAGAATTTCCAGCAGAAAAAAATCACAGATTTGTATTTTAACCAGGACTCCATCCACACATAGTTCTGATATTATCAAATTCTGATATTACTTTAACCTGTGTGGGGCTATTAATGCTATATTGAATTAATAAAATTTCTGCCATGAGGTAATAATCAAGAACAGTATAGTAGAAAATATTAATTTTAAGGAAACAGAACTATTGACAAGAATTCTCCTGAATTTTGTTCAACTTGGTTAATTCTAACTGGATCCACTATGGAGGGAGCATATTTAGTTGATTAAAATACAATAATTTAGATAATACACTCTTAGTAGTAGTTCTATCCATCCACACAATCGGTAGGACCTAGTTTACAAGTTGCAACATTGTTAGGAATATGACTTCTGCCACACATGTCCCTCAGCCAGATTATGTGGTTTTGTTTTGTTTTTAAGTAATGAGCAAGTTATTTTCTCAGATGCAGTTTTACGGCAAAGACGGTTATTGGGTAAATGTAAGCATTCATGAATTAATTAATGTCTATATACATAGATATAATAATTAAATTAAGATAATTCAAAATAATTAAGAAGCAGATGGTTTAAAATTCAGTTAGCAGTTCATTTTCAAAAAGGATTGATATGATCATTATCCACAAAAACTTACCCAGCACCATGGGGTGTGGGGAATCTGAACACTATAGCACATACACATTGAAGGTGCAATAAAAATCTTTCAAGATCTTTAGTAAAGGCAACGGTTGAATGTACTTTACAGAGAGCACAACATAAAAAGCCATGTGATAACATACACATTATATGATCTTAAAACATAGCTGTGCCATGCCTAGAGATGTAAGGAAAAAATTATCTTTGATTTTCAGGATACTTTTTGTCACTGATTAGTAAATGTTCTTGCCTGACATGACTGTATTTCTTTTCATTGAAGAATTTTATTATGTCAGCCTGTCTCTGTATATGGCATTTGTGTCAGTACTACAAGATTATGTTTTATATAGAGTCTTATCTAACATCTGTATACTGTACTTAATGAAAATTATTTGAGTGTGAGGATTTGATTAGTGGAAAAATTAGGGTGAATATTTAATGAAAGAAAAACATTTCTGAATTTAAATGTGTGATCGTTTTTAAAATAGTCACAAGAAATAGTGAGGGTAGAGTAAAGAATGAATTGGCATGTTTCTGAGTCCTGTTGGCATGAATTCTCTACTGCTTTAGCTCCTACAAATGTAACTGGCTTCTGACTATGAAGCAGTTCTCACTTGCCAATCAGTATGAGAAGCTTAAGCTTAGGACATCCAGCTTCATAAATTCTCCAATTTATGAACTTGCACTGACTTCACAATTGTCTTAACAAGCTTAAAGCCATCTACCAAGCAGTTAATGTGATAACTTATCCATGAGCCTTGCAAAACATTATAAGGAATTATGATAGTTTCTTTAAAAACAGATATTCTATAACCATTCTAAAAGAAAAAGCCTATGACAAAATAGGAGATTTAAAGCACTTAAAGAGAACTCTTCAAACCCATTTCTGTGTATCTTCTTGGAATTGTTTCTGTGTTTGCTTCTTGGAATCCTATCCATGAACTGAAGTACCTAAGGACCGTTTCAGTCTCAGTTATATACAATGTAGTTTTTGAATGAGAAATACCATCTTTATAATCCAAACTTCCTTCCAGCATTCTCCAGAAATTGAGGATGAAGATGTTTTATAAATGAAGAAATTAACTATGGTAGGGAAAGCCAGTGCTTCCAATTTTATGAAACAATATTTTTGTAATTATGCTGCCATCTGATTCAACATGATCAGATGATTTACAAGAATTTGCCACTGTGGGCAACATCTGCTGTTGATGTATATAATTTGCTGACTGTTTTATTTTCAGTAGAATATATATTTTGATTATTGGATAGTCAGCATCTCTTATACACTGCAACTTACTTCTCAACTTGTCCTTAGTAATGACCAGAAATTCTATATTAATCATGAATATGTAGCTACTATTATAAAGAATAATAACTGTGATGATAATAAACTTTCCACTGTTGAAAAAATTACCTCACTGAGTACAGTTTGATGTTCTTTCTCTATTGCCCCCTTTCATGGGGGGGGTCCGCTATAAGAGATAGAGAGAAAAAAAGGATGAAAGTCAAGACTGACAGCAGCATATTTTTTAAACTAATGTAAAGACAACTCTGAAGTTATGCCATAAAACATAGTTAAAAATGGAAAGAATTATAGACCTAAACTTGTCAGGAAGAAAAATGTTGATTATCACTCATTTTTTCCCACACACTCCCCTCTTACTCCTCATTCACTGCCAAATTTTCTAGTGTATTCTCCTCCTATATTTTGTTCCCTCAGTCAGTCCTTCCTTTGATGATTTTTACTACTTAGATCCCATTGAGTCAATTAGTGTATATGACTATAATAAAGCATCACATTCTGGATAAATTAAGAGAATAGAGATATATTCCACCAAACTCACACACAGTTTAGGAGGCTCAGACCTCTAAGATCAAGGTGCCAGTGTCTAGTGAGGATCTTCTTGCTGTCTGCTCAGGAAGCAAAAGAACAACAGCACAAAGTAATTAAAATTTCTTTGACCAGATATTTTCTTAACTTAAGATTTTTTGATATCAAGACATGTCAGCTCCTGACAGCACCCCCTATATTACTCCAAGTAGAAGATGAGCATCGAAGAATCTCCAGTGGGAGACGATTAAATTGGTGGTAAGCCATTCTCTTGGCAAGAAAAACCACTTGCTTCAACTGTAGACAGACTTCTGTCCAAAAAGGACAAAACTTGGAAGCAGGCAAGTCGACAGCCTAGCTCTGCCAAGACAGGGTAGGTAAGTCCTTCATAATTCCTGCTCTACAACCAATGTCTGTCAGAGAAATGGGGCCAAATGGCTGAAGATTGATGCTGTAATGTATGGAGAGAAAATGGGAACTGTCCAGGCAGCCACTGGTATGTCATTTTTTAGTTTTGGAAGCTGCAGGCCCTGCACTTCCTATACAATCAGATATATTTATCCCTCTCAGGTCTCTGAGGTGGTTGAAGAATAGATACCTAGAGTGTCATAGTTAAATTTTGAGTTGTTTAGGAATCAAGAGGGTGTTCGGGATCTAAGAAGATATTTTTAAAATTATGAGGCAAGTTAGTATGAAAGCTGAGTTAGATATAGAACTTTAAACTCATGGAGATGGTTAGATAGTAGAATGTTAAAGTCAGGTGCCAAATACATATGGACTGGACATTGGGAATGTATGCTAAGCCATATAACTTTTATAATCGTGGCCTATTTATTTCTGTTGTTTTGTATTGTATTTATAGTTATAAGAAAAAGAACCATTATTTGGACTGAAAGGGAGAGCTGTTTGGGGGAAAAATAAATACCTTAAACTAAAAAAAAAAAAAAAAAAAGAAAAAAGGGGAAAAGGTTGGGGGGGCTGAGGGGAGGGGGGGGGGAAGGGGGGGACTGGAGGGGGGAGTAGGGAGGGGATTGTGATCGAGATGTATCTTGAAGAAATAAAAAATAAATTATTAGAAAAAAAATTTCTTTGACCATCTTTTATAAGGTTTTGATTCTACCATAAAACCTTCATGGATCCTCACCTTTTAAAATTACCGTTTTTAAAATACTATCAAACTATTTCAATTTTGAATCTTGAAAAGGGAACATGAAAATTATAAATTATCTTAATCTCTGTTGAGATGAAGAATAGTAGTCCTTTACATGGAAATACATCTGAGTAACACACATTTCCAAACAGAAAGGGAGAGAATGGAGAGACCTCAGAACAGTAGTTCTTGGGCACAGCTGCAAATAGAATCACTTTCAGAGCTTTAAAAAAAAATCATTCATACTCATCATGCACCTGAGGCACTCAATTAATATTCTGAATAGTGAAAGCTATTTTTTTTTCTGATTGAAAAAAAAGTGGTTTTAGATGAAGAATGCAAGTGAAGAGGATCTTCAGAAACTTGGTTAAGTGTGTAGGTTTCCAAGATTCCTGCCTGTGTCTTATGGATAGTTGACATAGTTTGTATCTTGGAAGGCCCTAAAATGCTTATGTGTCAAAGTTTTGGTTGTTTGACTGTCATAGGACAATCGGGAGAAGAAGACTAGGAGAAAATTAGGTCACTGGAGTATGCCCTTAATAAGGTTATTGGGAACCCTGGTGCTTTCTGTTCTTTTCATTTTGCATCCTGGAAGAATTGAGCAGTATCCCTCTGTTATATGCTTGCTATCATGTTGTTCTATGAAGCTGGAGGCCTAAAATAATAGAACCAAGAGATCATACACTAAATTCCTAAAACATAAGCAAAAGAAATCTTCCCTGTTATAATGTAGCTTTTCAATCAAAAGCTGGCTAACACAATAGCCTAATAATTTCCTGCAGTCAAACTAATGAAGAGAAATCAACAATCCAAATATCATTTGGATTTTACTAATTAACAAAGCAAAAATGAAAAAAAGGAAATGAAAAAGAAAATCACTCAAGAATCTACAAATCTAGACTGCAATTATTACAAAGAAATCTATCATCCTGAAGCAATAGTTAGTTCATAGACTCCTGAACTAACTTCTCTTGTGGCAGCCTCCAGAGAAGGAAACATGGCCCACCTGTTAACTCCCAGTAGCCTATGAAGCTCATTTGCTTTCCAGAACTAAAATTTTATTTCAATAATTTCCACTTTTATGGACTGAACCTCCTAGGGAAAACACTTTCCCTTTAATGAAAACAGTCATTAGTCACAAAACATTTACACAACACAGAGAATCCAGCCTGACATGGAGGATGATACTGACCCAGTTTGTACGACTCATGGAGCACCTATTCATCTTTTTCTAGCTACTGAAAACTCAGGTCTACAGATTCCATGTCTGTCAGTGCTGGTTAGTACCATGATAACTAACTATGAAACAGACTGTGTTTTCATAGAATGATGTCTATCAATCATGAAAATAGAGAGGGCATTCTCTCTTTAAACAGGAAATACATTTATACAATGCTCATTTATTGCATGGGATATTAATATTTCTTCTGTTGTCAATAGAGCATAAATCAAGGTGGCAAAGGCTATCATTTTGGCTCTCAAGGACCAGAAAAAAGGAGGAATTCCTAATGGTTGAGAGACACTTGAAGAAATGCTCAGCATCCTTAATCATCAGAGAAATGCAACTCAAGATGACTCTGAGATTCCATCTCACACCTGTCGGAATGGCTAAGATCAAAAGCTCATATGACAGCACATGCTGGCGAGGATGTGGAGAAAGGGGAACCCTCCTCCATTGCTGGTGGGAGTGCAGACTTGTGCAACCACTATGGAGGTCAGTCTGGCGATATCTTAGAAAACTTGGAATAGCTCTTCCTCAAGACCCAGCCATACCACTTCTGGGTAAACATCCAAATGATTCCTCACCGAATCACAAGGAAGTTTCCTCATCTATGTAATTAGCAGCCTTATTTGTAATAGCTAGAAACTGGAAACAACACAGATGTCTCTCAACCGAAGAATGGATTAAAAAAACTGTGGTACATCTACACAATGGAATACTACTCAGCCATCAGAAACAAGGAAATCATGCAATTTTCAGCCAAATGGCTGGAACTAGAGAAGCTCATCCTGAGTGAGCTAACCCAGACCCAGAAGGATGCACATGGCATCTATTCACTTATAGTCGTATTTTATAGTCAGGATAACTATACTACAATTAATGCACCAAAGGGAACATGAACATAGACTTTTTTTTCCTGTCAATGAGACACTTTGCCCTAGTGGTGCTACCTTATAGGGCCCCAGTGTATGAAGAGGCTCTTGACCCTCATATGACTGTTGAACTGGGGCAAGGGATTGTTATGAAGGGACAGTCTACTCCAGAGGAGTGTGATGGAAGGGATAGGGGGTATGGGTGGGAGGGCATGGGAGGGGTAGAAAGAAGGCACTGTGATGCAGATATAACCTGAAGTAATAAATATAAAAAAAAAAGATCCAGAACAATCACTTAGAAGCCAAAACAGAAAAAACAAACAAACAAACAAAAAAAAAACAAATAAGCAAGGTAGCTTTTTGTACTATCAATAATCTTGTGGGGTTTTTTTTCAATGTCTGTGTTAATCATGAATTTGACTCACAGGTCCAAACTCAGTCTTTTCTTGCCACCTCATACTATGGGGAACGTCACCCCACCAGATGCAAATTCCTACCAATATTAGTTAAAGTGTCATTCTACTTTATGGACTCAGTAGGATAGTTACATCCAGCTAGAAATATCATAATTATCATGTTCCAAACTGATTTTAAAGATCAAAGAACATCAGCATCCCAGTTCAGTTTGGGAAAAGCCAAAACCTTTAAGAATCTTCCCTCCAAGCAAAAACCCAACACTCACAATATCATCTTCTTACACTGACCTACATTAAATCTCCCATAGTCATCTCTTCAACCCCAAGCCAGTGAAAATTATTACTAGCAATTTATAAGACACAAAATACATTATTGTTCACTAGCTAACTTTGATTGAGACACCACCATTATTTTCTCCTCTCATATTTCATCCATACCTGAAAATAACAAAGATATTTTAGAGCCATGACTCTAGCTCAGCCATTACCAATAATCTCTATCTTTGGTCTATGATAAGTGGAAACAAGTCATAGCTTGGAAAATAACACTGAACTTTCCAGAATAGTTGTCTTATATTATCTTTCCTCTACAAATAAGTCACTTAAATTTTTTTTTAAATCTGGGCATCAAAAGCATAATTCAGTGTTTAAGAGCAGTTTTTGCTCTTTCAGAGGATTAGTATTTGGTTCCCAGAATACACAATGGTTCAAACTTCCTGCAATTTCAGTTTCAAGGTACCCGATGTAGACATTCTCATGAATGATCATATACAGGCACTGAAAATATACTTAAAAATAATGAAACAGTAAATACCATACAAAACAACAGATATAAATATGCCACATTTATGAGAGTTAAATGGCTCAGTATACCTTCCCAATGTCCAGTTTATACATATTTGGCCCCTGACTTTAACATTCTACTATCTAACCATCTCCATGAGTTTAAAGGTCTATATCTGACTCAGAGAAGGAATCATCTGTTGGACTGAAAGGGGAAACTTCTGGGGGGAAGAGGGTAGAAGGGTGGGATAGGAAAGGGGAATAGGGAAGGGTTTGTGACTGAGATGTAACTTGAAGAAAAAAAATAAAGTATTTAAAAAAAATAATGAGACAACATTTTAATGTTTCCATTCTAGATAACGTGTACAATAAAGAAAACAATTTATCTACTTCATGGAATAGAGAAGTCAAATAGACAGCCTCCAGACAGAGTGGTGACAGCAGAAATAGATACCAACGAAGAAGACAATGTGATCTTCTCTTATGGGGACAGTGATACCATAAATGGATGACATGAATGAAAGGCCATGAAATACTTGACTCAGGCAAACATCTGTGAGAACTTTGGGAAATAACTGTTGTGGTTTTTGTTTTAGTTTTTTTTTTTTTTTTTTTTTTTTAATGTGGGGAACCAAAATCATCATTATAAACCAGTTCAGTAAGAGTTGGTCCATGAAGTTTGTACCTGACTGGCAGACATCTTCATAAGATGATCCAGAAACCAAGTAAATGTTCTAGATACACTTCCATCACCATCATCTGCCACCACAATCATTCACCCTGGTAATAATGACTGCTACCAGCCAGATATTACATATTTCTGATAGGCCACAGAGAGTGTTATAATCCTCATAATGTTATGATGAGTTCACATCACAAATTATTCTTGGTGATGAAGAATATAAAGACTTTATTTTTTAATTTATATCTTTATTTTATTTCTTTTTATGTTTATTTATTACTTCAGGTTATATCTCCATCACAGTGACCTCTTTCCTCCCCTCCCAATCCCGTCCTTCCACCCTCTATCCCCTATCCCTTCCATCCCACTCCTCCGGAGTGGAGTGTCCCTACAAATCAGCCCCCCGCCCTGGTTCAGCAGTCATATGAGGGTCAAGAGCCTTCTCATGCACTTGGGGCCTACAAGGCAGATCAACAACTACTTATTAGTGAAGCTATAACTTGAGTAGCAGTTTTTACTGTAGAGCCTGAAATCTAGAGTAGTACAATATGGTGTCCATTTGGAATAAAAAGTGAAGGATTGGGAGTTGTGGGATTTAAGTATAAAAATTAAAAGCAAAATAGAACCAATTAGCTTATTCCCACAATTTTAGGGCATATCAGTAAAAATAATGCCTACTGTATGATATATTCTCTCTGTTTCCTAAGCCAATAAAATTGCTGTTTTGTAAATACCTATTCTTATAGTCACAATTAAGTGTAGCTCTCATGCCTCTACAATGAAACTTCTTTTTACAACAAATGGAGGACATACAGAGATACATAACTGGCCAAAATACAGAGAACATTTTTGGTATTAGTAGGAGGTGTTCAACCCCAACTGATAGATTGGAAATATAACCCCAAATCTAATGCTCAGGAGAAATTACAGGAGAGAGCACAGAAAAGTTACAAGAACCAGAAGCCTAGAACACATTTGGATATGTTATACCTCTTGACATGACAGGGAAGCTGCGTTCATGAACTCTCAACAATATGGGTGCATGAACATGAACAGTATATTGAGAATGCCAGAGAGATGCCAATGGGGCTAGTGAATATTCCACACAGCCTGACTCCTCGACGAAAAGCGACAGGTGATCAGTGGCTGCTGAGAGGGAGAATCGTGGCTCCTGGGGATAAGCCCCTACATAGGTTGTTTAATCCCAAGTGCTTAATCCCTGACACATGCACATATAAGCAAGTCTAAATGAACTTATTCAGTAACTTACATATACATGTGTACATACTTATATACAAATAATATACATATGTATAACAATAATAATTTGAAAAGAGATCATAATCCAATACCCAAATAACTCAGTTGAGAAAGCATTAGACTGAAGAGATCATACATTTTGAAAGGAGAGGGAAGACCTGGAGGAAGAAAGGGAGGGGCAGGAATGATGCAGATGCAGTACTCATTATGAAATTCCCCCTAAGCTACTATAAATTATAAATTATATAAAGAAATAGAAATAGAAAATATGGACACTTCTGAACAAACCAAAAGTGAAAAAAATTAAATGTGGGAAATAATTTATATTAAATAATTCCCATAAGCCAAGACTTTGCATAATTATACAGATTCATAATGATCCCTGGATCAATAGTCACAATCAAAACTGAATCCATACTTGTTTATTCCCTAGGGATTTAGAAGGTAGATCTCTATTTTGTTCCATTTTTTTTTCTCCAGAGAGAAGATCCCTTATCTCCATACTTGAAAAAAATGTTTTCAGATGTAGTTTTCATAATTGTTGCACCTGAAAGCAATGCAGGTTAGAATTCTACATTCAATTTCAGATACTTTAGACACATTATAGAAAATGAAAATGGTGTCTTCAATTTTTGTAGCAACCACCTTTTCAGAAATTCTCTTTAGAACCAAATCACTGAGGTAATTTCCAGGAAGTTTACTTTCGAATATAATCCTCAGATGGTCAGTGTATATGAAAGGTTGCTATTTCTTACCTAGAAAAAATTGAAATATATTCCAATGTGCCATTTTTCTCAATGTGCAATATTCTCTCTGGTTTATGCACATTAGTAAATTTCTACAGGTAATTCAATTTACTCTGGTCTATTGCTTTTGAAGTTAAGTAGTGAAATGTAACTTCTTAAAAGTTTCTTGCTTGTAACTAAGGTAAAGTTTAACCAATGAGATATTTGATTTATTGAGCAAAACAGTTCTGGAAAACAATAACCACAGAAGACCTACTCTAGAAGATTATTATTGGAAAGTCACTTTTTCATTATCCACAGGGGCATAGATGTGTATATAACTCATTTATACACAGGCATTCGGAAGAATCATTTAAATTTCCAGAATAGTGATGGATCTTAAAATGAATGTAGACAGATAAATATATGCATCATCAGTAGCAAAAGCATGTGCAATCCTATGTATTCCCTTACACACAGTCTCCTTTCTCTAAAGACTCCAGATAAATTGAACATAAATCATGTGTTCATTCAGGTGCATATTAGTTGTCCTGAGTAAATACAGAATTGAATAAATTCTTTAGAAAAATTTAAGATCCTTTTGGCAACTCATATGCTACACACAATCCTGTGTGTGTGCATGTGTGTGTGTGTGTGTCTGTGTAGGTGTGAGTGTGTATATGTATAAAGAAAGATAATTTATAACCAGAAACTCATTGAAGAAAATTTATTGCCCAGAAATCTTTGTTCTTGAAAAGCACTTAATTGCATATACACTGAGCTTTGCTGGGCACTACTAACCACACAATCTGGCCTTAATATTGGTCATTTAATCCTAACTGCATATTTCCATTTGATTATGTGCACATTCCAGGAGGCTGTAGCCAGAAAACCCAATATGTTCATTTTAAAGTTTCTGTGAAACTTCAAAGCCGACCACAGATTGAGAACATTCTAGGGAACAAGTATGGCTCAACATTCTACCATTACTTGCAGGCTCCATTAAAAAAAAGGAAAAGAACCCTGAAGATGGAAGCTTTAAAGACACTTCAGATGCAACTCTCTGTGATCTATGTAGCTGAGTAATAGTTTCTCTGTGAGTTATGCATAGCATGTTGTTTTAAAAATCCATCATCAGTAAGTTAATATCAAGAAATTCGCTCATAGGGTAAAAAAAAAATGACTGTGACATTCACCAAAACACAGAAAAAAAACTGGCTGTCAGCTTTGAGAACCATTTGAAAAGTAGTGAGACTCCTTGCTGAACTCTGAATGGAAATATTGCTCTCCCTCTACTAAAAGCCATCAGCAGTCATCATTTTTTTCACCAGAAGGAAGGTCACACCATCCTTCATGAAAGAGTTGCCTGCTTATAATTACAGGCTGCAGTGTACAGACAAATTCAATCTTTTCAAATGCTAACCATGTTATAGTTATACTCAGGGGAATCCTAGGTACAAATGTACCATGGCCTCACTAGTTTGTCTTAGCCAGACCTTACAGTGTTGATTGAAAACAGCTGAGCTAAATCAACACTTACCTTGAGCCAGGGGCCTTAGGAGAGCAATTAAAGTCAAGGCTGGATTTTGAACCCAGTGTGCTGTCAGTCACAGTGACTTGTGCTTGGTGTACTCAGACTCATTTCCTGCAAGAAATAAGAAATTGTATAAAGAGGAAAAATTCCCAAGATTAAAAAGTATTTGACCTCAGTGCATTTGTAAGTGGAGAAGTGCACATGTCTAAATGACCACTTGGGTTTGTAGTACAAAGGTCTATTGATGTTGGCAGTCCCAGCTTCCTTGTCATAAAGCCACATGAATGGTTTCAAGTTTCAACCAAAAAATGTCTTCCACATGTTTTAGTGGAGAGCAATTTACACAGTCAATTTGTGGATACTGTGGCCAAGTGCTTCATAAAGGGCTGCCTTCTCTGGGATCAGGGAAACCACAACAGACACATTGCTAATGCAATCTAATTACCTGCTTGGATATTTTTCCAGATGTATCCAATGTCCAAAAATACTGCAGTAAAATGGTATCATTCAACTTCTGTGCTTGAGACAGTGGCATAAAGAGCCTGCCTGTCTAGAGAGGAAGTTATTATGCTGTACTTATATCACTACATTGATTCAGTCAAATAAAATAGCACCCCTGGGTGAGCCCTGCTTTCTGTTTGAATGATTCATCTGAAGAAAGATCTTCACACTGAGATTATGTCATTCTATATAAAGATGACCCTTTCAATTGCTCAATAGCAAATTCCTCTCATTCGAGACTTTCTAGTTGGATCCAGGCTGGCATAACACATGATGACTCAATCCCATGCTTTGCCTGCCTAGCTCATTGTCCTATCACAGGGACAATTTCTTACTTTTCAGATTAAAAAAAAAATCTTTTGACTAATAAATTGAGAATTTTTTGATTTGTCTCCCAAAGAAAAACTGGCTGTTCCAAAATATTTAATGGTTTATTTTTGTTTCTTTGGGGCTTGTTTTCTGTTTTTGTTTTTGACAGATTGTCTCTCCCCTTCTCCTCTTCTACCTCCACCCTTTTTCTCCTCTTCTTCTTTATCTTCTTCCTTTCTCTCCCTCCTCCCATCACTCTCTTACTTTTTGTCATTTGGCACCTACATGCCCTGCAGAAACATAATGTTATTCCAGGTTATTGCTCAAGCTTTTATCCATTGGATTACTTCAAACAAACCCCAAGGTCTGGGAAAATACAAATATATTAGTAAAGGTTTACTGAGCTAAATTGATAGGTCACCTTATATTCCCTGTGTCTTTACACACACTTTTAGTAAGGACTTCAGAGTTAACTATTTAATTCCTAAAAAATGAGTGATGGCCGCAAAACACACACACACACACACACACACACACACACACACACACACAGACTCACCAAGTTTCTGAAAACCTGATAAACAAATACAATTTACAGTTCTCTCCCCACTCCTCACCCCTGTCTCTATTCTGTAGATATAAATAATTAAATTATTTACCAATATTTATATTATCATTAATTGGGTTAGTGGTTGTTAATCCTTAACCCACCATTATAAATGAGCACTCAGAGACCTGATGAATTTTATCAAGCTTTGGCCTGGATCATGCAATCTTAGCCCATCTAAGCTAGCTCTTAATTCTATTCTGCAAATATGACCCCATACATATATACGTCCATTTGGACTGCTATTCTCCATGCTGTGCTGATGTTCCAGGACACACGATGGGATAGATGAAAGATCATTCCACATGTCTGAGAGTCTCAACGAGGGACCCCCCCAACTAGATCCCGGGTTCAACGGGTGTGACCCTGAGGGTTCATGCTTCTCAGGTTGTTGTTCAGCTTGTTTATATTTCTGCAAAGTTGTAGTTACTTTCCCTGAGTTCAAAATGTGTCCCTGCCGACTGATGCCATCTTGGATCCCCCTGTTTATTCTTTAATATGAAGCCTGTTAGCAGGACAAATCTGTCTGACTTTCCCTTTTTCATCAGGAGACAAAATAGCTCTAGAAAAGCAAGACTTGGTTCTTATATATAAAATATAGGCAGCTGATGCTAAATTTACAGAGCTGCAGTTACTTGTCCACACCATCAATGATATAAAAAGGCTAAATTATAGCACGAAGTATAAACCAAATGGCCTTTGTGTCTATTTAAATGACAGACTTCTAAGCTACCTGCACGATTTCAATAGGCTCATCTTGTGTTCCTGGTGGTCTTTTTAGGGTCAGAGGACATAGATATTTGGTTATCACATAGGACAACATTACATCTTTTGCTGATGCCCAGGACACCGTAGGTCTTTGACTGCCAAGAGATTGTCCTGTGGAAGAGGAAGCTAGCAAAGCTGATTGCTATGGCCAGCCAGAGTTGTGTAGCCAAACCAATAGGGTCTGTAGTTTGGGCAGGGCCCTAGTTTTGCTCAATGACTAGCTTTACAACAATCCAGGTGGACTCATCTTTGCCCCATCAGTTTCTTTGGAGACCTTAGGTTTGTTGCTAGTGACAGGCCTCTGTCTATCATAGGAAGCTTTTTTTCTAATAACTATGTTAAATGCCATATTCATCAGATCTCTGAAAAATTTTGAGGGCCATCTACTACACATACCTGAATTAAACAAACTATCTTTGTTTTTAGTTACATACTTTAGGCTTGGCCTTGAAAACATTACATAGAAGACTAAATAAAACTTATTCTGTAAACAAGTTACATTTGTACTTAATATGACTATAAATATGGTTTTGAACATATTAAATAATTTAATCATTTTAAGGTGGTGATTACATTCCATGTTTTAATCATCTTCAATGGTTTACAAGTTATTACTTTTTTACATAAGATTAGGATTTGCATTTTAACTCTTTTAAGTTTAGGCATAAAAATTACAATTTTTCATTGAGACTCTTTTGATAACAGAATAAAAGTTTAAATTCTAAATACAATCCATAGGGAGACTGGAAATTTTATTTTCCTAGGCCTTTCATAGTGAATCATTGCAGAATATTATTGTTCCTTTTTGACTTTGTTTATCAAAATAAAGTTTAACAAAGATAGCAAAGACAGGGAGGCTTGATATGCATTCTTAAGTCAGTCTTGGATAGACCTTAGATAAGGAGAGATGTTCTTCAGGCTCTTTGCCAGACTGTTTAGGTCATTGTCTTGCTGTATCATAAGATAGGAACATTGAAGACAAATCTTTTTATTTATACAATATATATTTATAAATAACTATATGCCCTTTTAACAAATATAAACAATTACCTAACTAGTAGCCTTAAAATGATTATAACTCCATTACCTAACAACTAAATCTATTAATAACTACAACAACTATTACCTAACAAGTAATCCTAAACTTTTAGAAGGATATAGTCTCTGGGGCAGGTCCTCAGTTGTCAGGAACTCCTCAGGAGTAGATCCTTTAAGGCAGTCAACAGTCTTCAGGAATATCTCAGACGTATGCCCTATAGGGTAAGTTGGCTATGGCAGCTTCACTTTGAATGAGGCTTCAGGATTTCTTCTCTCTGGAAGACCTCAGATGTCAGTAAGCCAACTTATTCAGTTTGTAATAGCTACTCAGCCGCTCTGCCTCAGTCTTTGAGGCTGTCACAGTTCTATTCAGGCCATTGTTTGAACCGCTCTAGGCAAAAGCTGTGCCACAGGGTTTAGTTCTTGGCCTTTTACTGCTTTGCTGAGGCCTTCTCTGCTCACCAACTTCTTTCTCAGGGAGAACTGATTGTAATTTTTCAGCTTTGTTTGAGATCAGCTTTTCAGTCCACCAACATTTTTTCCATCAGATGATACAAGCTGCTTTGCATATTTTTGTCTCTATCATGGAAACTGTCTAGTATAGGACCTCTAGCATGGGATCTCTCATGCTCCACCACTTTGTCCTTAAATAGGGTCTCTCTTTGTTTCACCTGGCTTCAGCCTAATTCACCCACTTCATAAGGCTATTAGCAGCTGAAAGCAATGCCAAGCCATAAACCTTGTTTTTAGTCCTTATGCTGCTATGCCAATTGCCCATAGCCAAGTTGATCTTAATGCCCCGTATTAAGAGACTGTATCAGAAACCTGTACATATTCACTAAATCTAATTTATATTAATCTAACTCTCCTTACAGAACATCCTAGTTTGTGGTGTTTGGTATTCATAGCTGTGGCAGTAACTATTTAACTTCTTATTTATTTTTTTTTCTTTTTAAAAGACTTTACTAGTTGGCCAGCAGCTACATTAGGTGCTTTGGATTCCAGTGCAGTCCAAAAATGTTCTCAAGGTGAGCTTTTAAGCTTGAGTACAATGCCTTCGGTTGACATACTTCTGTTATAAAAACAGTTACCCAGAAGTGGAACTAGAGAAGTTAAAAGTAAGATTAGTATATCTGAAGATTTTCTGAGAACTGTGGACTTTGATGGCTTAGGTGCTTGTTTTTATTTTGGTTGGAGGTGCTATCTACACTCTGAGTTTTACAGCCTGAATGGCAATATAACCTATGTATAAGTTTCTAATTATCAATGTTGTGTTATAAGCTTTATGTCAACTTTTGTTACAGATTTTTAACAATACTTAATAAACATAAATCTTGAGGCACAGAATGTTCAAATAATAGTCTTACAAACCTTGAAATAAAATATTTATCTCAGCAAGGTTTTAGACAGGAAAATGAAACCAATATTCTTAATTTTTGGCCACTCTGCCTTGCTTTTTTTCCCCTTGGCACAAAATCATATGGCTCACCTGACATAGGACAGAAACTTTCCAACTACTGAACCATTCAATAAGGCAGAATAGCAAAAAACAGTATTTCAACATTATCCTTATAGAAAAGACATTTGAGTCCTTTCTGAACCTAACCCAGTGACCAGAATGCTCAGAGATAAGGTATTTTGAGACCTTGGTATCAAAGTGGTCATGACAAATAAATGGTAGCAGTGTATTTGGGTCTAGGCCCGGTGAGCTTATAAAGCCTCTCAGGGTGGCATGTTGGATGGGATGCCAGAATTTCCTCAGCCAGTCAGTGTGGACAGCACAGCAGCTAGAGCTTGGTCAGACTCCTGTGTTTGCTTGCAACTGAAAAACAATTATGAAGATACAGATACAGGTACTGAGACAGCAAAACTTAAACCAATAAACACAACACAGTACGTACAAGTGAAGGAGATAACAAGAGTGAAACCAATAAACACAAAACAGAACATTCATGGAGTCAGAAGAGAATGATCAAAACATATAGTAGGCACTTTTTTCAGACATTTAGTAGGACCTGACTTACTTCCATCTTAGCTATTAGTAGCCAAACAACCAGAAGAGGCAGTTGCATATTTTGCTTTTGCTCTGGATGTAGTTAACTCCGTTTTCCCAGATTGGCATAGCACAGAATCAGAACAGGCATCACAGAGAGGTTTCTGTGAATTACCAGGGAGTTCTCCATAAATAGGTGCTAGCTTGTTTCTTTAGATATTGCCATTCTCTCAGGAAATCTTCTGAACTGAAAGTGTTCCCCAGGACATAAGAATGTCCATAAGGTACGCACTTGCTAGAGAGCAACTCTTCAGTCACAGAGGTTGTAGAGAAAGTCATGGCTTCTGAATTGGGGTTGAAGTCTAGATCTTGCTGGAGTCTCCAAAAGTTAATGTCACAGATGCGAGAAGAAAGACCACCAACCCAAATTATGACAAAACATATTAAAGGAAGCTTTATTTGTGTACATGGGGTGCTTCAGCTAAGGCAGGGTTTAAGAGATCAACATTGGAACTGGAGAAGATACCGATTCTATAGCTCAGGAGTAAGGGGTTTCAAATTGGGAGCTTTGACAAGCCAGAAACTAGATTATAGAAATAGAACACAGGCTTAACAAGTTGATCTTATCAACCTTCTGAAACAAAGACATAGTTGCAAAAACAAAGTGGTCATAACAACTTCTTGAAACACAGATTTCCTGGAACTGGCAGTATAAAGCAATTGATAGCTAATGTTATAGGTGAGGCATAGTTTAATCTTTGAGAAACAGATTTGATCACAAACAGGAATGAACTTTTTTTTTTAACTATAAGATGGCTTTCAAGCCTAAGATAGAGACAGGCTGATTTATCAATAATATATGATGCTTTCTCATTGTAGACATATATAAGAGCAGGATCAATAACTATGTCCCATGTAGAATGCTATCCTACCTTGAATAATAAGCATCATTGACATAAATTCTTGGGATATAGAATGAAGACAAACTTTATTTACAAAATATAGTGAGAATGATGGGAAGCCCGATTCCTGATGGAATCTCTTTTCTACTATAAAATATCATAAGTCAGGCCCCCATTGATTTCATTTCTCATTATATTTTGGTCTTCCAAAGTCCTACCAGAATAGACAGTTTAGCTCTACTTATCACATGACACATGAAGGATTCTCCCACATCTAGCAACAAACTTTCACAGATCTCAAACAACTGGATCAAAAGGTCTATGAACTATGAAGTTTTATTAATGCACAGTCCCATACCTGGTCCCAAATTTCTTTTAGTTAATTTTGTTCTTGCTATGACAAAATATTTAATAAAAAGGAATGATGGATTTTTTTTCGTTCATGTTTTAGGGATCATCCATCCTGGTGAGAAATGCATGGTAGGAGATGAATGAGGTGACTGCTCACATTATATCCATAATCAAAAGCCAAAAAGCTTGAATGTTAGTTCCCTCTGTGTTTTTTTTCTTCTCTATTTTATTCAAGACCTCAGACCATGGAAAGTGCATTTACATCTCTAGGGAATTTTCTTATATCATTTAACCTCTCCGGAAATGTTTCTTAGGCCAATTCTAAAATCTGTCAAGTTCAGAAGACCATCAATCATAGCTGACAACTCACAAGAACTGTTTCACTTGCGGAAACCTGATCACAAGTTTCTAAAAATTCTATACTCCTTCACTACTTTTTAGTGCTTCGTTGAATTTGTGGGGTTGTCCCATGAATATCATATGTTTTATTAGCTACCTGAGCTTCCTAAATTTTGTGAGTTTCCTCAGTATTTTGAATCGTTCTCCTACATTTTGGAGGGAATGTTTCAATCAAGAGGAAATAACTACAAAGGAGAGAGATTTACTATATCCACAAAGAATTATTAAAGGAATTTACATAAAAATTCAAATTAGTAAATTATTTTAAAAGGAAATTAGGTACAATATGAAAATAGAGGAATCAATTATATTAATGGGTGTATCCGAACTTTTAAATTATTATTTAACACTTATTTATTTATTACTAAATTCACTTATAACAAACACCAACAATTTCTTAACTATTAATCCTATAAACTCTTACAACCCCTTTAACCTATCCACTAAACCTATTGATAATTATTTTTCTAACCTTTTAGAATGATACAGTCTCTGGGGCAGGTCCTCAGTCGTCAGGAACACAGTCCCTGTGGTAGACCCTTTAACGCACTTAGCAGTCCTCTTTCTGGAATATCTCAGATGCAGGTTCGTCAGGGTAAATTGGATATTGTAGTTTCACCTTAAATAAGGCTTGATGCTTTATTCTCTCTGGGAGACCCCAGCCGTCTGCAGGCCAACTTACTTCTTTTGAATCAGGAACTCAGCTGCTTTGCCTCAGTCCTTAATCCAGGCACAATTTCCTTTAGGCCACTGTTTGGACAGAACAAACCCCTCTAGGCAAAAGCTGAGCCACAGGGTTTAGTCTTTGGCCTTTTGGTGTCTTGCTCAGGCTTTCTTTGCTCACCAGCTTCTTTCTGCTTCAGGGAAATCTGGCCATCAAATGATGGCCAGCACTTTTTTCAGCAGGACTCTCGGAGCTCTCTAGCATCAGGGGCCTCTTCTACTTCTGGGCTCCATGCACTGTCCTTAAATAGGAGGAACTCTGTTTCAGCTTAATTTGGGCTCCGCCCACTTAGCAGCTGAAAACAATGTCAGGCCAGATATTTTGTTTCTTCAAGTCCATTAAGTCTTTCCTGTTTTCCTGATTTCAACCTTGTTTTTCAGTCTATTGAGTATTTCCTGTTTTTCCTGACTTCAACTTTGTTTTTCAGTCTATTAAGTCTCCTGTTTTTAGTCCACATGCTGATAATGCTCTTCATGCCCCAAATTAAGAGACAGTATCAGAAACCCCTATATATTTTCTAAATCTAATTTATCTAACTCCCTACAAATGGGTAGCTAAATATATAAAGATTCTTATTGATTTGTTTATTTAACATTCCACTTGCAGCCCCATCCCTTCTCTCTACCTGGTGCTACCCTCCCACCCACTTCCATCTTTTCCTCTTCCCCTAAAGATTCTTATAGCTAAACATAGTAACCAGAATTGGATCCTGGACATCCACATGTTGGAAAGAGAGAATCAATTCCCACAGTTTATCATCAGATCTGCATAAGCCCCTCCCCATAATAAATGACTCAAAAAGAGGAATTAAGTATATTCCATATATTTGTGACCTAAAATTCACTTAAAAGAAGCCATACCATATGTTAAAACTTCTTCAAAAACTGATTGATTGATTAGAATTTCAATGATTGTGATGAAGCTAGAATATTGCAAAAACTGAGCCTAATTACAAATAACTTGGGATGCTTTTGTCCCTTTTGGTTGTATTGATTTCCTACCTCTACTTTTGACCTAGCATGTTTGTGACTACCACTTTAAACCTTGTGTGATATGTTAACTTAATAGCCCACTAGCTTCAACCAACCTTAAAGTCAAAAAATTTCACCAGATAGCAAATGTTGCCTTTAGTAGGGGTTTCCCTCTTTGCTGTAACCTTTTAACTGATATAACCATCAATATATTTGAAAAAAGTTTAGATATGACTTTCTTTTTTCAGTTATCATAAAGTTTTAGGAAAATTTTACCACCTTGGAGTACAGAATTTGAGACAACCTGAAAATGTATCACTAGGACATGATCACTATATTTGATTCCAGAATAAACACATTTTTATGCTTTGTAATGTCACAAGTGTTTCTGTTCTGACATATAAATAATGAAAACAGAGTTTTTAAATGAAAAGTTTACATCTTTTTTAAAGAATAGTAAGAGAAAAAAGATTATGCTGGCAATAATATAGACAAAAATTAAAGCATCATTTAAATTAACAGTAAGCAAACATCAGCAACAAAACCCCTTGAAATCTTAATTAATAAAGCTATTAGAAACTGAGACTGACATCTCAATAAAAATATATATGTCAAATAATGATTAGTATCAGTGAAGGGCTAAAATAAATAACAACAGCAAGAAAAGGGAAAGCAAGTATAAGTGAGAACTCAGAGCAAGAGAAAGCAATTTACTGCTGAGAGTTTAGATGAATGAATCACTTATTTGGGAAGAGATATGAACATTATTAGCCAGTTGTCTTATTTAACAATTAAACGGGTTTGTATATACAGTAAAAACATGTGCACCAATGTTCAGACAGCATGTCCCAGCAGTAAACTGTGAGAAAGAACCTAAATGTTCTAAAATAAAGAAAATCCCTTCTGATAGCTTTGTGTAATGGAACACTAAACAATACAAAGGGAAAGGTAGTACTACCTTTATCACATTTGAATACCACAAATGCCATGTTGAATCACAGAGCAGGGACAACATTTGTACATAATATTTGATTCTCTTTAAAATAAATTCTAAAAAGTGAAACCTAGCATTATGTAATCAAGAATGTGACAGTTGTTATTGGAAGGGTACAGAAAAGAGACTTCTTTTTTAACATTTCCTCCTGCTTCCTCAAACCTTCCCCTAACTTTTTTCAAGACTCCCAGATTATTACCTAATGTTTGGCTGTGGGTCTCTGCACCTGTTTCCATTATCTGATTGATAAAGTTTATCAGATAGAAGTAATGTTGGTCTTGTCAGGATCCCTCTCTCCATCCACTTTTGATGTGTATTTAACTTCCCTACCTAAAGGGATTTGAGCATCATCCCATGAGCATTCCTTGATACTTAGTTTCTTTGGGTCTGTGGATTTTAGCAAGGTTATCCTGTACATAATAGCTAATACTTACTTATGAGTGAGTAAGTCCCATGTGTGTCTTTTTGGATATGCGTTAGCTCACTCAGGATGATCTTTTCTGGTTCCATCCATTTGCCTGTAAATCTCATCATGATATCCTTGTTTCTGATAGCAGTGTAGTATTCCATTATGTAGATGTACTACAATGTCTTTATCCATTCCTTGGTTGAGGGACAGCTGGGTTGTTTTCAGTTTCTGTCTACTACAAATAAAGCTGCTATGAACATTGTTGAGGAAATGTCCTTGTGATTTAGTAACATATTTGGGGTATATGCCCAAGAGTGGTATAACTGAGTCTTGAAGTAAAATTATTCCCAAATTTTTTAGAAAGAGCCAGATTGCACTGCCACCAGCAATGGAGGAGTGTTCCCCTTTTTCCACATCCTTGCCTGTATGTGACTCACTTCACTTTTTGATCTTATCCATTCAGACTGGTGTATGATGGAATCTCAGTCTTTTTTATTTGCATTTCACTTGTGACTAAGGATGCTGAGAATTTTTTTCATTCTTTTCTTTTCTTTTTATGTTTATTTATTACTTCAACTTACATCTCCATCACAGTCCCCTCCCTCCACCCCTCCTGGTGCCACCCTTCCACCCTCCCACACTCCTCCCCTTCTCCCACCTATCATACTGTCCCCATGTGGTGTGCCTTACATATCAGCCTCTTTCAGATCAGCAGCCATATGATGGCTAAGAGCTTCCTCTTGTACTGGGGGCCTACATGGCAGCTTCACTAGGGCAAAATGTCCCACTTACAAGTAACAAAGTCTATGTTCCTGTGCCTTTCAGTCTGTTGGTGGTAGGATAATTATCCTGTACTATATGGCTAAAATCCAACTATAAGTGAATAGATGCCATGTACATCTTTCTGAGTCTGGGTGAACTCACTCATGATGACCTTTTCTAGTTCCATCCATTTGGTAGCATATTGCATGATTTCCTTATTTCTGATGGCTGAATAGTATTCCACTGTGTATATGTACCACATCTATTTTTATACATTGGTCAGTTGAGAGAAATATGGGTTGTTTCTAGTTTCTAGCTATTACAAATAAAGCCACTATGAAATGCTTCTCAGCCAATAGAAATTCCTGTCTATTGAATTCTCAATTTAGCTCTGTACTCCATTTTTGATTGGACTATTTAGTTTCTTGGTGTTAATTTCTTGAGTTCTTTGTATATTTTGGATATTAACTCTCTGTGAGATGTGGGGTTAGTGAATATCTCTTCCCCATCCACAGGCTGCCATTTTGTTCTATTGACAGTGTCCTTTGCCTTACAGAAGCTTTTCAGTTTCACGAGGTCCCATTTATTAACTGTTGAAATTAGAGCTTGAGGATTTGGTGTTCCATTCAAGAAGTTGTCTCTTGTGCCAATCAGTTCAAGGCTTTCCCCATTTCTCTTCTATTAGATTTAGTGTATCCAGTTTTGTGTTGAGATCTTTAATCAATTTGCACTTGACTTTTATATAGGGTGATGAATATGGACCTATTTGCGTTGTTCTACATGTAGACATCCAGTTAGACCAGCAACGTTTGTTGAAGATATTATCTTTTTTTTCATTGTATGATTTTTGTATCATTGTAAAAAATCAAGTGTCTGTAGGTGTTTGGGTTTATTTCTGGGTCTTTGATTCGATTCCATTGGCTAGCTTGTCTGTTTTTATTCCAATACTATGCAATTTTTATTACTATTATTTTATATTATAGCTTGAAGTCAGGGATGGTGATCAACGTCAGGAGTTTCTTTTATTATACTGGAATGTTTTCACCATCCTGTGTTTATATTTTTCCATATCAAGTTGAGAATTGTTATTTCAAGATCTGTGAAGAATTTTGTTGGGATATTGATGGGAATTTCATTGAATCTCTAGATTACTTTTGATAAGAGAGCTAATTTTTACTATGCTAATCCTACTTATCCATGAACATGGAAGATCTTTCCACCTTCTGATATCTTCTTCAATGTCTTTCTTCAGAGACTTGATATTCTTGTCAAAGTGGTCTTTCACATGCTTGGCTAGTGTTACACCAAGGTATTTTATACTGTTTGTGGTTACTGTGAAGAAAGTTGTTTCCCTATTTTTTTTCTTGACCTTTTTATCATTTGTATAAAGGAGAGCTACTGATTTTTTTTTTTTTTTTAGCTAATTTTGTATCTGGCCACTTTGCTGAAGGTGTTTAACTGCTGTATGAGTTGTCTAGCAGCATTTTGGGGTCATTTATGTATACTATCATATCATATGCAAATAAGGATAATTTGACTTCTTTCCAATTTGTATTCTCTTGATAATTGTCATATTGCTGTAGCTAGAGCTTCAAGTACAATATTGGATTGATACAGAGAATGGAGAGCCTTGTCTTATCCCTGATTTTAGTGGAATTGCTTTAAGTTTAATTAATTAATCCATTTAATTTGATGTTGACTATAAGCTTGCTTTATGTTGCCTTTATTATGTTTAGGTATTGGCCTTGTACACCTGATCTCCCAAAGACTTTTATCAAGAAAAAGTTTTGGATTTTTTCAAAAGGTGTTTCAGCATCTAGTGAGATGATCATGTGTTTTTTTTTCTTTCAGTTTGTTTATATAGTGGATTATAATGATAGATTTTCATATGTTAGACTATCCCTGCATCCCTGGCATGAAATCTACTTGATCATGGTAGATAATACTTTTGATGTGTTCTTGGATACAGTGTGCCAGTATTTTATTGAATATTTTTTGATCAATATTTATAAGGCACATTGGTCTGAAATTCTCTTTCTTAGTTGAGTCTTTGTGTGGTTTAGGTATCAAAGTGATTTTAGCTTCATAGAATGAGTGTGACAAAGTTCATTCTGTTTCTAATTTGTGGAATAGTTTGAGGAATAATGGTATTTCCTTTTCTTTGAATATCTGGTAGAATTCTGGGCTAAAACCATCTGGCCCAGGGATTTTTTTTTTTTTTGATTTGGAGATTTTTCATAGCTGCTTTTATTTCTTAGGGGTTATGGAACTGTACAATTTGTTTATCTGTTTCTGATTTAATGTTGGCAGGTGGAATCTATTAAAAAAATCATCCTTTTCATTTAGTTTTTCCAATTTTGTGGAGTATCGACTTTTGAAGACCTTATGATTCTTTGTATTTCCTCAGTGTCTATTTTACGTCCTGCTTTTCATTTCTAATTTTGATAAATTGGATATTGTCTCTTTGTCTTTTAGTTAGTTTGGCTAAGGGTTTGTTC
Source organism: Lophiomys imhausi (assembly GCA_907164525.1). Classification (NCBI taxonomy): domain Eukaryota; kingdom Metazoa; phylum Chordata; class Mammalia; order Rodentia; family Muridae; genus Lophiomys; species Lophiomys imhausi. The sequence continues at coordinate 1,250,229 of CAJQZJ010012348.1, read as the reverse complement.
TGTCTTGCTGATTTTATCAAAGAACCAGCTTTTAGTTTCATTGATTTTTCTATTGATTTATTTATTTCTCATGTATTGATTTCAGCCCTGAATTTGAATATTTGCTGTCATCTATTCCTCTTGCATTTTTTGATAATTATGTGGCAAGAAGAATTTCTCTTTTGGTCCCATTTTTTGGTGTTTTATAAGCTTCTTGTAAGTTTGTAGGCATCTCTTTCTTTAGGTTGGGGAAGTTTTCTTCTATAATCTTTCTGAAAATATTTTTTGGGCCTTGGAGCTGGTAGTCTCATTATATTAGTAGAGTGATATACCAATATTAGAATTAGAACTACTTAGAATAATAGTAGAACTCCTATTATTCTCAGGTTTAATCTTTTCAATTTCCCAGATTTCTTGAATGTTTTATATCAGGAACTTTTTAGATTTAACATTTTCTTTGACCAATGTATCAATTTCTTCGATTATATCTTCTAGCCCTCAGATTCTCTTCTATCTCTTGTAAACTGTTGAAGATGCTTGTGACTGTAGATTCTGTTCTCTTCCCTAGGTTTTCTAACTCCAGAATTCCTTCAGATTATGTTTTCTTTATTGCTTCTATTTCCATTTTCAGATCTTGTACCATTTTTTATTCATTTCCTTCACTTGTTTGATTATGTTTTCATGTAATTCTTTGAAGAAAATATTAATTTCATTCAGCTGTTTGTATTTTACTACATTTCTTTAAATGATTTATTCATTTCATTAATTTGTTTGATTGAATTTTTCTGTATTTAAGAGATTTATTCATATCCCCTTTTAAGGCTCTATCATCAGTATAGGTTATGATTTAAAATAATTTTCTTGTGCATTGCTTTTGTTAAGATAACCAGGGCTTGTTGTGGTAGGATACCTGTACTCTGAAGGTGCCATATTTCCCTGGTTCTTGTTGGTTTCGTTCTTACCATGGCCTTTAGCCATCTACTAATGCTTCACTCTTTCCTGACTGTTCATTCTGTAGTAGGCCTAGATATTCCTGTGCTGGGAACCTGGGTGTTCCTGATGTTGCAGGACTGTTACAGGCCAGTGTAGCAGTCTCTGAACAATAGAGCTCAGCAGGATAGCACCAATCTCAGGGCACCTGAGAGGCCCCAGGGGACTCTGAATGTTCCTGGTACTGGAGGCCTGGATGTTGCTGATGTAACATGATTGGTATTAGCCTGGATCTTCCTGGTACAGCTAGTCTTGTGGAGGTTGGAGGAGTGGTGGTTCCACAATTAAACTAGAATTTCCTTGTGTAGCAGGCCTGGATGTTCCTGATGTATCAGGCCTAATAACTTCTAGATATTCCTGAAGTTTCAGACCTGGTGACCCCAGGTGGAGCCAGTTAGGATGCTGGTGATAGGTGTCCCTAGATATTCCTAAAGTTGCCAGCCTGGTGACCCCAGTTGTATCTTGTCTCGATGCTGTCAATGGGTGCTCCTAGATATTCTTGTAGTTGCAGTCCTGGGGACGCCAGGTGGAGCTGGTCTGGGAGATGAGTCTATTATCAGGCTTAGGTGTTCTTGACATTGCAGATTTGGGATCCCAGGTAGAGCAGGTCCCAGAAGATGGATGCAGTTTGATGCTCCTAGTGTATGAGGCCTTGTAACCTCTGGTGTGGCAAAATTGAAACAGTGGCATTCAAAGCACAGCATTCAGCTCAGGTCGGCTGGGTGTGCCCCAGAGCACTGGGCAGCACAGTGATTTGTGGGAGAAGGAAAGAGAAGGAATCCAACCTGGATGTTCCTGGAATTGCAGGCCTGGGGAGCCCTGGTGGAGCAGGTCTGTAAGATGGAGCTTGGTGGGACAGCAGTCAGCTCAGAGCAGCTGGGAGTGTCTCAGAGCACTGGGTTGTGTGCAGATTTGTGGGAGGAGGGGAGAGGAGGGATCTAACCTTGCTGTTCCTGAAGTTGCTGGCCTGGGAACACCAGGAGGCTCAGGTCCAAAAAATGGACCTTGAGGGACCTCAGGGCACCTGAGAGTACACCAGAGCACTGGGCAGCATGGGGATTTTTTTGGGGTAGGGAAGAGAAGGAATCTAAACTTGGTGTTTCTGAAATTGTAGTCCTAGGAACCTCAAGAGTAGTGGGGTCCAGTAGATGAAGCTGGATATTCCTGTATTAGGTCTTGTAACCTCTGCTGGGGCAAGGTTCATGAATCTTCAAAGGAAACAGAAAAAGTATTTTAAAAAGAAAAACTCACAAAATAGTAAAAATATTTTTCAAAAAACGTTGAGTTGTGGAGTTCAGTGACTTTTTCTGTCTACAAGTTAACAATTGGGACACATAAGCAAAGAATGTCTTAGTGATTTCATGATAAAGTAAGTTAAAATATTTTACAGGTTATAGGATAAGAATAAGTTTTATAATTTCTCAATAAAGTTTCTTCCTTTTTTAGTATAGTTTCTACAATCTCATTAGGTTGTAGAATTTTACAGTTTCTTAATACTTTGTAGCCTTGATATTGGTATTCTAAAGATAAAACATTTATACAGGTCTCTGAGGTGGTTGAAGAATAGATAGCTAGAGTCTCATAGTTAAATTTTGAGTTGTTTAGGAATCAAGAGGGTGTTCTGGATCTAAGAAGATATTTTAAAAATTATGAGGCAAGTTAGTATGAAAGCTGAGTTAGATATAGAACTTTAAACTCATGGAGATGGTTATATAGTAGAATGTTAAAGTCAGGTGCCAAATACATATGGACTGGACATTGGGAATGTATGCTAAGCCATATAACTCTTATAATTGTGGCCTATTTATTTCTGTTGTTTTGTATTGTATTTATAGTTATAAGAAAAAGAACCATTTTTTGGACTGAAAGGGAGAGCTGTTGGGGGGAAAAAGAAATACCTTAAACAAAAAAAAAAAGAAGGGAAGAGGATGGAGGGGTTGAGGGGGAGGAGGGTGGAAGGGTGGGACTGGAGGGGGGAGTAGGGAGGGGATTGTGATTGAGATGTAACTTGAAGAAATAAAAAATAAATTATTAAAAAAACATTTATATAGTACTAACAATCTTTTGGAAAACAAAGTATGCTCAGGAATGCTAGCTGTACCTAGAGCTCTGCCAGCAAACATGACCTCTAAAAGTGTCTTTGGGAGGAACCAAGGACCTTTTCCCACTTTGGGAATGTATAGAACACACTGGTATATTGATCAGAAATTTAGCACATCATACCAGGAATGCTTTGTTCTCTTATTTAAGAAAGCATCATCACTGAAGGTGATAATAGCTATAATACAGGTTATATAAGTGGCATTTATTTTGTCTGCTGCTTTCATTTTTTGACTTCTGTAAGCTTATTTCCTTTGAGTCAATGTTTGATTATGATGGATTTATTTTCTGTTGTGTGTTCATTTCAAATGAACTTGAGAAATTTCATTTCAGGATACATAGTGACAAAGATTCATGATTCTGACATAAAGGGTGGCCAACATGTCACAGATCATATTCTTGCACATTTTTAAGGTATATTTGACATTCTCAAAGTCATGTAGCAGTAAGGTTGACACGTTGAGATGTCAGAAATGCAAGAAATTACTCTCACAGTCAATCTCATAGTTAAACAAAATTAAAATTGTGGTAGAAAGTTCAGATTTCCTCTGCCCTATTGGTGATTTATTTATTTGTTTATTTGTTTATTTATTTATTTATTTATTTATTTATTTGATCTTTTTTATGTTAAAATATGCAGCATCAGTCTATATGCTTACATTTTGCATGCTAAATTTGGTACAAATATTCCTTTCCTTATGATTGGATGAGAATCTGATTAAACCCAACATGGGGTTGCTTAAGTTCATGATCATAGAAATATGAATTTCGCTAATCCTACATCATGAGAAAAGTATAATACCATGAACTCTACACTGAGAAAGCATCAAAATTCAAAGCTCAGTACTACTCAATGGATATCTCATACTATCAGAAAATCAAAAGATTGTGACCTGAATGACTGTAAGTTTTAATATGTGTTTTAAAGACACAGGTCTCACCCAAAAAGAAATTGAAGGAAGTTATGGTTTATTCTGGGGCATTTGTGACTGACTAGTAATAGTGAAAATAAATGTAAGTTTCTCCAAATGTAATACCTCAGTGTGGCAGTAGTTTTAAATTTTATAGTAACAGAACATGAGAGTTATAAATTAAGACATTTTAAAACTCCATTCATGAAATATGTATGGATTTGAGTTTGCAGATGGAATTGAAAGAATGAAAACACAGAAACATCTCAAAGACCACAGCATCTTTTTTAGTCTGAGAGGAGCATCTCAAAAACCTGTAGTATTGTGATTATGAGTACAGGAAAGCACACAGGGCAGGGTTCCAGAAGGGATTTTTATAGCCGAGACTCAGTAGTTTGGAGGGGAGGGTCTCCTTAGTAACATAAGGGAGATGTAGTGTACTTCCACTTAAATTTTCGCATACGCATGTGTATGAATTTTATAAAGTAGTTTTTCTATATGGCTTTTTCAGACACAATGAGTGTTAGTTATCTATCCTCTAATCTCCAGGTCTACCTTCATTTTCATAACTTAAACCACTCTCCCCATTATTAACCCTTCCTGATTTTTGACAATAGTGTTATACTATCCTGTCTTCCTTAAAGTCTTTCATTGAAAATATTAACAAAATATAATCATACAAATTTACAGTATTGTTGTACTAAAATTTAAAAGAAAAAATTTTTCTAATTAATCATAAGAAAATATTTTACTCTATCATGTACAAACAAGGTAGCAGTTGATATGCTACTTTGTATTATCTTTGTGTTTATAAATGCCCTTCAACGTTAATGATAAATAATCTGTTTACATATAACTATCATATATTTATTCTCTTTCACTGTAATTCCACTCTCCATATATGCAATAAATGTCATATATATGTAATAATAATGTAACGAATATATATATATATATCAACTCTTTTTGTTTTGCTTTATTTACTTTTTACAAACAATTATTTAATCAATCTTGGATTGATAGAAATGAAAACCCAAGAGGTATGTCACACAATTTGAACATTGTTAATAGACAACATTCCAAATCTAACACTAGATTAAGATGGTCTATGAAAGTGCATCATGTGAGGGTGAGACCAGTAAGAACTAGACATAAAATAAAATGAATGTTAAATGATAAAAAGATCTTAAACATAGGACAAACTCTCAAACAACAAAAGCAACACATCTCACAACAGAATTTCGTCAGATCAGCACTGGAAGATAAAGGTACCAAATCCCTGGTGAAAAAATTAGTGTTTTTTTAAAAGAAAAAAACCTGCAAAATAAAAATAAAACCCAAAAATGGGTATGGCAGGGATTAAGAGTTGGAAGTCATCTTCAACTACACGGAGTTTATGGCCAGCCTGTGGCACATGATCCCTCTCTGAAAATGAAAAAAAAAAAAAAAAAGCTGTAACCAGTCAACTTCTGACTGCAGTCACCTGTGGTCCTGAGGGACTACAAGATATAACTTTCTATAGATTCAAAATTATTGGAAATAGGTTCCTTCTCTGATATGTATCTCCACGTTGATACTCAGATGTTGGCAGAGAGACCAAGATCCACTGTTCAGCTACCAGAACTGTCAGAGCCTTGGTCTGCCAGTCTTCTAGGAGGACTTCTGCCTGGCTCTGGGCTCTCTGACCTGTAAGGATAATGCCTTTGGTCAATGGAGAGAGACCTGGCTCTACACCCTTGCTTCAGGGAATGATAGTAGGATTCCTTTTGCTAGTAGAACAGGAGGCTAAGGTTCAGGTAAGGTGGGAGGTTGAAGTGAGTAGACCAATGTACATGCTTTCAGTGTGCATGAGCTCATGCTTATGCCTGTTCTAAACCAAGTTTCAATTTCCTTCTCCTTCAGGCTTAGTCTGGCATCCAGGATCTTTCAAGCCTTGTGGTCAAAGAAGGAATCCACTTTGAAATGTATACTTACCATCCACTGTTGCTCCTAGCTGTACATATATATGGTTTAGATGACCCAGGATATAGGATAGTAGGGAATGCTGAGGCACATATATCTTGATTGTAACTCAGTCAGGTGTTTGAAGCTTTACTTATTTTATACTTCTTTAAATTTGTTCTCGGAAGATTTAAGACATGCATAATGTGAACTTTGATTATTGTAAATTCTCCCTTTCAGCTCAGCTAACCTCTTCCTTGGGACCAAGTTCCCTTCTCACATTCATGATATTTTAGTTGTTTTATTTTTGTGTTTTTATTGAGAAACTTAAGTTTAATCTGGCGAATAAGTGTAACCATAGTTTTGGAACTGTCTCCTGAGGCCTGCTAGGGCTCTTCAGGGGATAAACTGAAAACAATGGCTGCCCCTAGCTCCTGAAAATCCATCAGTAGCCAACATTTCTTCAGAGTAGAGTAGCAGGTCAAAAGATCCTCCCTGAGCATTGATTTGTCATTGCTAGGTCTTGCCTTGTATAGGCTTATTTTGGGCAGCATTAGAAGATTTAAAATCATGATTTCATTGACTGTGGCAGAAGACTTTCAATGTCTTCAGGACTTCAACATTTCAGAAGCATCCCCTTCTCACTGTCTTCAGCCTCTTATATACTTTCTGACTCCTATAATATGCCCTGAGCCCTAGAAGGCATGGTATAAATGTTCTATTTAGGGTTTTACACACAACAATCACTGTCACTTCTTAGTACCTTGATCAGCCCTATATATGCATTCACCAGCATTCATTGCAAAGAAAGGCTCCACTAATTACAGGTTGGTGTTGTATTTATTTGTGAGTGGCAATAGATGTAAACATATAGAAGGAAGCTTGCTGCCACAACTGTTTAGATAAATAGTGTTAAGTTTTCTCTCCTTGAGTTGACAGTACCAGGTAAGAATTGTCTTTTGTGGATTAGACCTGAAAACCAACCAGAGAGTGCTTGCTTACTCCCATAAAGATCTTTCCACTATTGTACCAGTGGATAGATCTTGCCTGAAAGAATGCTTTTGTAGAAATATATTATATATAGTTAAAGGTAGATAACACTACTGATGTCTTTTATCCTCCAGTAACCTGTCTCACACCTTTTAGCACTCTAAAAGCTAACCAGTAAAGAGGAAACTTCCAGTTTAGTTTGAATTATATATCTCTATATCTTGTACTCAAGCTGTGTGGGATTTTTGTCAATTGTCTTTTCAATTAGTACCTGTGGGCAATGAAAAAAAAGTGGGAAAAGACTGTATTATTTATTATGGGTGAATAAGTGCTGCAGACTCTCTGATCAAAAACTCATAAGGAGATAACTCAAACCTGGCACTGAGACTTTTTTTAGTAACCCCTGTGTGCTGAATAGTCTTGACTATCAACTTAAGGCATCCAAAACTCACCTGTGACCACCAGCCTGTGGTCACAACTTTGGGGTACTGTCTTGTTTGTTAATTGAAGTGGGAAGACCCATTCTGACTGGGGCTGGACCATTAACTGAATAAGGGTGAAGAAAGCTAGCTGAGAACAAGAAGAAACAGAAAGGAAACATGAATGCATTCCTCTCTTCCTGCTCTCAACTATGGATGTGATGGGTTGGCTGCTTTAGTTTCTATCTTGACTTACCTGCATCAGAAAGCTATAACCTGGAACTGTAAGCCAAGTAAAGATTTTTATGACCTGTAAGTTGGTTCTTGTTGAGGTATTTTGTCACAGCAATAGCAATTAAACTAAGAAAACTTAGCTCATGAACACTGCTACCCAGACACGGAGAGTACCTGCCTTCTAAGAATATCTTTTTCAACTTATGATTTTTATTGGTTTACAAAGTAATGAGTTTTAAGATGACTTATTCCTATATCTGAAATTTTGGTAAATCTTAATCTTTTCTCCTTTTTCACATCTTCTTCCCCATCCACCTATATCTTCTCTCCTTATTTTTCCACCCTTCAATGTCCCTATTTTTACATTATCTGTATTCTGATATCCCTTCTCTCTTAAGGAATCCCCCATCTAAATAACCTTTCTAGTTTCCTAATTAATCCAGGTTCTCATAGGTAAATAAACATATCCACATATGAGATAGAATGTGTAGAATTTATCTCTTTGATCTTGAGTTACCGTGCTCTGTATACATATTTTGTAGTTTCATTCATTTTCTGGAAACTTATTTTTTTTCATCTGAATAACTTTATCAGTGTATATGTAATATATTTTCAATATCCATTCATCAGTTAATGGACATTTCAGTTAATTTCATTTCCTAAGCAATGAACATAGTTGAATCAGTATCTCTTTTGACTTATAAATTATAATTGAAATCATTTTCAAGTTTCAATTGGATCATGATTATGTTTCTCTACAGTTAGCTTGACTCTGTCATTAGCAATATGTGAATATAGCAAAATACCATTGTATAGATAGTAAATGCATTAAAATTTTAGGTAAGTGTTCAAATTTTTAATATCCCAATAATTAAGCACTTCAATAATTCTATTTTGTTTAAAGAGGGTGTACTTTTAAAACTAAAAATCACAACACATATTATTTATTTATGTTCTGATTTTTGGAGACGGAAACTCCATGATTCAATGAGATGTGGGACACTGAACTGATGGTGTCTTGATATTTGGGGATGAAAAGTAGATGAATAGATAGTGATGATCTAGTAAAGGCACAATGTGTTATTATTCAGAGGCACAATCACCTCAGCAATTATAATATAGAAATTAAAAGCAAGACTTGTAACACTTTTCACATGTGAATACCAATCCTTTTATTTTCTCTTAAAATATTTTTTCTTTTGTTCTGAGAAAACAAATTCTTGTTCACAAGTAAACATTTGTGTGGTAGAGACCAAACGGGAATGACACATGAGATACAGTCTTTTGAACTTTAAAGTCTTTTGAGATGTTCAATCTGGCATGGGTATGCATAGTAAGCTATTTATGTTTGAAATATTTTACAATAGTGCTTAAGGGAGTATTAAATTTATCTAAAATACTTCATGGATTATGGGTAGAAAACATATAGTCAAAATATATTATGTAGAAAAAATCTCAATAAAAGATAAAAACAAACAAAAAAATCCATAAAACGTTTTTCCCATCATTGTTAGTCAATGAACTAACTGTAGAGAATAGATAGTTATGTTTGATTCTCAAGTCATTATTATTAGCAATATACAATATCATTTGCAGCATATTTACATCCTAGGAAGCTTAAATGTTGATATTGTCTACTTGAATGTTTCTAAAGAATGCCATTTTGTTCAAGCACAATCCTAAGGATAACTACTTAAGCAGAAATGCTGTAGTGATTGTTCCTTGTATAGAAAATTATAAAGTGACAGCAGGGATAAAACTAGGTTGTCAGTCTAAATGGGTGCTGCGTTTCCTAAGCTTGGAAAAATGAACTATTATAACTTTAAATTTGTAGGAAACTGGAGAAGGAGAGTCATTCTTTGTCAGAGTGACAATTTTTAATTTTCATATCTTCTATTTTATTTTCATAAAAGGCACACTGAAGATTCATGGAATGCACATATGAAGAATATCTTAATAGGATTTCTGCTTCAAAAAAATTTTATTCCAGTAGTGAGATCTCTCATAAACACTTTTTAAAGATTCTAGAGACCAAAACACATAACATTTAAAACTACTAAATAGGATTTCATGCTGCATCACATATATATACCAATTGTTCAGTAAAAATACATATTGAGATGTTAATTTCTGAAATATGCAACCACTTCTGTGAATAAAATAGTATTAGGAGGAAGTTACCATGGAAAGAAGCACTGTTATAAGCTTGGTGGCATATAAGTTATGTTTTTACTTACATAATTCTTAATTTTATTGTCACTGAGACATAAGGTTAGAATATCCATAGCTATAAGGATGCCCTTCCACAGATTAGTTTCTTCTGGGTATTAGGACAAATAAATATAGTTTCTTAATAAATACAGAAAGCTCAAATGCTGCATAGTGGGCAACAGTGTTTAGCTTATCAATTTCTTTCTAATAGTATGTTTTTAAAAATAAATTGTGTTTGAAACCAAGAAGGTTGTTTATTCAAATGATATTACAAAAGAGTCAAAATTGGAAGGCAAAGGCATAGAATTTGGATTAGATTTATAGTTCATTAAATGATGAGTGATATATGATTGAAACTGGACCATGAAAATAACTATTATCAGTGAATATTAGCTGAATGTTGGTTCCATAATGGCATTTTTGTTCAAGTGTACAGTTACTGTGCCCATATTCACCCTGTTGCTTTCCTATATATTCACTAATTTATTTCTTTTCTAGTTTTCATATAAAATTTGTAAATGTGTATAATCTAGGAGGTCAGACATGTAAGAAAAATGTTCAATATTTGTCTATACTTATCTTAGTCAACAGTGCTGCAATGAAAACAGAGCAGAAGAGCTCTAATGCAGTGTGCTGATGTACATTTGTTTGGACATATTTCTAGGAATTCAAAGACTATATAGTGAGGATAAATCTCTTTTCAATTTGTTAAAACAAATAATCACCTTAAAACAAGCAAACAAACAAACAAAAAAAGAACAAAACAGCTTATACTTATTTCTGTAGTGGCTATAACTGTTTACATGCCCTCCACTAGTCTATCAAAAGTCCTTTCTCCCTGAATCTTTATGAATGTTTTCTTGTTGTTGCTGCTTTAGGATTTTATTTTTAATTGAAATACAAGTATACCACTTCCCTGTTCTCTTTACTCCCTCCAACCCCTCTTATGAACTCCTAGTACTTCTAAAATTAATGTCCTTTCCCTTTGATTATTACTGCAAGGCACATATACACACGGACACATACACACCACATAAATGCATAAATAAATACAACCCATTGAGTCCATTTAATATTGCATATATCTGTTTGATTTCAGGGTTGACAGCTTGGTAACAAACAACCAATGTGGGGTTCATCCCTTGGGAAAACAAACTATCCCTCCCTCAGCAATCATTAGTTGCCTGTATTTGTTTGTCTAGGGGTAGACCCTATGAGATTTCCCTCATGTCTTCTTAGTATGTTCTTGGTAATGTCATTGTTTGTTTAGGTAGCCATATTCTTATTATATAATAAGTGTGGCTTTCCTATTTACAGGAGGCACAATCTTACAGAAAACTTTCTGGTTCTCTGATGCTTAAAATATCACCACTCCCTCGTCTACTATGCTTCTCAAGTCTTAGTTGTATTGTCATCTATCTATACAGTAGGGATGGGCACATTACACTTCCTTTTATTCTGCATTTTGACACATTGTAACTTGCTGTAATGGTATCCATCTGCTGAAAAGCTAAACTACTTTGATGAGAGATAAGAGCCACAGTTATCTGTGAGGATAAGGATAAGTATTCAGAATGCAGCTAAAAGTTATGCTAGTCTAGTAAAGTGGTGTATAGAGAAATTTTAATCCAGAAACATGGCTACTGTGGCAAAGGATCACATCAAAAGACCCAGTGTGTATGATCCAACTAGAATACATAACTTTAATCCCTCTGGTTGTAATTTAGTACACAGCTATGATTCCAAACAATGACATCTAAATGAGGGACAGACAAAATGATGAACCAGAGAAAGATTTGACAGAATGAGTCAGAGGCAGATTTTGCCCAACCATCATAGAAATAGAGAGGAAAGAGAGACTACTTAAAAGTAGTGCAGGGAGAGTGTGGGGTTGAGTTTTGTGCTATTCAGTTAAGTTCAGTTGAGTTTCTGAAGTTATATTCAGTTCCATTCAGTTCGTGCAGTCAGTTCATGAAGTTCAGAGGCAGTTTTTTTTCCCCTAGCAGAACAATTCCTCAGAAGCCAAGAGAAGGAAATTTGACTCAGTAATCTTGTAGAGTTTGTACCAGAAATGCTGAGTTGCACCAGCCAGCCAGAGTTCAGAAAGAACCAGAAAGGTTGAGTTAATTCAGTAGTAAATCTTAGAGGCTGAAATATTCTAGGCCTAGGTTAGCAGGCAGAGGCTGGAAGCTGAAACCCTCAAGGTCCATGCTTATAGATTGTGTAGAAGTTAAAAGCTTCCAGACATAGGTCTTGGGAAAGCTAGAAAAGAGAAAGAAATGCTCTGGTCTCAACCCAAGCCCTATATTAACTTGGGTATGTCTCTCATCTCAGCCTTTCCACTGAGGAAATAAAAACATTATAGTGGTGGTATTAAGTTCTCCTCTACAATCAATGACCTCACTAGCCCCATGTACTTGGCTATGTGTCTACTACCAGGCATGGTTTTCCTTTTATTAAATGGACCATAAGTTTGGTGAGAAATATGTTAATTCATGTCAAGTTAATAATTTTATTGAGCTTTTTATTGAATTTTTAGAGATATGTTTACATGGTAGTCATTGCCATGGTTCATAGGTACAACAGCTAGGTAGGACAATCTATCATTTTTTTCCTTGGCATAGCACCTTCTTGCACTATGAAAGCTAGTGTTCAGGAAAGAGACTTTAAAATTAGATCAAGTTCTAAATTCTTGGAGTCCTGGGTCTGAAGAACATGATGTCTTCAGCAATAGGTATGTATGTATGTTTAAAATCTGAGAGAAACCAACAGGAACATCCATAGCCTATAGCTTATATTGTTAAATATGTCTCTTTGGACTCTTCTGACTAACCATGCAAAATTATGATGATAATTATAATGATGTAAGTGTGATTACAGGTAAATATAAAATAATATGGTATTAACCTTTCTAGGTACCAACAAACATGTTGATAAGGGGTTCATAGTCACAATCTCAATCATAATTGCAGAAAAGATAATAAAATAACTTAGAATGAATGTAACCAAGGAGGTAAAAGATGTCTATAGTAAAAACTTGAGATTTCTGAATAGATTGAGACAGACATCAAAAATGGAAAGATGTCTCATGTTCATGATAGAATTAATGTTGTGGAAATGATTTTAAAAATGTACAGATTCTATGCATTCCCAATCAAAATTCTCACATCATTCTTCACAGAAATATTTTTAAAGTATCAATTTTTATTTAAAAACTGCATATGGAACCCATAAAAGTACCTATATTACCAAAAATAATCCTGAGTAAAAAGGACAATGTTGGAGGGATTGGTAAGACATAAAAATCTAGTTAAATTGTTAAACTGTACATGGATATCATGTTTCCATAGCATGATCAGTTAAAAAACCCACATTAAAACAAAACTACTTTTTGCCAATATATACATTTATAAAAAAACAACCAGAGTACAGGAAGATGGCTCAGTGTCTAAAGTTGCCTGCTGAAAACATGACTACCTAAGTTAGATTTCTAGGACTCACATGGTGGAAGGAACATTGAACTTTGACCACGTTTTTTCTGATGCTATTGGGTTGATCATGTGATTTCTATTGTCAACTCTGTGTGTGGTATTACACTTACTGAGCATTATGTATGTTGAATTAGCCAAGTATCTGTGGCATGAAGTTGACTTATTCTTGATATATTGCCATGATGTATAGCATGTACAATGTGTCCTTAAATTAAATTTTCAAATGTTTTATAAGAATTTTTTTGTTCATATTCACCAGGGAATTATCATTTATTATAGTGTACCATTATTGGTCTATAATTTTCTTTTCTTTTCCTTTCCCTTTTCTTCCTGCTCCTCTTACTCCTCTAACTTCTCTTGTTACATACTCTGATTTTGAAGTCTGAGTTATTCTTATTTTCTGAACTTTTGGGAGTGATTCTTCACTTTGTCTTTTATGGGGTAATCTGAGAAGTCCTTGTGTTATTTCTTCTTAAACTGCTTGATAAAATTCAGCAATCTACCTAGTTCTTTGGTGTTTCCCCCCCCTTCTGTGTTTTTAAATGAATGATTTCATTACTACTTCAATTTTATTGCTCATTATACATTTGTGTAATTTTTAAATTATATTCTTGATTTAAATTTGTCAAGTCAAATGAGCCTAAAATTTTGTCAATTTTTTGTAAATTTTCTAGTAAACTAAAATGTACATTCTTAAGATATTTTCTAATGAATTTTTGAATTTTGTAATGGCTCCCTTTCATCTCAGATTATGTTAATTTTGGTCTTTTTGTTTTGTTTAATTTGGCTGAGGAATATCAACCTTGTTTTTTTTTTGTTTTCAAAAAATCCCTTGTTTCATTGATTTCTGTATTTTTCTTTTAGTTAATTTTCTCATTTCATTATTTTTTTCCCTGATCTTTATAATTTTTGTCAATCCACTTATTTGTGTCTATTCTTTTGTGAAGTGTATCACTATATACTTTGAGACTTTTCAAATTTCTTTTTGTTGCAAACACTCATGATAATGATCTTCCTTCTTGGGAGGAAGTTTGTCCATTATTTTCCTTTTGTCCAAAATGTTAGTTTTATTTAGTTGTAAAAATTTTTAAAGCTTCCTTTATGATTTTTTTCAAAGCATACCATTCACTTGAGTGTAAGTATGGTTCAATTATCAAGATACACACATGCACACACACACACACATACACACACAAACACACACACCTGTGTTCGTGTGTGTGTGTGTGTGTGTGTGTGTGTGTGTGTGTGTGATTTTATATTTGCTAAGAATGACTTATTGCCCAGAATGTGTTGTATTTTAGAGAAATTCTCACAGGCTGCTATGTAGAATATTTATTGTACAGCTAGAGATTAAGTCAAAAGTTTCCCTTTGATTTTTGGTTTGATTAATCTATCAGTTCATTACAAGGAATTATTGAAGTTACTCATTATAGATGTATCTGTAAATATCTGCTCTTCTTCTTCTTCCAGATAGTGACTCTTTCATGAATTTATATGCACCAAAGTTCAAAGATTACAAATTTATAATCATCATGTTTTCTTAATGGATTGTTCACCTTGATAACATGTGGTGATATTATTTCTCTTGGTTAATTTTGGCTTGGAGTTTGCTTTGTGATATATAAGAGTTGCTAATTTTGTTTGTTTTCTGGTTCTATTGTTTAGTTTGTAACATTCCATTCTTTGACTTTTGGTTTGGAGGTATATGTATCACAAGCATTAGAAATTGAGGATGGTCCAACCTCACAGACTGTTCCAGTCAGGAATTCAGTAAAGCCCTGAACTTTCCTACCCAATGTTCAGCTTCTGACTACAAACTTCTCAGAACATTTCAATAGCTAACCATGAAAAGACTGGACAAAAAAATATTACTATTAACTTGCTTAACCATTTTCAATTCTTTTTTGGGCCCCCAAACAGGTTTCCTACATCCCACATCAGCTGTAAGCAATTTTAAGAGAGCAACACCCCATTCCCAGAAGGTGGAGTAGGTGATTTTGTTGTTGTTGTTGTTGTTCATTTGGTGGGCTATAGATGTTTGTTGTTATTTAGGGGGATTGGTTGCAAGTTGTTAAATAGTCCTATTAAACAGGATTTAGGAGGTTAGAGTCAGGGATTTCTCTCTTTTTCTTTCTCTATCCTTTTTCTCTTATGTAGGGGGAAAAGATTTGAAAAGAAAAAAAGAGGATGCAGACATGATATAGGAATGATAAAGAACAAGAGGTAGATTATTGACTCTACTCATATATTTGAATATTGATACAAAATTGAGGTTAATTATTTTTAAGGTATTGTACCTATGTAATTCTTAAAAATGCAACATGAAGTTCTAGGTTTTTGATAGCAACTATCACAAACTGTTTAGGATAATTAAGAAATGCAAACTAATATTCATTCAAACTTGTCGTTTTGTTAGGTACTAGTTTAGTTTATCACAGATGTTTTCTAAGTTAATCAGAAATCAATTTGCTAAAAGACAAATAACACTTGCTAATTAATATGTATGGATGTCATTGATAGATGGTCTTCAAAAACCTCAAGAGATTTGTAGAATATGGCATTTAAATATGTTTTCTTAACTTAATATTTTTAATATTGAGATATGTCAACTCCTGACAGCACCCCACATTCTATTCCAAGTAGATGATGAGTATCAAAGATTCTTCATTTGGAGATAGCTGCATTAGTGGCAAGATAGCTACATGTCAAGAAAAATCCCTTGCTTCAACTGTAGACAGAATGCTTTCTGAAAAGGACAAAACTTGGAAGCAGGTAAGACAGCCTTGCTCTGCCAAGACAGGGTGGGAAAGTCCTTCAGAATTTCTGCTTTACAATTGTTGTCTGTCAGATATACTGGTCCAAAAGACTGAATACAGATGGTCCAATGTTTTAGAGAGAAATTGGCAACTGTCCAGGCAGACAGTTTGTCTGTCATTTCTTAGTTTTGGATGTTGCTTGCTCTGTACTTCCTGTTTATTCAGATGTATTTATCCTTCTTGGGTCTCTGATGTGGTTGAATACTAGATAGTTACATTCTCACAGTTAAGTTTTAAGTTGTTTAAGACTTAAAAGGATGTTCTTGGTCTAAGAAGATGTTTTTAAATTTATAATGCAAGCTAGGATGGAAACTGAGTTAGGTATAGAACTTTAAACTCATTGAGAGAGACAGGTAATAGAATATTAATATCAGTTGCCAAATATGTATGGACTGGACATTGGGAATGTAGGTTATACCTTATAATTTTCATAATTGTGGCCTAATTGTTCTTATTGCTTTGTATTGTATTTATTGTTATAAGAAAAAGAGCCTTTTATTGAACTAAAAAGGGAAGATGTTGGGTGGAAAGGATACACCTTAAATATAAATAAAAAATAAAAAGAAATTGAATCTTGTGTATTGATTTAAGCAGCAATTCTGTATCTTTACAGATACAGGAGTATTGAAATCATTAATATTCAGTTTGTTATTGAGAGATATTTGCTAGTTCTTGTAAACATGCTGAGACTTCCTTGCTCATTTGCATTTTTGCTTGTTTATTATCTTTTCTTTTTCCATTTTCCATCTCATGGGGTTTCTGACTTATTGAATTGAACACATTCAATTCCCTCTTAGTTCACATTTATTAACTTATGTTTCTTATGAAATATATTCTTTTTTGTACTCTTCCATTGTTCCTTTTTCATTCTCTGTGCAAAGTTTTAAAAAGTAGCCTCCCTGATGTTGGCTTAGATGTCATGACTTTAGTTTGTATTTATCTTGAAGGCTTATTTATCCATTGATTGCCTTTGTGATTGTTGGATATAATAATCTTCGTTAACAGTTATGTACTTTAAAAGCTTGAAATGTATTTTTTTCATTATTTACGAGGTTTCAAGGATTTTGTTGTGAAGTCTGTTGTCATTTTGCTATTTGTTTGATTATTTTTCAGACTTTTAATTCTCCAATGATGTTTTTACTTTTTGTTGTTGAATTACTCATCAATTTTTATAACTTTCTAAACCATATTGCTGACATTCTAAAAATCTAGGATCTGAATTGATATCCTTCCTCTGCTTACTTTACCTCTCTTTAAGGTTACTAGACATTTTAAAAAGTGAACTCTTCAATTCTTTTTCTGACATTTCAGTTATTTCTTTATCTTTGGTTTCAGTAATTGTTATGATTATATTTTAAAAATGCATTTCTATGTAATACATTTTGTGTTTGCTGAGAAAATTTTCTTTCAGTTTTTATTTTTATTTTGCTCCATTCTTTTGTTTATTAATTTCATTTTGTATGTACCTTCTTCACGGCTGTTTTTCTTTATACTGTGTTCTCCACTGAGGTACAACAGGAGAAATCAGACAGTAATAACAGTGAAAATGAGTTGTCAACAAACTTAGTACTAAAACTGCGTATGAAGAAAATTAGGGAAAAACAGGCAAGATGGCAGCAACAGGCACAGACCCATTATAAACAAGGGGATATCAGATAGATCACTGCAGAGATATACTTGTGCTGAGCAGCAATCTGAGAAATGTGAACCTGGGTGGGCTCACTAGGCAAGTCCAGGGACAATAAAAATCCCTATGCTAGACCTCCAGACACTCAGAAAAACAGACGAGCCAGACAGGAGCAGGAGCATTTCATACATTACCACATAGCAGTATCTGGCTGACAGGCAGGTGGTTGAGCTAGGAGGAGGCAGAGCAGTTCTTAGTGGCAGATGCCATTTTGTGCCACCCTACAAGTGTGCCCTGCACCTCGGCTGGGCACCTAGTCTGCAACTTTGAGAGTCCCAGCCCTGGAGCTGCAAAACTGTTCTGGGCCATTATACAGCTTCCTGAGTAATGCAGACTGCTCTAGATCACAATGCTTTTGCCCTAGAGGCACTAACTGCTCTGGGGATCCACTAGGAGCATCAGGGAAAGACCAGGACCACAGCCCTGATACACAGGCTGCCAAGGAACTAATAGACCCCTGCTGGCTCAGCAAAGCTTCCCTAGAACACATCACTTTGGGCCGAAGACACTGAGTGTCTTTGGCATCTGGTCCCTAGAAGCCACTGCAACTTCCTGCTGCCCCTGGGAGTGCCCCACAAAGAGGTATCATTAGCAGCCACAGGGGCCCCTCACTGGCCTATGGCCTCCAGGTGCTCCCAGAGACCTGAGTCAACCACTCCATAGAGCCACAGGCACTTAGGCTCCTGACACCCAGGCATCTCTGCTCTGTACCACTGCCTGTGAGAGAGCTCCTCCGAGAGGTCTCATTAACAGTCACAGGGGCCCTTCCCTGGACACTTGATCTCCAGGTCAAGTGCTACATAGTATCAGAGTCATTCAGTCAGGCTTCTGACCTCCAGGTACCCCCTCTCTTCCCTCTTGTCTCTGGGAGAACCCCATGGAAAGATTTCACTAGCAGCCACAGGGACTCTTCCCAGGCCTCAGCCTCCAGGTCAACCTCTGGATAGACTCACTCAGTCAGGCTTCCAACCTCCAGCCACCGCTCCTCTGCCTTGTTCCTGGTGAGAGACCTCTGTCTCACTAGTAGCCAAAGGGGCACTTCCATGGCCTTTGGCCTCTAGGCGCTTCCAGTGACTCAGGTCAATCACTGAATAGTGCTAGAGATACTCAATCAGGGTTTTAGCCTCTTGGCACCTCTGCACCAACTCAGGTCAATCACCAAATAGTGCCAGAGATACTCAATAAGGCTTCGGGTATCCTGGCACCTCTGCATCACCCTGCTGCTCCTAAGAGAGCTCCTCAGAAAGATCTCACTAGGAATCAGAGGCACTTCCCCTAGACTTTGCCCTGCAGGTGCTCCCAGCAACAGGTCAAACCCTGCATAGCACCAGAGATAGTCAGTCAGGCTTCTGACCTCCAGGTGCCTTTGCTCTGTGCTGCTGCCTCTGGGAGAGTCCCTCAGAGAAGTCTCACTAGCAGACAAAGAGATGCTTCCCTGGCCTCTGGCCTCGAAGTGTTTCTAGTAACACAGGTCAACCACTGAATAAGCCCAGAGACAGTCAGGGTTCTGGACTCCAGGCACCTGCACACCACTCCACTACTTCTGGTATAATTCATTGGAGAAGTCTTCCTTGCAGCCACAGAAACTACAGCCCTGCCAACCTTCATGAAGTGACCCTCTGGATAGCAGGATCATAGAGAAACATCTAGTCTCCATACCTGGACTCTCTCCAGGGGACCAAACCTAGTGGACATCAGGACCAACTAACCAAGGATGAGGACAACCAGATAACTAAAGGCCAATGAAGGAACACAGACAACAAAAACCAGGGCACTATGGTACCACCAGAATCCAACAATCTTAACACAGCAAGGCCTGACCATCCACCACAGCAGAAACCCATGAAAATTATGACAAATCTATACTTATGAAAATGATAGAGGCCTTAAAAGAAGAAAATATATCCCTGAAGGAATTTAAAGAATTCACAATTCTACAGATAAAAGCAATGACAAATTCCATTAAAGATCTCCAAGCTAACTCAGCTAAACAAGAGTGGGAAAGAGACAAGGCTATGAAAGACTGGCAAGAAAAGACAACCAAATTGGAACAGGAAATATATAAAACAGGTCAAGACCTGAAATTGGAAGTGGAAGCAATAAAGAAAACACAAGAAAAATAATCCTGGAGTTGGAAAACCAAGGAAAGAGAACAGGAACTACAGACATGAGTATCACAAATAGGATACAAGAGATGGAGGATAGAATCTCAGTCGTGGAAGACTCTATTGAAGAAATCAGTACAACAACCCAAGAAAATGAGAAATTAAAAAAATTCCTCACCCACAACATCCAAGATGTTGAAAATACAGAACCTAAGAATTATAGGCCTAAAGGAATCACAAGAATCCTGATTCCAAGGTTCAGGAAATATTTTCAACAAAATCATAGAAGAAAATTTCCCAAACCTAAAGAAAGAGATGCTGGTAAAATTCCCAGAGGCATACAGAACACCAAAGAGATTAAACCAGAAAAGAAATTCCTCTTGCCACATAATAACTAAAACTTCAAATATACAGAACAAAGAATATTAAAAGCTGTAAGATAAAAAAGGTCAAGTAACATATAATGGCAGTCTCATCATAATTACACCTGTCTTCTCCTCAGAAACTTTAAAAGCCATAAGGGCTTGGGCAGACATCCTACAATCCCTAAGATACTACTGTACCCAGAAAAACTTTCAATCACCATAGATGGAGAAAACAAGATATTCTATGACAAAACAAAATTTAAACAGTATCCACAAATCCAGCTCTGTAGAAGATGATTCTAGAAGGATAATTCCAACCCAGAGGAGATAAATACATTCAAGAAAACAAGAAACAAACAAACAAACAAAAAAAAACTCTACTGCAGCTAAACCAAAAGAAACACATAAACACACAACCACCTCCTACATAAAAGTAACAGGAAATAACAACGTATGGTCATTAATATCTCTCAACATCAATGGACTCAACTATCCAATAAGAAGACACAGGCTTACAGAATGGATATGTAAACAAGATCTGTCATTTTGTTGCATACAAGAAACGTACCTCACTAACAAAGATAGACTCTGTCTCAGAATAAAGGGCAGGGAAAAGGTTTTCCAAGCAAACAGTCCAAGGAAGAAAGCTGGAATAGCCATCCTAATATCAAATAAAATAGACTTTTAACTGAAATTAATAAAAAATGTTTGGGAAGGACACTACATACTCGTGAAAGGAAAAATTCATCAAGATGACATCTAATACTGAATACTTATGCTCCAAATGCAAGGGCACCCACATTTGTAAAAAAAACTCTTCTAAAGCTTTAACAATAGTGGAAGACATCAACACCTCACTCACACTAACGGACAGGTCATCAAGACAGAAACCAAACAGAGAAATACTAGTAATTTAACAGCAGAACTAGAAGCACTAGGGAAAAAAAGCAAATGCTCTCAAGAGGAACAGATGGCAAGAAATCTTCAAACTCAGGGCTGAAATCAACAACTTAAAATAAAAAAGAACAGTATAAAGAATTAATGAAACCAAGAGTTGGTTCTTTCAGAAAATCAACAAAGTAGACAAACTATCAACCAAACTAATTAAAAGTCAGAGGGAAAATACCTAAATCAACAAAATAAGAAATGAAAAAGGAGAAATAACAACAGCCATTGAAGAAATCCAAAGAATTCTTAAGTCTCACTTCAAAATTCTGTACTCCACAAAATTTGCAAACCTAAGAGAAATGGACAATTTTCTTTATAGATTTTACCTTTCAAGGTTAAATCAAGATCAGGTTAACAAATAAACAGTCCTATACCCCTAAGGAAATAGAAGCAGTCATTAAATTTCTGCAAAACAAAAAAAGCCTAGGGCTAGGTGGCTTCAGCACAGAATTCTACCAGAACTTCAAGAAGAGTAAATACCTATATTCTTCAAACTCTTCCACAAAATAGAAACATAAGGAACACTGTCAAATTCATTCTATGAGGCCACAGTCACCCTGATATATAAACAATACAAAGACCCAACAAAGAAAGAAAATTTCAGACCAATTTTCCTCCTGGATATAGACACGAAAATACTCAGTAAAATACTTGCACACTGAATCCAAGAACACATCAAAAGTATCATAAATCATGATCAAGTAGGCTTCATCCCAAGTAAGCAGGGGTGGTTTAGTATATGAAAATCCAAAAACATAATCTACCATTTAACCAAGCTGAAAGAAAAAAACCATATGATCATCTCGCTAAATGCTAAAAAAGCATATTACAAAATCCAACACCCATTCATTCAAAAATTCCTGGAGAGAGTTGACATGACATATAAAAGTGACTCCCCAAAATTCTACCAGATAACTCCTACAACTGATAAACATGTTCAGCTAGGTGGGTGGATAAAAAATCAATTAAAAAAATCAGAAGCCCTTCTTTAAGCAAAAGATAAATAAATGGGCTGAGAAAGAAATCAGGGAAACAACACCCTTCACAATAGCCACAAACAGTATAAAACTGCAGGTAACTCTAACCAAACAAGTAAAACACCTGTGCAACAAAAACTTCAAATGTTGAAGAAAGAAATTTAAGAGGACATCAGAAGATGGAAAAGATCTCCCATGCTCATGGATTGGTAGGATCAACATAATAAAAACTGCCATCTTACTGAAAACAATGTACAGATTCAATGAAATTCCTATCAAAATACCAACACAATTCTTTACAGACATTGAAAGAACAATTCTCAACTTCATATGGAATAACAAAAATATCAGAATAGTTAAATAGATCCTGAACAGTAAAAAAAAAAAACCTCTGGAGGCATCACCATCCCAGACTTCAAATTACACTACAGAGAATAGAAACAAAACAGCATGGTACTGGATAGAAACAGAGCAGCTGATCAGTGGAATCGAATTGAAGACCCAGAAATAAACCCACACACCTATATGGTCGCTTAATTTTTCACAAAGAAGCCAAAACTATACAATGGAAAAGCAAATTATCTTCAGCAAATGCTGCTGTTCTAACTGGATGTCAACATATAAAAGAATGCAAATAGACCCATATATTTCACCTTGCACAAAACTTAAATCCAAGTGGATCAACGACCTTAATATAATGCAGGACACACTAAATCTAATAGAAGAGGAAGTGGATAAAAGTCTCAAATTTATTGGCACAGGTGACATCATGAACAGGACAGCAATAGCTCAGGCTCTAAGACCAACAATCAGTAAATGGGACTTTATGAAACTGAAAAGGTTGTGTAAGGTTAAGCACACTTTTGTTAGAACAAAATGGAAACCTGCAGATTGAGAAAAGATCTTTACCAACTCCCCATCTGACTGAGGACTAATATCCAAAATTTATAAAGAACTCAAGAAGTTAAACTCCAAGAAAACAAATAATCCAATCAAAAAATGGTGAACAGAACTAAACTGAGAATTCACAAAGGAGGAATCTCTTATGACAAAGAGACACTTGAAGAAATGCTCAGCATCCTTAATCAGAAAAATGCAACTCAAGACAACTCTAAGATTCCATCTCACACCTGTCATAATGGCAAAGATCAAAAGCTCATATGACAGCACACGCTGGTGAGGGTATGGAGAAAGGGGAACACTTCTCCATTGCTGGTGGGAGTGCAGACTTTTACACCACTATGAAAATCAGTCTGGTGATGTTCTGGAAGACTTGGAATAGTTTACCTCAAAACCCAGCCATTCCACTCCTGGGCATACATCAAGAATTTTCTTCACCATACCACAAGGACATCTCCACAACTATGTTTATAGCAGCTCTATTTGTAATAGCTAGAAACTGGAAACAACCCAGATGTCCCTCAACTGAAGAATAGATAAAAAACAAAACAAAACAAAACAAAAACAAAAAAAACCTATAGTACATTTACACAGTGTAATACTACTCAGCTATCAGAAGCAACAAAATCATGCATTTTGCTGCCAAAAGGATAAAACTAGAAAAGCTCATCCTGAGTGAGCTAACCCAGACCCAGAAGATGCACACGGTATATATTTACTTAACACTGGATTTTAGCCATTTAGACAGAATAACTATCCTACATTCAATAGATGGAAAGAAACAGGAATATGGACTTTTGGGATTCTTTGCCCTAGTGGAGATACCATGTAAGTCTCCAGCGCAAGAGGAAACTCCTAGGCCTCATATGACTGATGCCCTGAACAGAGTAGACTGAGATGTGGGGGCACTCCACACTGGAGTAGGTTAGGTGGGAAAAGGGATAGAGTGTGGGTAGTTGAGAATGAGCAGGGTAGAGGGAGGAGCTATGATGGAGATGTAACTTTAAGTAATAAATAAGCTTAATTAAAATTTAAAAAAAAGAAAATTGGGAATTTTAGTTGCATGTCCAATAGTTTTAGGAATCAAAGGAGCTAGGATACTTTTAGGATAAATGATGTTTAGTGGGTTTTTAAAGCTAAAGATAATTGAGATAATGAAGTAAAAATAGAAGTAGTAGGGAGTAGGAAGTCAATGCCAGTCATGCAAGCATGAGGCCCTGACTTTGGTCCACAGGTCCTATGTAAATGCTGGGGGCAAATCTTAGTGCTTAGGAAGGATAGACATAGGCAAATATCTAACACTTTCTAGTTAATATGTCTACCAAATCTCTGAGCTCCAGGTTTGGTTAAACATGCTTTCTCACACAATAATATGGAAAATAATCATGAAGACACCAGATATCAACCTCTAGCCTTCACCACATGCATGCATATCCATATAAACACATGCAGACATAGTATGTGTGCACATGCACACACACACTGCACACACACAGAGAGAGAAACACACAGAGACAAAAGAAGATGGATAAGTTAATAGAAGTGAAAGGTACTATTTATAAATTCATGTATAAAAACTGTAATATGTATAAATTGTAATACATGTTGGGAAAAACAACAGAACAATAATGAAACATAATTGTCCTAGTTTGTTCAGTTATTGTGACTAAAAACACTAGCCAAAATCAGCATAGAGTGGAAAAGGTTTATTAACATAATATATATTACAGATAACAGTCCATTATGAGAAGCCAAAGTAGGAACCTGGAGGAAAAACTGAGGCAAAAGACATGGAGGGATGAGTGTTACTGGGATCTTTGCTATGGTTTGCTCAAATAGTTTTCTTTTACAACTCAGGTCCATCTGCACAGGGAGGGGTGACACTTCCCAAAGTGGTCTGAACCCCTCCATAACGGGCATTAATCAAGCAAATGTCTTTCAGACTTGCCTATAGACCAATATGATGAAAGTCTTTTCTGAACTGAAATTGAAATTTCCTTTTTCCAAATGATTTTGACAAGTTTAAAATGATACTAAATATTATTCAGCATATTAGTCAAATGATTTAAAACAAATAAATTATCAACATTAATTATTAAAATTAATTAAAAGACAGGATTAATATGACTAAAGTGAAATATAAAACTTTAAATTTAAGGTATCATAATTCTTTCCAAGACAACACTTTGAATGAAAAGTTACCTTACTCACAGTTGTCTTTGCTCTTAGCTCTGCTAATGTCATAATGGGTGCTTAGCTATTTGAAGTTCAAAGATCATAGATCAGTATCAGACTTACACTGCCTTTTAACTTCCTCACTGAATAGAATTCTTGTATTTGCATCAAGTGTCTTGTAGGAATCTCCAAATACAGAGCAAGCTCATCCCTAAGGGTAATACTTACCCTGCCAGCTGAACTAGATTCTAACGCCATGCCTTCCTCTTTTTGGCTATTAGCACTAGGAAAATATGATTACATTATTTGCTTAGATTATTAGCATCTCTTCTCTTTTGAGTTAACTTTTCAGAGATTTATCTCTGTCATGAATGTGGAGAATATGACCTGCACTCACTATTATCAAGTTTGACTCTCCAACTGTCTTGGAGAATAAAATAATATGATCAGAAGTGATAATGATACCTAATTAAAAGGTTTAATATGTACTTCATGATCATTTCTATTCTTTTCTTTTTTTTTTTCTAGAAGGGAATGTTACAGATGATCCTTGTTTCCTTAGACTAAATGTCAGAATAAAATGCTTTGGAAGATGAGCCACAGGTTAACTACAAATGGATAGTTTAAATTTTTACTTTCTTATTTAGCACTAAAGTTTAAGATGTTTATTATAACAGCATAATCTGTCTCAAACTGACTAAAGTAACAAAGTTACATGATTATCTTTATAGTTCAAGTTTCCATTAGTAAAGTAAGAATATTATAAAACTAAATGGATAATATTTAAATATTTTGGGTATTACCTTACAGCATCCAGCAGATACTCACCTTTGTTATGTAAGGAAGCTAGGCTGGGAAGATATGAAACAAAGAACTGGAATTTCAGAGGAGAGAAAGAAGAATTGATGAAAGTTACAAGACCATAGCTTTCTAAAAGTTGTTATTGAGATTTATGTGGAAGTAAGAGTAATATTCTAGATGGTTTCTCTTGTTTGAATATACAAGATCTTTTATAGGAGTATGCTTTCAATATGTCCTTTCTAGCAGGTGGTGATATACAGAGAAACCAACAATGACAATTTAAGATTATTGAACAAAAGAATCTAATCAACTTATTATAGTATGCAAGCTAGGTTGAGAACTATCAAGAAAGAGGTTACAAATCCAAGGAACGGTGAGGGAATAAGGGAAAATAGACAGATGGAAGAAAACAATTGAAATTTTCCTTCATTGGTCTTCACTTACCTATAGTTCTTTGCTTACACATGGGAACCCTCAAGAGATTCTCCTTCCACATGAATATTCATTTCATGGCATTGTTTTTGGTCTTTTTAGTTTTTTAAATTAATTTATATTTCCAAGTTACATCTTGATCAAAGTCCCCACCTTCCTCCTCTCCAGGTCCCACCACCCCTCCCTAGTCCCCATCTCTGTCCTCTCCTTCTCCTCAGATAGGGGGATTGAGCCTCCACATAGCAACCCCCTCAGGTCATCAGTGACATGAAGGCTAATAGCTTCCTCTTGTACTGTGGCCTGATATGCAGCCCAGCTAGATGAATGTGATTCACTAACAGGCATCAGGGTCCATTACTCACTGCTGGATGGAGTTTTTCATAGGATAGTTATGCTAGGTTCCTGTCTGGGTCTGTGGGTTGTAGGATCGATGTCCTGTGCTATATGTGAGTTTATAAGTGAGTACATACCATATGTATCTTTCTGGGTCTGCGTTTCCTCACTAAAGATGAGCTTTTCTAGTTCCATCCATTTGGTTGCAAATTGCATGATTTCCTTGTTTCTAAAAGCTGAGTAGTATTCCATTGGGTAAAGGTACCATAGTTGTATTTTTTTAACTCAATTTTAGATTGAAGGATATCTGGGTTGCTTCATTTCTGGCTATTAAGAATAAATCTGCTATGAACATAGTTGAGGCAATGAGGCATAGTTTGACAAAGAATATTTTGGATATATGCCCAGAAGCAGTATGGGTGGGTCATGAAGTAGAACTATTCCCAATTTTCTAAGATATCACCAGATTGATTTTCAAAGTAGTTATACAAGTTTGCACTCCCACCAAAAGTGGAGAAGTGGTCTCATTCCTCCACATTCTCTAGAGCTTGTGCCACCACTTGAGTTTTTGATCATAGCCATTCTGAAGTGTGTGAGATAGAATCTCAAAGTTCTTTTGTGTTCATTTACCTGATGACTAAGGATTTTGAGCATTTCTTCAAGTGCCTCTCAACCATTAGAGACTCCTCTTTTGTAAATTCTGTTTATCTCTGTACCCCATTTTTTGATTGGATTATTTGGTTTGTTGTTGTTTAATTTCTTGAGTTCTTTATATATTTTGGATATGCCCTCTGTCAAATGTGGGGTTGGTGAAGATCTTTTCCTAATCTGTTTTTTTTTCTAACGACACTGTCCTTTGCCTTACAATAGCTTTTCAGTTTCATAAGGGTTCATTTATTGATTATTGGTCTTAAAGCTTAAGCTATTGGTATTCTGTTCAGGAAGTTGTCACCTGTGCCAATGAGATCCAGGCTTTCTGTTGCTTTCTGTTCTATTAGATTTATTGTGTCCAGTTTTATGTTGAGGTCTTTTATGTACTTGGACTTAAGTTTTGTGCAGAGTGATAAATATGGGTCTATTTGCATCCTTCCACATGTTGGCATTCAGTTAGACCAGCACCATTTGTTGAAGATGCTTTCCTATTTCCACTGTATGGTTTTGGGTTCTTTGTCAAAAATTACATGACTATAGGTGTGTGGGTTTATTTTTGGGTCTTCAATTTGATACCATTGATGAACTGCTCTGTTTCTATGCCAGTACCATACTGCTTTTATTGTTATTGGTCTGAAGTACAGCTTGATATCAGGGGTAGTAATATCTCTGTATGTTCTTTTATTACACAGCATTGTTTTAGCTATTCTGGCTTTTTTGGTTTTATATATGAAGTTGAGAATTCATATCTTCTTTCAAGTTCTGTAAAGAACTGTGTTGGTATATTAATAGGAATTGCACTCAATCTGTATATTACTTTTGGTAGGATGGCTGTTTTTATTATGCTGATCCTACCTATCCATGAGCATGGGTGATCTTTTCATCTTCTGATAACTTCTTCAATTTTTTTTCTTCAGGGACTTTAAATTCTTGTCATACAGGTCTTTCACTTGCTTGACTGGAGTTGCCCCCCCAATATTTTATATTATTTTTGGCTATTGTGAAGGGTATTGTTTTCCTAATTTCTTTCTCATCCCATTTATCTTTTGTGTAAAAAAGGGCTACTGATTTTTTTAGAATTAATTTTGTATCCAGCTACCTTACATATGTGTTTATCAACTGCAGGAGCTCTCTCATAGAATTTTGGGGTCACTTATATACTATTGTATCTGCGAATATAGATACTTTGACTTCTTTCTTTACAATTTGTGTTCCCTTGATCTCCTTTAGAATAAAATACTTGCAACCCAAATCCAAGAACACACCAAAATTATCATACACCATGATCAAGTAAGCTTCATCCCAGGAATACAAGAGTGGTTCAAAATATGAAATCTATCAGTTAAATCCACCATATAAACAAGCTGAAAGAAATAAAATCCACATGATAATCTCATTGGATGCCGAAAAAGCATTTGACAAAATTCAGTACCCGTTCATGTTAACAGTCTTGGAGAGATCAGGCATACAAGAACCATACCTAAGCATTATGAAGGCAATAATCAGAAAGTCGTGTATATTTCCACTGTGATTTCTACTAAAAATCAAGGATAAGACAAGCCTGCCAACTCTCGCCATATCTCTTAAGTGTAGCTTTTGATGTTCTGGTCTTTTTGTGCAGCCATTTCTAGAAGAGACTTCCTGGTATTCTGACCTACAACTTTTCCACACAATCTTTAGCAATGGTCCCTGTGCAATAGAGCAGTATATATCCATATTAACTGTGGTGGTCTCTCTATTGTGATAATTATTTCCTATCTTCTGCAGAAGTTTTTAAATTCCATGTAGTCCCATTTACTCTGCTTCCAGGGGATATTTCATGTGTTATTGGAATCCTTTTCAGAAAGTTTTCCCAATAAGTATCAGTATTCGAATCTTATTTTAAGGTCTCTGGTCCATTTTGAATATTTTTGTGCAAGTTAAGAGATATTGATTTAATTTCATTCTTCTGATTGTGAATATCCCATTTCACCATCAATATTTACTAAAGAGACTGTCTGTATCAGGTGTTGTTATGATACTAACAACATTACTCTTTTTACTTAGGATTGCATTAATTACTCAGGATCGCTTTTGTTTCTTTTTGTTGTATATAAATTTTGCAATCAATTTTTTAATTTCTGTAAGAAATGTTATTGAAATTTCAAAAGCAATGGCACTGAATCTGAAGAACAGTTTTGGTAATATGGCTATGTCAACAATATTCTTTCTGTCAATCATTATACATGAAAAGTCATTCCATTTTCTAGTATTATCTGCAATTTCTGTCTTTAGCAGCTTAGAGTTTTCATTACAGAGATCTTTCACCACTTTTCTTATTATTTTCTTAGTTTTGTTATTGTTTAATTGATGCTATTACAATTGAGATATTTTTCCTGATTTCTTCTTTGGTGAACTTGTTATTGATATATAGAAAAATTATTGAATTAGTATGTTGATTTTGAATTTTGAAACTTTACTCAAAACATTTATCAAATCTCAAAGTTTGAGCAGTGAATAGCTAGATTTTATAAAGAACTAAAAAATTT
The DNA here is from genome assembly GCA_907164525.1 of Lophiomys imhausi. Classification (NCBI taxonomy): domain Eukaryota; kingdom Metazoa; phylum Chordata; class Mammalia; order Rodentia; family Muridae; genus Lophiomys; species Lophiomys imhausi. The sequence continues at coordinate 1,220,242 of CAJQZJ010012348.1, read as the reverse complement.
ATTACTTAAGAGACACCGAATCATCCAGTCATTAATTGAGAAGCTGGCAGTTCTCAAAAGAATTACAAGTGGCCAATAAACAATAAAACATGTTTGACATCCTTAACAATCCAGGAAATACAAATGAAAATGGTTTTAAGATTCTATCACTACCTACTTAGAAAGGTTACCATGAAGAAAAGAAAGACCAAAAATGCTTGTTAAGATGTAAGAAAAGAGATGCCCACAGCTCTGCCTGCATTCTTGGAGTCTTGTTGGCACAAGAGACAACTGGGTGAGATCACTCCTCACTCCAACCCTAAGTCTTCAATGGCCCCACCCTTGGGCAAGCCCAGCAGTGGTGAGCTGTGCCCTCTCCCCTGTGTGGTCCATTTCCCAGCTCACAGCTCTGCCTGCATTCCCAAAGGCCTGCCAGTACTAGGGACAACCAGAAAGCTAAAGGCCAGCATAACAACAAAATCAACAAGAGTTAGGGCAATGTGACATGAACAGAGCCCAGCTATCCTGCTATATCAAACTGTGGCTATCTTTATACAGTTGAAGCATGAGATACTTACCTTAAATCCAATCCTATGAAGAGGATAGAGGCCTTTAAAGAAAGAATAGATAAATCCCTTAAAGAAAAATAAAATAAAAATAAAAATCAAAATAAAATAATAAAATAAAATAAAATCATTTTTTTCAGGATGGGGTTTCTCTGTGTTGTAGCCTTGGCACTCCTGGAAGTCACACTGTAGACCAGGCTGGCTGAAACTCATATATAATACAGCTTTTTCCTACCATCAGTGAAACACTGGGGTCATGATTCCCAGCACACATGCACACGTGCACACACACACACACACACACACACACACACACACACAAACTAATAAAATAAATGATATTTAAAATATGTATAACTCATTTTCAGTAATATTCATGAGGTTTATGTATAGAACATGTGAGGAAAAGCTGAAAAATAAGATGAGAAAAATATGTCAGACTTGATGGTCTACATTAGTTAAAACATCATTTCAGAACTTTGGAAAGTAATGCGAGAGTATTTCAAGGGTTCACACGTAAAACCAAAGATCGATTAGACACATTTTTCACCTCATTCTGAAGTATCCCGAGGAAACAGGTCAAATTCATACAGGGGGATGAAGAAAATAAATGTCAATTCACTCACTAGAGTAACAGTGAACCACAGACTTTAGGTTCATATTTATTGCTACTTGAACCTCACCTAACTGGACCATTGCATTTCACCTGTCTGTAATCTAAGCAATTAAAGTTCAGTTGCTTTCATGTGACCCTTTTTCTAGAAAGTTCACTTTTACACTGGTGGTTTTATGTTTCAAATGTTCGAACGTGTTTGGATGCTATGAAGCCCACCTTAACCAAAAATGTGACATTCACCACACTGTTTCCAGGTTGTCTGTTGGTAGCTCAGTTTACCTCAGTGGAAAGAAATTCTGCTTTCCTCAAGGTTATGGTTCATCATAGGAAAGAGTTCATAGTCACTGAATTTTCTTTTTGGTACACAGAGACCTTTCTCTTTTCTTATTTTGCAAGATTTATGAAGGAAAAATCTAAATTATGACAATTATATGTCATTAGTAAGTCCTTTTTGGAAATTCTACAACAATTCAGATTCTCTTTCTGCAAAACTTTATTTCCTCATAAAAGCTATTTCTGAGAGTTCTCATTTTTTAAAATTCAAATCTTATTCTGTGAGAGGCTCTTTTCCAGGATCTTGAGCTAAATGTGTTTTGATGATTATTATAAAGAATAAACTGCATGCATGTCACCTTGTTAGCTACTATGACAGTCTATCACAGATATTCTCTAAGCTACTCAGTAATCAAGTTGCTAAGAGACAAGCAACATTTGCTTATCTAAATACAAGAGATAGATAGGGCATCTTCAAAAACCCCAAGAGATCTGCAGAATATGGCATTCAAAGATGTGGTCTTAAATTAAGATTTTTTTTGATATCGTGACATATCAGCTCCTGACAGCACCCCCTATTCTACTCCAAGTAGAAGAAAAGCATCGAAGAATCTCCAGTGTGAGATGGTTGAATTAGTGGCAAGCCCATCTCTTGGCATGTAAAAACTCCTTGCTTCAACTGCAGACAGACTGCTGTCCAAAAGGACAAAACTTGGTAGCAGGGAAGTCGACAGCCTAGCTCTGCCAAGACAGGGTAGGTTAGTCCTTCATAATCCCTGCTCTACAATAAATGTCTGTCAGAGAAACAGGACCAAAAGGCTGAAGACTGATGCTGGAATGTATGGAGAGAAAATGGGAACTGTCCAGGTAGTCACTGGTTTGTCATTTCTTAGTATTGGAAGCTGCAGGCCCTGCACTTCCTGTATAATCAGATATATTTATCCTTCTCAGCTCTCTGAGGTGGTTGAAGAATAGACAGCTTGAGTCTCATAGCTAAATTTTGAGTTGTTTAGGAATCAAGAGGGCGTTCTAGATCTAAGAAGATGGTTATAATAGTGATGCAAGTTAGTATGAAAGCTAAGTCAGTTATAGAACTTTAAACTCATGGAGATGGTTAGAAGGTGTAAGGTTAAAGTCAGGGGCCAGATATGTATGAACTGGACATTGGGAAGGTATACTGGGCCATTTAACTCTCATAAATGTGGCATATTTAATTCTGCTGTTTTGTATAGAATTTACTGTTATAAGAGAAAGAACCATTTGTTGGATTGAAAGGGGAAGCTGCTGGGGGGGAAGAGGGTGGAAGGGTGAGACAGGAAGGGGGAATAGGGAAGGGTTTGTGACTGAGATGTAACTTGAAGAAAAAAAATAAAGTACTTAATAAAAAAAAGAATAAACTGTGTTATCTTTGATGGTGCATACTTACAATTCTACAATTCAGGAGGTTGAGGTAGGAGAAAGGATAGTTAGAGGCCAACCTGGGCAACATAATTAGATCTTGTCTAAAAACCACAATAATAAAGTAATAAGATGTCCCTGTGGGTAAAGTTGCTTACCTTCAAACATCATAACTTGAACTCAATCCCTAGGGTCCACATCATAGGAGAGATTCAAACCCAACAAGATGTCATTTGACTTCCGTGCATGTGTCACATGCACTCAACCACCAACACCTTTAGCAAAATGTAATAAAAGACAAAAAAAAAAATAAAGACTCTAAAATAGGCAGTTGGAAGATGAAACAGTCACTGTCTGTCAAGGAGAATCATGAAATCTTAAGAGTGAGTTTTGGGATTCTGGACACACAATAGTAGTTCAGTCATCACAGCTTACAATGATGGTAAATGGGAATGTAAAATAGGTATAATGAAATGGATTGATACATTCACTTTTTAACATATTTTAAAGGTTAGGGGAAAGCTAAGTGATCAATAAATTGGACTATTGTTGATGAGTGTAGTTGATTTAGTAAAGAAAGAATATTGAAAGCTGAGGTGATAACTACTTAATACAAAGTGAAAATCTAGCAGTGGGAATTATGGAGAAATTTTAGATTCTCATCCCTCCCATCTCTTTTCTCTGGTCTCACTTCTTTTCTCCTTCTTTGCTGGTCTTCCTCCATCCTTAAGTTACTAAATGATGGTGCTTAAGAAAATAAATACAAATCTTGGACTTGGAATGTAATTATAAAATAACAGAGAACAAGAGTACAATAGAATCTGTGCTCAGCAAGAATTCTTAATAAAATTCAAGACCCTAGAATAGAACAAATCAGGCACTAAGACTTGTAATAGAAAATTTTTGACTATTCACTCACAAACCTAAAAATCCCAATACAATTTCTAGTGCTTCAGAATCAATCTATTCCATACTCAGGCTTACCAATTTTAAAGTCATCAGCCAAAAAATTTGTGATAAAAAAAAGTATATGTGAACCTGCCAGGAGGAAGATATTCAAATACATATAGGAAGCTGGCTTATTGGTAAATTATAGAGAGATGTCAATCTGTCAAAATGTAGTAGCAATCTCCTTTCATTAAAAAGAATAAGTGATTGTATCTTCTAACCCTGCTAGTAATAAGGAAGCATAACCCCTGGTAGGCTTCCCCTGGGTCTGTAAGTAGAATTTACATTTAGTTATATGGCTTTAATTCATATACTGGGTGGAATGAGAAACACCACTTTTGATTATGTTCCAGAGCAGTAAAGAGATTTGAGCTAGTAGGAGAGCCCAGTCCTAATTCATAAGCTATAGGATCTGGAAAACTTTGTGAAGCTAGAAAAATTTATAGTGGAAAATGAAGCTGTGCAGAGTTTATAACAAATCACATTGGGAAATCATAACATAGAAAAATAAAGTTCTGGAACAAGGCCATGACATATGCACTAGTGAATTATACATAGTTCATAAAAAAGAAAAAAAAACTATGTGAAATATAATTCTGGTAGAAAAGAAGACTCTAACCAAAGGGGATCACATAAAACTGTGGATAAATATATTTATCATCAACTAGATTTTTATCAGAGATACAGACTTGCAGTGTTATCACATACTCCAGCTCACTTTTTAAAAAAATAATTGAAATATCTTGGACTTGGTAGAACAGGATTGTAGGATACTAAATGACAAAGCAGACAAATGGCCCATGGTTACCTGCAACACACCACATTTGTTAAGCTGCTTTTGAATCTCATATGACCACTCTGGGAGAGATTCTCATGTTTGCTTGATGGATGAAGAAAGTGGTCAAGCTTAGTTTTCACAGTATATTAGCAAGATTCTGTGCCATAGCCAGACTCAGATATGATCCGGTGTAATATAGAAAGCAGTTCTCCCGTGAAAAAGTTCAGGTGAGTTATTGGATTATTCAATTAATATGATTCTATTTAATCAATTCTTATTCTTTATTATTTCTTAAACTTTATTTTGTGCTTAATTTGCTTATCTGTTCTTTTTTCTTTTCCTTTTTAAACTTTCTAAAATTGTTCTTTGACAGTTTCAAACCTGAACACAACACATTCTAGTTATTTTCATTCCTTACCCTCTTCTTACTCCCTTTCTCCACGCCAGTTTCCCCTTCTCAAATACATGTATCCTTCATATATCTTTCAGATTCATGTTTGTGTGTGTGTGTGTGTGTGTGTGTGTGTGTGTGTGTGTGTGTGTATGTGTGTTTAATCATAGCCATCTATGTGACTATGGGTTCTGAACTATCCATTGGAACCTGCTATGCTCATGAAGAGTATATATGAAGATAATTATTTCCCCTCCCTCAATTTAACCAGAATCCAAGAATTCTTCATGCTCTATTCTGGCCTTATTAGCCCCAACTTGATCTATTGCAGACCCAGTCTTGGGCAAGCCTTGTGGCTATAAACACCCTTCATTGAGTATTCATTGCAATGTCTATGTTATAATCAGAATGCTGTAGTTCACAGTCCTTCGGCCTATACAGCCCATGTCATTTCCATTATTTCCTTCTCATCTTCTACAATATTCCTAGAGCTTAGAGGTGGTGGTGGTATACATAACCTGTTTAGGACATGGTACTCAATCATCACTTGTACTCCGCACCTATATTCACCTACATCCATTGCAAAGAGGCACTTATTTGATTAAGACTGAGAGCAGCATTTGTCTATGAGCATAAATATAAATACTTAGAAGGCAGTTTGGTGTCATGTCAATTTAGTTAAACAACTGTCATAAGTTCTCCACTAGGGCCTATGAATTCCTCATCCATGAACTTTTGACTGTGCCATACAGTGCTATGCATGAATTTCCTCCTATAGATCACACTTAAAATCCAGTCATAGAATAGTCAGTTATCATTACATAACATCTTGCCTGGCAGGATGGTATGGTAGTTCATGGGGTTCACAGCTGGGTATTACCATTGATGTCTCAGCAGCCTGCAAAGCACCTTCTGGCACCATGAATGACAGCCAACAGTGAGAGAGCTTGCAGCTCACTTACAAGTTGATATTTTTTTCTGTATATTATATACAAGCTGTGTGGTAACTTCAACAATAGACTCTTATCAGCTAGTTCCAGTAGTCAACCAAGAAAAGTGCCCAGAGCTTATATCATGTTTGAGGAAGGCTCTTGGTATTTCCAGCATAAGTGACCTTCTGGCATCAAGCTTTTGTGTAATACCTGTGAATATTAGGAACTGCATTATCTAGAAAAACATGATATCTCACTCCCTTTTCTGTTTGTTTTAATTTACATTTTGGCTTAAAATTAGTAGGTTTCTAAAAACCTTTTATAGAGTCATTTTATTTTAGTTAGTCTTCTTTTTCTCCTCCTCCCGACTCCCCCAATCATTTTCTGCTACTTAAATCTTTCTGTTCTCTGTATTCTCCCTCTCTACTCTTATAGCATCTATGATTTACTCTCTCTCTCTCTCCTCTCTTAAGCCATTTCACTACCCAATGGCCCCTTTCTATTTTCATGGCCTCTACAAGTACTTCAAATAAACCTAAACTCAAAGTTAGGATATGAGACTATGTGGCCTTTATCTTTATGTGCTTGGGTTACTTTACTCATAATTATTCAGCTCCACCTATTTACCAACAAAATTCATAATTGTATTTTTATTTAGATCTAGATACTATTCCACACTGTAAACAAACATTTTCTTTATCAATTCATTGTACCTAGGTTAATCCTGTTTCCTAGTTATTGTGAATTGAACAGTAATAAATATGAGTGAGCAAGTATCTCTTCATAGGATAAAGACTCCTTTAAAAATATACCTAGGAATAGCATAGCTGGATCATAGGGTAAAAATATTTGTAGCTTTGTGGAGAATCTACACAGTGATTTCCTTAGAGACTCCACAAGTTTACAGTCCTACCAATAATAAGGTTTTCTCTTTTCTTACATCCTCATCAGCATGTGTCATTTGATTTCTTCATAACAGCCATTCTCACAGAGGTGGGATGAAATATCAACATACTTTTATTTTTTATTTCTTTGATAACTATTGATATTGAGCACTTAAAAGAATGTTTACTAGCCATTTGTATTTCTTCTTTTGAGAAATTTCTGGACAACTCCATAACCCATGATTTTTTGTTTGTTTGGATCTTAAAATCAATATTTCTTGTTTTGTTTTGAATCTTATGCTCATTTTTTGTTTCCTTTTCATTTTTTATTTATGTATATTTTCTAGAGAACTTAAATATGAGTACTCTATGTGCATGATTACCTCCCCTCATGCTTCTCCTTCCAACATTCCCCTTGTCCTCACCCTGCTTACTCTCAAATTCATGCCATCATATTCTTTAATTATTACTATTATAACATAACTACAGAGTTCATTTAGTGTTGTTCTTATGAATAGTTTTAGGACTGACCACTTGATATTGGATAACCACTTAGAGGCTTTATTATATCCAGGAAACAGCAATTCTCCCTCCTTTTTAGCATTCATTAATCGCCTGTAGTTCTTCATCTATGGTTAGAGACTTTTGAGATTTCCTAGAGTTTTTTTATAAATACTGGTATACCAACTGGTCTTGTCATTACTCATTACTTGGGTCTTGTTTATACAACCTTTTTCTTTTTAGATTTTGTGGACACAGCTCTGTTGTCAATGTAGAAGGCACATTTTTGCAGAAACATTCTGGTGCTCCTGCTCTTCCAAGCTTTCTGCCCTCTCTTCTATTACATTTCTGAGCATTAGGTGTAAAGGTGGTGTTGTACATGTATCAATTGGCATTATGCACACCTCAGGAGGTTATAGGTCACAAACACTTTGACCAGTTGTAGATTTCTATCATGATCTACAATTTTTTTTTTTTTTTTTTGCTACTGCAAAAGAAGCTGCTTTGGTGAGGAGTGAGAACTACATTTATCTTTGACTACAAGCATTTTAGAATGCAATCAGAAATTATACAGGCTTATACAAGGGGCAGTAGTAGGCTCTCCCTTAGGTTCTATAACATTAACATCCACAGGATGTTGGCTAAATTTATGGTGTCAGCCAAGAATTCCCTCCTAATAAAGAGCCCTTATGTTCAATTAGATGGCTGTTAGATACCACTGAAAGTTGCTGTCTTTTCTCTGGAGTATATTTTTGGAATATTCGTGAAAAATTAGGTGGTTATAATTTCATGGATTTAGATAGAGTTCTTCTCTATTCTTTTTATCTACATTTCTTCTTTTGTTTCGATATTCTGCTGTTCTTATTACTAAGGCTTTGAAATATAATTTCAGAGAAGATATTATAATGCCTTTGAATTTATTCTTTTTTGTGTAAAGTTGCTTTGATTCTCTTAGATCTTGTGGTTTTCTATCTGAATTTTAAGATTATTCTTTTCTATTTTTGTAAATAATTACTTGATGAGTTGAGTGGGTTGTATTAAATCTATAAAATTATTTGGGTAAAATGATTGTTTTTTCCTATATTAGTCCCATCAATCCATGAGCATGGAAGCTGTTACCATCTTTAGAATTTTCTCAACTTTTGTTTTAGAGTTTTAAAGTTTTCCTTATAGAGGTTCTTCATCCCTTTGGTTAGGTTTGCTACAAGGTAATTTTTGTTTTATTGACTATTTTGAATGATATTTTTTCCCAATTTTTAGTCAGTGCTGTCATTTTGTATAGAAAGACTACAAATATTTGAATTTGTAGTCTACTATCTATAAAATATTGATCATTCTCACAGTTTTCTGGTAGTATTTTGAGTCTCCTATAAAGAATCACATCATCAGCAAACCCAGATACTCTGATATCTTCTTTTTTTATTTGTATTGTTTTATTCTCTTCTGCTGCTTTTCTGTTCAAGCTAGCACCCAGGCACTATATTGGACAGGAGTAGGGGCATTGTTACTGATTATAATGCGATTACTTTGGATTATTCTCCATTTTGAAAGATACTAATTGTGATTTTTGTCATGGAGAGCTTTCATTATATGAACATATGTTCCCTCAAACCTTATTCATTCTGTTACTTTTATCCTGAGTAGATGCTGCATTTTGTCAAATAATCTTTTCTACATATTGATTGTTTGATTTCTGCCTTTAAGTTCATTTACACAGTATAGTATGTTTAACTATTGTCAGACATTACACAATTCAGGTACGTTTGAGCTAAAGCCAATTCAATTAATGGTGAATTATCTTTTTGAGGTTCAACAGTCATGTAAGGGATAAGAGCTTCCTTTTGCACTGGGGGCCTACATGGCAGCACCCCTAGGGCAAATTTTCCCCTTGATAGGTAACAAAGTCTATGTTCCTTATCTTTTTGGTGCGTTGATTGTAAGATAGTTATACTGTATTATGTGGCTAAAATCCAATTATAAGTGAGTAGATTCCATGTGCATCTTTCTGAGTCTGGGTTATCTCACTCAGGATGAACATTTCTAGTTCCATCCATGGCTGTGAATTGCATGATTTCCTTGTTTCTGATACCTGAGTAGTATTCCACTGTGTAAATGTACCACAATTTTTTTTTTTTATCAATTCTTCAGTTGAGGGACATCTGGGTTGCTTCCAGTTTCTAGCTATTATAAATAAGGCTGCTATGAACATAGATGAGGATATGTCCTTGTGGTTTGCTGAGGAATCCTTTGGGTGGAACCCAGAAGTGGTATGGCTGGGTCTTGAGGTAGGGCTATTCAACATTTTCTAAGATATTGCCAGACTGTTTTCCATAGTGGTTGTACAAGTCTGCACTCCCACCAGCAATGGAGGAGTGTTCCCCTTTCTCCACAACCTTGCCAGCATGTTCTATCATTTGAGTTTTTGATCTTAGCTATTCTAACAGGTGTGAGATGACTTTCAGTTAGAGGACAACATTTGTGAGTTTCAATTTAAAAAATAAAACCAGTTTCATATGTTTTGACAATTCTTGAGTACTTCTAATTTTTTCTGTAAGTAGATTCCTATTCCTTTCTCTTAATTCTACTTTGATGCTAACAAAACCACTCTCCCTTTATTTGAATAATGATCACATTATTATATAAGTTTTTCCTATAAATTTAATATTTCCCTCCTAGAGAGATGATATCTATGTCTCAGGAAATAAAATAAACTCCCAGAAAGGCTTTGGATTTCATCTAAAATAATAAGAATTAGATACACAAAGGAAGATCTCCTGAAGTTCTTCGCTAGAGATAGAGAAAAAGAAAATTAAAAAGGAACAATTTGGTAATGTATATGATAATTCCTTCTAAAATTGACTAGGTTGTCTGTATTAGGCACAATCTGTGGCATGGAATATTAATAATTATAATTGATATGTATGATTACTAGGGCATCAAGGTTATTGTTTAACCCTCTATTTATTTTTATTTATTTATTTTTTAAATAATTTATTTTTTATTTCTTCAAGTTACATCTCAATCACAATCCCCTCCCTACTCCCCCCTCCAGTCCCACCCTTCCACCCTCCTCCCCCTCAAACCCCCATCCTCGTCCCTTCTTTTTTTTTTTTTTTTTAGTTTAAGGTATTTCTTTTTTCCCCCCAACAGCTCTCCCTTTCAGTCCAAAAAAATGGTTCTTTTTCTTATAACTATAAATACAATACAAAACAAAAAACAGAAATAAATAGGCCACAATTATAAGAGTTACATGGCTTAGCATACATTCCCAATGTCCAGTCCATATGTATTTGGCACCTGACTTTAACATTCTACTATCTAACCATCTCCATGAGTTTAAAGTTCTATATCTAACTCAGCTTTCATACTAACTTGTCTCATAATTTTAAAAATATCTTCTCTTTATAAATAAACACACAGATTCCTGCTAGATTTTAATATAGCTTTATACACTGGAGGGGGACAGACCTTTGCCCTCTAAGTTAGCTTTCTACTTCCAAATTCAACACCCCATATATACTTGCACATGTTCCATTTACATTCAGTCTGGTCCTCCAAGCAGGCTCCTGACCACATATGCTTTTCATCTTCCACCTAATTCATGGTGTCTGTCCTTCCTCCTTTTTCTCTCTTTACCTCATGGTTCTCCTATTTTTCTGCTGCTACTCTGACTCCAAAGCCTGAGGACCTTGGCTTCACCCCTCTCTTTTGCCTAACCCAGACTATAGGCATCTTTATTCAACCAATCAGCAAAATGGATTAGCAGGCAAAGTTACACAGTATCACCTGTTGTACATGACAATTCCTCATCTAGGGTATGACCAGACTTTATGGAGAATGTGTAAATAACATTAAAATGTATAGCAGTAGAAGACAAACCACAAGAGATCCCCCGTTCTATCTAATAAAAATAATATGTGTGTGAGTATATATATATATATATATATATATATATATGCAACAATCAGGAAAACCATATATAAAAGTTATATACATAATGCAAAATGATGGAGACATTTTACTGCCTGGACAGTCCCAAATATCTTTTTATAATGTTAGAGCATTTTGTTCATCTTTCTGGTCCAGTAAATCTCACAGACTTAATTGTGAAACAAGAAATATGAAGGATTTGCCTACCATTCTTTGACAGTGCTAGTCCTTCAACTTATTACCTTCATCCAAGATTTGTCTATTTTTCGACAGGATATTGTCTGCTGAGAGAAAACAGTAACATTTTGCTTAATGGCTATGTATGAAGCAACTCTAAATAGAGGTTTTCTGATGTTCAGCCTTCCTGCAGATGAATGTTGTGCTGTCAGGAGCTGACATGTCTAAGTCAACAAAGCCTTAAATTAAATAAAACATCATAAATGCCATATTCTGTGGTAGTTATATTTATATAATGTATATTCATATCTATTTATCTATCTGCAGTAAATTTGAAGAGCCAAACGTTGCTTGTTCCTGGTTGTTTACTATCTGTTTAAATTAGGAAGCATATTTCTGTGTTAAATAGATTAGTATCTGACTATGAGTTTGATTGGCTCAATATTAACCTATATTTCTTAATATTCTAAATAGATTGTAATAGCACCTTATAAAAGGACTGGAAGTAAACCTTGTACTTTTAAATGAGTTGCATTAGTACAATACCTTATATTAGAGTTGAAACATACATATATATGTATCAAAAGTAACCTTAAATTAATATTAATATGCAATGATCTATTCAAATGTATTTAAAATAACCTTTTGGGGGCCCAAATAAAAAATGGAAAAAATGATTAAGCAAGTTAATAGTAACAGTAACATTTGTTGTCCAGTAATTTCAATATTGAAAATGTAGGCTTAAATGAAGTTCTGTCCAGAGATTCCAAAATGCTGGACCAATTAGGATTCATAGCTTCTTTGAAGCTGTCCTGGAGGCAAGCTTGTATCAAACACCAACCCAGGCAGTCTTTGAGACTCAGTCATGTAGGATGCTGGAATGATAAGCTGTGTTAAGGTTGTCTGTGTTCCACTGGTGTCTGTAGGGGTTAGATAAATTAGATTTAGAAAATATATAGGAGTTTCTGATACTGTCTCTTAATTCGGGGCCTGAAGAGCATTATCAGCATGAAGTCAGGAAAAACAGGAAAGACTTAATAGACTGAAAAACAAGGTTGAAGTCAGGAAAAACAGGAAAGACTCAATAGACTTGAAGAAACAAAGTATCTAGCCTGACATTGTTTTCAGGTGCTAAGTGGGCGGAGCCCAAATTAAGCTGAAACAGAGTTCCTCCTATTTAAGGACAGTGCATGGAGCCCAGAGAGGGAAGAGGCCCCTGATGCTAGAGAGCTCCAAGAGTCCTGCTGAAAAAAGGGCTGGCCATTGATGGCCAGCTCTCTCCCTGAAGCAGAAAGAAGCCGGTGAGCAAAGAAAGCCTGAGCAAGACACCAAAAGGCCAAGGACTGGACCCTGTGGCTCAGCTCAGCTTTTGCCTGGAGGGGTTTGATCTGTCCGATCAGTGGCCTAGGGGAAACTGTGCCTGGCTTTAAGGACTGAGACAGAGCAGCTGAGTTCCTGATTCAAAAGAAGTAAGTTGGCCTGCAGATGGCTGGGGTCTCCCACAGAGAAGAAAGCATGAAGCCTTATTTAAGGTGAGACTGCAATAACCAACTTACCCTGACGAACCTGCATCTGAGAGATCCAGAAAAAGGACTGCTAAGTGCATTAAAGAATCTACAACAAAGACTGTGTTCCTGACGACTGAGGACCTGCCCCAGAGGCTGTATCATTCTAAAAGGTTATGAAAGTAGTTGTTATAATTATCAATAGGTTTAGTGGATAGGTTAAAGGGGTTGTAGGAATTTATAGGATTAATAGTTAAGAAATTGTTGGTGTTTGTTATAAGTGAATTTAGTAATAAATAAATAAGTGTTAAATAATAATTTAAAAGATCGGTTACAGGTGTCTGTTTTGTTCCAATTGGTCTTTTGACATAAACAGAAAGCCTTTCTCCCAAAATAACATAGCCATTTTCTAGCAGCTTGAAGTCATAATAGAGATAAGTTGATTAAATTTAGCAGTCCATTTTTTTTTTTTTTTTTTGTTTTTGAGACAGGGTTTCTCTTAGTAACAGAGCCCTGGCTGTGCAGGACTCACGTCATAGACCAGGCTGGCTTCAAACTCACAGAGATCCATCTGACTCTCCCTCCCAATTGCTATATTATAGATGGGTGTTACCAGTCAACTTTTTTGAAAGAACCACACATCAGTCGATCTGCCTGGAAGAAGCTCAGACCAACTACCTGAAAAGGACAATCTTCAAACTGTTAAACTGTTTGTAGATTGCACAATGTGTTTCAGGTTTCTAGATTTTGTGAGATGTCACCCACGCTTAAGCGGAATTTGATGATGTATCTGTCTTGAGCCCTTCTTGGTCCATTAAGTAACTCCTCACCAATATTTTTCCAAAACCCTGATAAAATCTAATGGCTCACCAAGTTTTTACTTGGTCTATCATCAGTTCCCTATTTGTGGTGAGAAGACATTTCTTAGTATCTTCCTAGGAATAGTGTAACCTTGCCTGCTAATCCATTTCATTGATTGGTTGGATAAAGTTGCCTATTGACCAAGGTAGGCAATTTGCATGGCATCATTTTTTTGCTCTCTTGTTTGTATCTAATCTGTGCTGAGCAGATAAGTTTATACAACAAAATTGATGTCCAGAGATCAGCAGAACTGAAGATAATTTAGAAAGGAGTGGTTGTTTGGCCCGTGCAGTGTGCTGTGATATGAAACTGAAGATGATCCCTACAAGAATGAAGTGTCCATGGGAACAATGATATGGATAGCGTCTCATTATTGTATGGGTTGGTATGCCTCTTTGTTACAATACTAATCATTTGGTCTCTGCAATGGGAGTGAAATTGTTTAAGAAGGATCAGGAGATGAAATCTTAAAGTTGTTGTGGCCTTTTTGGAGGAAGTGCGTTACTGGGAATGGTCTTTGAGAGTTTAAAAGTCCATTTCAGGTTCTCTCTCTCCCTCTCTCTGCCTGCTGCATATGGATCAGGAAGTAACACTGTCTGCTTCCAGCCATAATGGTCTTGGACTAACTCTATAAAAGTATGAGCAAGTCCCCAATGAAAGCCTTCTTTAAAAATAAGAGTTGCCTTGGTCATGTTGTCAATTTACAGCAATAGAACATTAACTAAGAGAGCAATTTAAAACATACTAGGACAAGGTATGTGTTGCTATGGTTGTATTTTTTTAAATTGGTGTGGGGGTATCTGAACTTTGGTCTTCATGATTTAAAAACAATCACAGTACTCACTGAGAACCTTTCATCAGCCTCAATTTTGTATTTTTAGACTGAAGAAAATTAATAAAAATGAGGCATATTTCTATATTGTTATAAAACTTGCTAGTTTTTCATTTAGAATTCCTTTAGTAATCTAACATCAACTGACATGTGCTTAGAGTAGATACTGGTGTTCCTTCTGAGATCCTGCCAATCCTCTGTTATCAGGATTTCATTACATAATATAGACTATTCAGTGTTTTACAGATTTGTGAGCAATAAAGACTATAGTTGAGAACTGTGGTGGTTTGAATAAGCAAGACTTCCATAGGCTCATAATTGAATGCTTAGTCATTAGAGATTGGCACTATTTGAAAGGATAAGGAGGTATCATCTTGTGGGAAGAAGTAGATCTGGGCTTTGAGGTTTTAAAAGCTAACACTTTCCCAGAGTCTCTTTCTGATTTATGTCTCTGGAACCTGATGTAGAGCTCTCAGCTATTTCTCCAGAACCATGTCTGCCTTAGTACCTCCTTCTTTCATGCCATGATAAGATGGACTCAATCTCTCAAACTGGAATCAAATTCTAATTAAATGCTTTCATTTATAAGAGTTTCCATAGTCATGGTGTCTCTTCACTGGAATAGACCACTGACTAAGGGGAGTGTAAACAAAGGTACTCTTTGTGACTGGAAAACAGCATACCAATGAGCCAGAAAGTATATTTTGGTGAAAACCAAGAAATGGACTAACTCTTTCTAAGTAGTTGACCAAAGAGTCCCCTGAGTCCCCATAAATTATATAGGGAATGTTACTACTGGTATTGATTCCAGAACTAGGTGTTAAATGTTTATGGCTGAAGACACTACACATCGTGGTTCTCAGATATGAAAATGTGAGGATGGTACTGTTCAGGAATCTACCTCACCCTGCACCCTGATATTCATAGTATGGGGAGTGCTCATGAAGACTGCTGGGGAGAATTGTCACAATTCTCCCATTTCAGTCATACCAAAGGCTACAATTTCACCCCCTCCCCGCTACAAGAGTAGCGCAATTGTGCTTTTAGCCTACTGCCTTTTGATTGAATTTAAGGTCTGCTCTACATGAAGGAGCTCAGATTGTGTTCTGAAGTCTCAGTCAAAAGTCTAAGGTAAGAAAAGACATAGGTCTTGGTGATAAGATCACTATTATTTTTGGTTAAAAGGATGTGATGTGCCTATCTAACTGCCTTCTAAACATTTATGTTGGGTTTGTGTTTGAGTTAAACATTAATTAGACAACTTTTATGTGTCATAGAGGGAATTTTTAAATGAAAGGTGAACTTCACAGATTCACATCCAGTCAAGCCCATGACACTAAGAGACTTTTGCTATGGCATGATGGTCCAATATTCAGTCCTAGATGAAAAAATAGAAATTCAGGTCTCTGGTGTGGTTGAAGACTAGATAGTTATAGTCTCACAGTTAAATTTTAAGTTGTTTAGGAATTAAAAGGATGTTCTAGGTCTAAGAAGATGTTTTTAAGTTGGTAATGCAAGTTAGCATTAAAATTAGTTAGGTATAGAACTTTAAACTCATAGAGATAGATGGATAATAGAATATTAATATTGGTTCCCAAATATATAAGGACTGGACATTGGGAATGTATGTTATACCTTATAATTTTTATAATTGTGGTCTAATTATTAAAAAAAAAAGAATTAGGAGTGATGGGAGAAGGGGAAGAGGATGGAAGGGTGGGCCCAGGAGGCATGGATGAAGGGGACTGTGATGGAGATGCAACTTGAAGTAGTAAATAAACATTTAAAAAAATAAAATAAATAAATTTGGACATGGGAAAGCAAAAAAATAGAAATGAAATTTACATGGTACATTTCTAATTACATTATGGCCAAGCTTTCTTAAATTTAGATATTATGGTAGTTTTATCTGTGAACTCAACTCGTTGATATTTTGGAAACAATGGGGGACATAAGAAAACAGAAATGGATGAGTCAAATTTGGGTGTGTTTTAATGGTCACACCCATTCCTGTGAAAGTAAGTCAGTAGAAAACTGTCACAAAAAAATTTCTAATGACCCAGATATCTGTATGAAATTTTATTGAGTTGAACATAGCAAGATGGTGAGAGAGAAGAGAATATGGAACTTTAGTTAGTGTTTAGTTATTTTATCCAGAGAAAATAAATTTTATTTTGAAATAATTAAAAGAACAAGCAATCAAACATCTATATTTTCCCCTATCCAGAATTCAGGAAAAATCATGGGAAAGTAGACTGAAAGAATGTAAGGTCCAGAGAATGTGTAAATATTACATCCTAACTAATGTTCTTTATTAAAAGGGAACTACTTAAGACTCAAGAAGCAACAAAATTTTCCAGGTTCACTAAGTAATTTCACATGGTAGTACATTGTTTCACAGGAATAAATGCTGCAAGGGAGACTTTTTGCCCAGAGACCAGCCTTCAGGTCTTGGAGCCCAGAGATTTAGTTTTCTTGAATCATCAGTCATGTTGTGGTAGGCTTCTGATGATGTATCTGTTTCTGTAATTAATTCCCCACAGATACTCCTAAGGCAACCCCAATACATTTATTGGTTCATTAAGTTAGATTTTTGTTGAATTTTTTCTTTGGTCTGAACTTTTGATTTCTTATTGTCTCTTTTTTTACTTATTTTAGAAAAGCTAAATATTAAATATTATCTGATTCCTATATCTTGGTTTATCTATTATATTTATTTTGGTTTTGTTGTTTTTATTTGGTTTATGATTATCATGGCATATTTTAGAGTTCAAACAAATCTTTAGCTTATCCTTGCCTAATTTCAAATTACTTCATATACTAAAAATACATGCAGTGAATTATCAACTCCTTATCATTGCTGTGAGTACATATTTAATTTACTCATATATTTTAAGGTTCAGTTTCCATTCTTATTCATATTTGTTGAATCATTTACTTATATTAGTTAGTCATAATTTCATTATTTAAATAATTTGATACCTCTAAACATCTATAATCAGTTAAATATATTAAAATTCACAAAGTATGTCTTATATGTAGTCATGTTTATCATATTTTACATTCTTTATTCTTTCATGTGTACCCAAATTTATATGAGATATCTACTTTTCCTTTATTTGTATATAAAATAATCTAGAATTATTTAGTGAAAATATCTTCAAAAATAAAATAATCTAGAATTATTTAGTGAAAATATCTTCAAAAATTGATCTTGATTTTGAAAATATTTTCCTCTGGATAAGGAATTTTATCACACTGTCTTTTTTGTGGAGTACCAAAAACCCTACAGTCTGTTGGTTCCTTTTAAATGTACTTTTCAAAATCTTTAGAGTAAATTTATATTACAGTGAAGTTAAGTTATCACAGCAATTTCTTGTTTTTTTTTTCCACTGTGTATGTCTGTCATGTATTTGTGTGTGCACATATTGTATGAGGGTGCACATCCCCATGGACACACAGAGAGACCAGAGGAGGGCAGATACAATCCACTATTTCCCTTCACCTCATTACTTTTAGACAGATTTCCTCACTGAACATGGAATTTACTATTTTTAAGCTACATTAGTGGCCCAAAGCTACTTGTTTCTCCAGTCTTCACTCCCACAGCACTGTGGTGACAAGGATCACCTCTAGATTTTATGTACTAGGATCCAAACTTAGGTTCACAAGTGTACCAAAAGACTAAATTTCCATCTCTGTAGCTGCAGTATAGAAATTGCTGATATACTGTGTACCAAGATTTCTTGTAGTTTAAACATCTTTCTTAATTATGACACATTTTTCTAATCTATTGAGTCAATGTTGGTTCACATTCATTAGCTAAAGTTTATACTCTGTTCTGATTTCACCAGATTTTTCTAACATCATTTTTATGTTCCTGAATGCAGCTATGATATGATATTATGCATAATTATCATATCTACTTTTTATTCTCCACTGGAACAATTTCAAAAACTTTCCTTATGTTTGATAACCTTAAATTGCAGTGATCATGATCTTTTAGCATTTAGTATTTTTTTATTAATTTATCAAATTGGAGTTATGATTTAGAGAAGGGAGATAACAAACATGATACACTATTGTTATTACATTACAGCAAAGGCTTAATCAACCTATATATTGTTTGTGTAAAGGAGCGCTACTGATTTTGTTTTGAGTTAATTTTGTATCTAGCTATATTTCTAGGGGTTTTTATTAGCTATATGAGTTCTCTTATAGAATTCTATGGGTCATTTATGTATACTAACACATATCTATGAATAGGGATACACTGACTTTTTCCTTTCCTTTTTTGATCCCTTTGACCTCCTTTAATTGTCTTTTTGTTCTAGCTAATACTTCAAGTACTACATTGAATAGACATAGAGAGAGGGAAGAGCCTTGTCTTATCCCTGATTTTAGTGGGACTGTTTTAAGTTTCTCTCCATTTAATTTGATGATGGCTATTAGCTTCCCGTATATTGCTTATATAGTGCAAAGTGTGTGCCCTGTATCCCTGATCTCTCCAAGACTTTTAACATGATGGGGTGGGATTTTGCCAGATACTGCATCTAGTGAGGTGATCATGTGTTTTTGCTTTGTTTTGTTTTTTTTTTCTTTTGGCTTGCTTATAAAATGGATTATGTTGATAGATTTTTGTATATAGAAACAACTCTGCATCACTGAGATGAAGCCTATTTTATCATGGTGGATATTGTTGATGTGTTCGTTGATTATGTTTGCTAGTATTTTTTTTTTTTTTAGTACTTTTGAATCAGTGTTAATAAGGGAAATTGATCTGATATTCTCTTTCTTCTTTGGGTCTTTGCATGGACTAAGCAACAAGGTGCTGGTGGCCTCATAGAATGAGTTTGATAATTTTCCTTCTGTTTCTAGTCTGTGGAATAGTTTGGTATTAGCTCTTCTTTGAAGGTGTGGTAGAATTCTGTGCTGAAACCATCTGGCCATGAGCTTTTTTTGGTTGGGAGACTTTTAATGACTGCTTCCATTTCCTTAGGGGTTATAGGACTGTTTAACTTGTTTACCTCTTCTTCATTTAATCTTGGTAAGTGGAATCTGTCAAGAAAATTGTCAATTTAATTTACATTTTCCTCTTTTGTGAAGTACAGGCTTTTGAAGTGAAACCTAGTGATTCTTTAAATTTTCTCAGTATCTGTTGTTATTTCCCCCTTTTCATTTCTGATTTTTGTAGATTTAGATATTTGCCCTCTGCCTTTTAGTTAGTTTGGATAATGGTTTGTCTATTTTGTTGATTTGCTCAGAGAACCAGCTCTTGGTTTTGTCAATTCTTTCAATTGTTCTCTTTGTTTCCAAGTTATTGATTTCAGCCCTGAGTTTGATGATTTTCTGTCATCTGCTCCTCTTGGGTATGTTTGTTTCTTTTTTCTTCCTAGAGCTTTCAGTTGTGCTGTTAAGTTGCACGTATGAATTATCTACAATTTCTTTTTGAAGGCACTTAGTGCTATGAACTTTCCTATTAGCACTTCTTTTATTGTACTGGGTTCCACAAGATTGAGTATGTTATATCTTCATTTTCATTGAATTTACAGAATTATTTAACTTCTTTCTTTATTTCTTTCCTGACCCATTGGTCATGGTGCAGTGAGTTGTTCAGTTTCCATGAGTGTAAGCTTTCTGTTCTTGTTGACATTCAGCTTTAATCTGGTGATTAAATCATGGTGATCTGATAAAATAAAAGGGGTGTGGTAAAGGTTGGATTCCTATTGAATCAGCCTACCAGCCGGCAGTGCGTGTGGTCTTGAGAAACAGGTATACTTCTGAAAGGAGAGTGTGAAATTGGCCAATGAAAAGACACTCTGTATGCATAATTAGTAATAGTGTATAAGAAGGAAAGCCCAGGAAACTAGAAAGGGCTTTTGGCTTTGGCATTGCTTTTCAATACTGCTCAGCTGCTAGACACTGCCCCACTTTAAAAGATGCTAGAAAGAAAGCAGTTAAAGTTGGGTGGAGGCAAAGTTGGAAAGTTGTGGCTCCCAGAGATGTGGAAAACAGTACCCTTTGGAAGGTCCCAGAGAAACCATGAGAAAGTGTGAGAAACCTTGAGACCCACTACAGACTGTGAGAGTAGTGCCCTTCTCAGGGTTGTGGAAGGAGAGTCCCAAAAAGGGCACAAGAGACAGACCTATACCAACTGTTGGTGCTGAGGCCATGCTGACAGAAAAGGCAGGACCTCAAGCAGAGATCTGCTAACCAGCCCTAGGCCACACCAGACCTACACCAGTAAGAATCAGGCAGTCAGGCAGCTCAGCACATAAACTGAGACCAGTTGAAGAAACAGGAGATAGAGGCCAAGAAAAGGTCATGGAAATCAGCTCCTGACATGAGCCAGCCCAAGAAGGCTGAGAAAAGGTCATGGAAGGCTGCACCTGCCACAAGTAAGCTGGAGCTGGCACAAAAGGTGTGGCAGAGAACCTGCTCAGAGAAAGTTTGTGAGAACCAGGAGCTGAGGAGAGCCATGGCCAGGTGGTGAACTGCAGCAGAAGCAGAGTGGCCTGAGGCTACATCTATCCATGGGCCTGCAGCTGCTGAGTGAGTGAGTGAGTGAGTGAGTGAGGTATAAGGTGTCAGCACTATGAGGCCACTGTTGGCGAGTGTACTGTGAAGAGACCTTGAAAGTAAATGACAACGTGACTCCTGTCCTGTGAGAGTGTGGCAAGGCCCAGTTGAACAGAAGAGGCCCCAGCAAGGCCATAATGCTTAGGACTAGGCCATGCAGCACAACATCTGTCCTGAGAAGGTTCAGCTAACCACTAAAACATGTGGGGGTGCTGCAACCTCCCCATTTAGCTTTGACAGTCTTGGCTGACTTAGGAGGCCTTGAGCTGAAGTGGAAGTGAGGCAACAGATAGCACAATAGCCAAGTGACCACTGAATAGTGTCTGTTATTGTGGTGTTAGTGCAGACAGATTTCTGCCCAGTTGCCCTCAATGACCTGTTCTTGAGGATTGGTATCCTTCTAAAATTCATAGGGTTGGAGGGGTGGTAGGTGTTAATTATTATTAATAAATATAACTCAAAAGTTACATCTACAAAGTGGTTATTTAAATGTTCATGTATCAGTTGAGTATATGATCAATTTTGGAGAAAGTTTCATGAGGTGCTGAGAAGTTATATTCTTTTGTGCTTGGATGAAACATTCTGTAGATATTTGTTGTGTCCATTTGGTTCATGACATCTGTTAGTTTCAATATTTCTCTGTTTAGTTTCTGTCTTGAGGACCTGTCCATAGTAATAGTAGGGTGTTGAAATTTCCCACTATTAATGTATAGGGATTAATGTGTAACTTAAAGTTTAGTAATGTTTCTTTTACAAATGTGAGTGCCCTTGTATTTGGGGCATGGGGGTTTATAATTAAGATGTCTTCTTGGTGCATTTTTCTTTGATCAATATGAAGTGTTTTTCCTCATCTCTTTTGATTAATTTAGGTTGAAAGTCTATTTTATTAGACATCAGAATGACTACTCCAATTTGCTTCTTGGGTCCATATGCTTGAAAAATCTTACTCCAGTCCTTTATTCTGAGGTAATCTCTATTGTTTTTGCTGAGATTTTTTTCTTGTATGCAACAGAATGATGGGTCCTGTTCACATATCCATGCTGTTAGTCTGAGTTTTTTTATTGGGGAATTGGGTCTATTGATCTTGAGGGATATTAATGACCAGTGATTATAATTTCCTGTTATCTTGGTGCTGGTCATGGTAGTGTGTGAGTCAGTTTCTCTTCTTTTTGTTTTGCTGCAGTGAAGTTATATTTTTCCTATGTTTTCTTGATTATAGTTAACCTCCTTCTGTTGGAGTTTTTCTTCTAGAATATTCTGTAGGGTTGAATTTGTGGAGAGTTATTGTTTAAATTTGGTTTTGTCATGGAATATCATGTTTTCTCCATAAATAGTGATTAACAGTTTTGTTGGGTTGAGTATTCTGGTCTGATATTTGTGGTCTCTTAGGTTCCGACCTCTACCCAGGCCCTTCTGGCTTTTATAGTGTCTGATGAGAAATCAGGTGTGATTCTGATGTTTGCCTTCTTAGTTACTTGACCCTTTTCCCTTACAGCTTTTAATATTCTTCCTTTGTTCCATACTTCTAGTGTACTGATTATTATGCATGAGAGGAATTTATTCTGGTGTCATCCATTTTCTGTTCTGTAATCTTCTTTTTTTATTTTTTTTAATAATTTATTTTTTATTTCTTCAAGTTACAGCTCAATCACAATCCCCTCCCTACTCCCCCCTCCAGTCCTACCCTTCCACCCTCCTCCCCC